>OU342743.1:312701355-313202997 GCA_910589775.1 Avena eriantha
AGTCCGGATCACCCTGTCGTAGCGCTTAGATGTTGTTGCGAGTTTCACAACGCCGGTAGATATCGTATCTATGCATAACTTGTTTTTGCAGGATGATGTTGTGAATGGTATAGCTTATGTGCATGTGATGTGTGTAATCCATACGTGATCTGCGTATCACGGTTTTTGTCAGCGGCTGGAGCCTAGGTGCTGTCATCTTATTGTATAACGGCCTGCGTGTTGGATTCTCTTGTGTAAGTTGCATTACTAGCTAGTGTAGCTGTTTGGAGAATCCGGATGGCATGCAAGTTGGTGTACAAGTCGGCTACATGGTGTAAGACGACACGTGACAAGAGTTGACACGAGTCGGATTACAGGCTTTATGGAGATGGAGATCGCCATGAAAAGAGCCATACCATTTCACATTATAATTGCTTTATTTTGTGTTATTGTTATGTCTCTGTTTTACCTCTATTAGATAGTTGGTAGAAAATAATCCCTCAAAGAATGTCTAGTCGTTATCCCTGCCAAGTGCTGCACCATCACAAGTCGGACATTTTTGGTAGTGGGCTCATAAAATTGAGGTGCTATCAATTCTTTCCGACTAGGTGGGTTCGAGTCGGACTCTTACATCGGAAGCACTTGGTAATCTAGACTAGGTCTATCACAACAGGTTGTGGGACTTGGGAAAAGTCGGATGGGAGCCGGGGCATGTGATGCCAGCCCATCCAACAGGAGTCGTATGAGATACGATTGACAAGGAGTTGTCTACCTAGATCACTTGACGGCTAGCGGTGATGCTAAAGCTCACTAGTCGACTTGATTATTTAGGGTCCTGAATCACTAAGTAACCATCGGAGGGGTGTTGGTTTCTAGTGGGAGCATAAATATTAAAGTGTTTAATATGCGTGCTCTTTATGGGATACATGTCTTAAGTGTTTTGCATATTTTCTATTGTAGATCAATGGCACCTAGCAGTCTTCCTCAGATTTCCAGTTTTGCTTTGAGAACCATCTTAGAGAAAGATAAGCTGAATGGAACTAATTTCACCAACTGGTATTGTAATCTGAGAATGTTCTCAAACAATAAAAAAGGGATCGTGTCCTAGACAACCCACTTCCAACTGAGCCGGATGAGAATGCGACTGTCGCAGCCACCAAT
Source organism: Avena eriantha (assembly GCA_910589775.1). NCBI lineage: Eukaryota > Viridiplantae > Streptophyta > Magnoliopsida > Poales > Poaceae > Avena > Avena eriantha. Next base: position 312,702,496 of record OU342743.1, read on the forward strand.
GCCTTCCGTTGGATTTGTGATGAATCCACGAAGATTAGCTGTCTTATGCTTACTCACATGGAACCGGACTTGCAGTAGCAGTTCGAGAATGTTGAGGCCTACGATATGATCGAAGCCTCAAAAGTATGTTCCAGGCTCAGGCAAAGACTGAGAGGGATCAAGTCTCTCAGGCTTTGTTGAGCTGCAAGCTTAAGGATGGCGATCCACTGAGTCCGCATGTGATCAAGATGGTTGGTTACGTGCAGTCTCTGGAAAGGCTTGGCTACCCCATAAGCGAAGAGTTCGCTACAGACATAATTCCGAACTCTCTTCCTAGTGCGTATGGTCCAGTTCATATAGAACTACCACATGCATGGTATGGATAAGAAGCTCACTGAATTACATGGGATGCTCAAGCAGGCCGAGGCGGATCTCAAGAAAGGTGCCAGTCAAGTGTTGATGGTACAAACAAGGCTAAGTCAAGCAGAGTTCTTGGACTAAGAAGAAGAAGGCAAAGTCAGGAGGTAAGGCGGAGGACCTAGTCCAAAGCGCTTCCTCAGGGACTAAGCCATCTCCTGCAGCCGGATCCACTTGCTTCTACTGCAAGTCGGATGGCCATTGAAGAGGAATTGCAGCAAGTATCTGGCTGATAAGCCAAGAGCGGAGGTGTGACTTCTGGCTCAGGTACGCTTGTTTGCAATGTTATAGACATTTTATCTTGCTGATGCACCTGGTAGTTCTTGGGTATATGATACCGGATCAGTCATTCACATCTGCAACTCGTTGCAGGGACTGGGTAAGAACTAGGAGCGTTGCAAGAGGCGAGGTTGACATTAGATTCGGAAACGAAGCGAGAGTCGCTTGCGTTGGAAGTCGGCACAATGCAACTTGATTTACCTTCTGGATTCATAATGGAGCTAAATTATTGTTATTATGTTCCAGTGCTTAGTCGAAACATCATTTCTGCCTCATGTTTGATGAGACAGGGCTATGAGTCGAATATTAAGAATAATGGTTGTTCTTTATATTTGAATGATATGTTTCATGGCTTTGCGCCCGTCCGGGACGGGTTATTTATTTTGAATCTTGATAGTGAATCTGTCTATAACATAAATGTGAAAAGGTTAAAACCAAATGATCTGAATATGACTTACTTTTGGCATTGTCGGCTTGGTCATATAAGTTGGAAACGCATGAAGAAGCTCCATGATGATGGACTCCTAACTTCGTTCGACTTGGAGTCGTTCGAGACATGTGAATCCTGCCTTCTCGGCAAGATGACCAAGACACCTTTTGCAAAGAGTTGTGAAAGGGCGTCCGACTTATTGGGACTAGTACATAGTGATGTATGTGGCCCGAATGAGCACGACAGCCAGAGGTGGTTATGCGTACTTCATTACCTTCACTGATGATTTGAGTAGGTATGGATATATCTACTTGTTGAAGAAACATAAGTCGGAAGCCTTTGAAAAGTTCAAGGAATTCCAGAATGAGGTACAAAATCAACTTGGCAAGAAAATAAAGTTTCTTCGGTCGGACCGAGGAGGCGAGTACATGAGCCATGAGTTTGATGACCATCTAAAGAGTTGTGGAATAGTTCCCCAGCTCACTCCTCCAGGAACGTCGCAGAGAAACGGTTTGTCGGAAAGGAGGAATCGGACCTTGTTGGACATGGTACGATCAATGATGAGTTGGACAGATCTGCCTTTATCATTTTGGGGTTATTGTCTAGAAACTGCAGCATTCACACTAACCATAGTACCATCAAAGTCAGTAGAGAAGACACCGCATGAGATGTGGACTGGCAAGAAGCCGAGTTTGTCTTTTCTTAAGATTTGGGTTGTGAAGCTATTGTCAAGCGACTTCAGTCAGACAAGCTTACAACTAAGTCGGATAAGTGTATTTTCGTGGGATATCCGAGGGAAACCTTGGGTTACTACTTCTACAAACCGAGAAGAGGGCAAAGTGTTTGTCGCTCGAAACAGTGTCTTCCTTGAGAAAGAGTTTCTCAGTCGGGGAGTCAGTGGGAGTACGGTGCATCTCGAAGAAATTCGAGAGATACCGGCTAGCAGTGAGTCGGCAAAAGCCTTAGATGTTGAGCCGGACGTGGTACCTAAGCCGAAAATTGCAACCGACACTGCGAAGGTCAGCCAGATTGCGAGGTGTTCATGATGTGTTGCTGTTAGACAGTGATGAGCCGGCAACTTATTCAGAAGCGATGGTGGGTTCTGATTCTGAGTCATGGCTTGGAGCCATGAGATCCAAGTTAAAGTCCATGGATGAAAATCAAGTTTGGAACTTGGTTGATCTACCAGACGGTGCAAGACCCATCGAGTGCAAATGGGTCTTTAAGAAGAAACTGATATGGATGGAAATGTTTCTATCTATAAAGCACGGCTTGTCGCGAAGGGGTTCCGACAAGTTCAAGGATTTGACTACGATGAGACTTTCTCTCCTGTAGCGATGCGTAAATCAGTTCGGATCATGTTAGCTATAGCAGCCTATTTCTACTATGAGATATGGCAAATGGATGTCAAGACGGCTTTCCTTAATGGAAATTTAACCAAGGACGTGTATATGATACAGCCTGAGGGTTTTGTCGATCCGGCTAATGCTGACAAGGTATGCAAGCTTCGGAAATCCTTTTATGGGTTGAAGCAAGCATCTCGGAGTTGGAACATTGGCTTTGATGAGGTAGTCAAATCGTTTGGCTTCATCAAGAGCGATCATAATTCTTGTTTATACAAGAAGTTTAGTGGGAGCAAAGGTAACTTTCTGATCTTGTATGTGGATGACATATTATTGATTGGAAATGATGTCCAGATGTTGCAAGAGACCAAGGAATCATTGGAAAAGAGTTTTTCGATGAAAGACTTGGGTGAGGTGACTTACATACTAGGAATTCGGATCTATAGAGATAGATCAAAGCGGCTCATTGGATTGAGTCAGAGTACATATTTGGACAAAGTGTTGAAGAGGTTCAACATGGAATCGTCTAAGAAGGGGTTCTTACCGATGTCCCATGGCATGAAACTTAGCAAGACTCAGTGTCCTTCGACAACTGATGAGCGAAGTCGGATGAGTGTGATTCCGTATGCTTCTGCCATCGGATCCATCATGTACGCTATGATTTGTACTAGGCCGGATGTTTCCTATGCTCTAAGTGTTGTGAGCAGGTACCAGGTTGACCCTAGAGAAATCCACTAGGCAGCGGCTAAAAATATCCTCAAGTACTTGAGAAGGACTAAGGATATGTTCCTGGTTTATGGAGGTGAGGATGAACTCAGTGTAAAGGGTTACACGGATGCGAGTTATCTCACTGACTCGGATGATTCTTGTTCGCAATCCGGATATGTGTTTGTGATAAACGGAGGGGCTGTGAGCTGGAAAAGTTCCAAGCAAGAAACGGTGTCTGCGTCTATGATAGAGGCTGAGTATATTGCTGCCTCGGAGGCGGCAAAAGAAGCCGTTTGGATGAGGAATTTCCTCATGGATCTTGGTGTGGTTCAGGGCTTGTCCAATCCGTAGGACGTGTATTGTGACAACAATGGTGCTATTGCACAAGCCAAGGAACCTAGACAACACCAGAAGAACAAACATATACTCATGCGGTACCACCTTATTCGCCAGTTCGTGGATCAAGGTGATATCAAGTTATGCAAGGTACACACGGATGCAAACATTGCGGATCCATTGACAAAGCCACTTCCACAGCCGAAGCATGAGGCGCACCTGAGAGCAATGGGCATTAGATGCCTAGACATGTGATGTCAGAAGATTGACTCTAGTGCAAGTGGGAGACTGTTGGGAATATGCCCTAGAGGTAATCATGTATGATGATATTCCTGTGTATTCATAAGGTTATGGTCCATGTATGAACTACTCATATGTATCATCGAATATGTGATTTGATTGTGGAACTACATATTCATGTTGTTCATACTAATTGTCCTTGGTCATTGAGGTTGTGCCGGACACACAACTTAGACCAATGTGAAAGTCGGCAGATGACTAGGTTCCACTTGTCATGGGCATGGAGATGCTATTCCGACTTACACGGATTCGGCTAAAGAGTTTAGCGAGTCGGACTGACCCATATTGAGATGCAACGAACAAGTCGTCATTTGCATGTCTCAATAAATGTAATCCTTAGACCTGAGGTTATTGCACAATCCGAGTTGAGGATCTCCGACTTAGGTTCTGTCAAACGATGTTCCGTCACTGGGCAGTTATAAAGGCGGAGTTCGGGTCGTCTGAGAATCAAGCTGGGTGATGTGAATAACCAAGACGGGATTTTGCCCCTCCATCTGGAGAGATATTCTCTGGGCCCTCTCGGAAGATATGATTCGGAAAGCATGGCCATGCGCGTCACGGTTAAGTGTTAACCGAGGCAGCCGACTAAGAGTTAGTCGAATGAATCACTTATCTCGGATCGAGAAAGAGGGTCGGACTATTTAAGGGATGACGATCATTCACCTATAGTCCGACAAGGTATATCATGAGGCAAAAGGGACTCAGACGAAAGTCGCATTGGAAGGTATGTCGTCATGACTTATTGGTACTTGGGAGTTGGCACGTTCTGCTAGGAGCCGCTACCAACTGATCGATCACGAGAGAGACTCAGAATCGGGTCTGGGTTACCATGAGCCTGTCGGGTCACACACTTAAGAACGGGAGCAAGTTTGGGTTAGACCCAAACAGAAACCTATTTGGGTTGGACCCAAATAGAGACATGGACTTAGTCAGCAAGTGAGACTTGTAGTGGCTAATATAGGCCTTTTTAGTGAATGGGCCACAAGTGAGTGGAGCCCACTTTCACTCCCTATATAAGCTGGGGCGCAGGTGCTTAGAGAACAAGGTTAGATCACTCCATGTGTTGGAAACCCTAGCCCCAGTCCGTCCTGTCGCTGCCGTACTGGACCTAGCAGTCCATCGCCGGCGGTCCTCCTCGTACGTGTGGATACCGGCGGAGGTGCTGTACGTTCAGCACTTTGACGATTGTGAAGAAAGAACGGATCGTGGATCATGGAACCGGAACGGATCGCGAGGACTGCACTGCATCAAGCGACCTGCTTCATCAATTCCGCAACTGCGCGTCTAGTGGTAATTCTCGTGGACTTCTACCTGAGCTGGATCTTGGGATCACCGCATAGGGAAAAAGTTTTGTTTATCTCTACGTGGCCCAACACTAGGAGCACCCCATCACGGTCGTCTCCTCCATGCCACTATAGGACATCATCCGCAACAACGAGGCGACTGGCCGAGTCACTAAATGGGCTATCAAAATCGGCATCCACAACATCAAATACGAGCCACGAAAAGCGATCAAATCGCAGGCCCTAGCCGATTTCCTCACCGACTGGGAAGAGGCAAAATAGCCGAAGAAGCTCCCCTACCTCCACTACTGGTCGCTCCACTTCGACGGCTCCAAGAATGCCAATGGCGTCGGGGCCAGGGTCATACTAACCTCCCCCAAGGGAGACAAGCTTCGCTACGTGCTCCACCTCGACTTCAAACCCTACACCAACAACATCCCGGAGTACGAGGCTCTCCTTCACGGCATGTGGGCCGCCAAGGAAATGAACGTCAATCGCCTACGGTGCTACGGCGACTCCGACCTAGTCATCGGCCAAGTTGCCGGGACCTGTGATACCGTCTCCCTGACAATGATAGCGTACCGCCAAGCGGTATACCAGCTTGGAGGGCACTTCGCCGGCTACTTAGTCGACTGGATCGACATGCGAAAGAATGAGGAGGCAGTCGCCCTCTCCTGCATCGGGTCGGCCAGGCCAACACCACCCGCAGGAGTCTTCCTCGACATCATCCACATGCCTTCGGTCTCCCCGCCAAAGGAGATCAACATCGGGATACCACTGCAGCCCAAGCCCACCCTCATCGCCATGGTCATGGAGCCCAGCGACTGGACCACACCATACGTCGCCTTCCTCGAGCACAAGATCCTTCCAAGCGACAAGACGGAAACACGAATGATCATGCGCCGCTGCAAATCCTTCGTCATCATCAACGGCGAGCTCCACAAACGTAGCATGACTGGCATGTTCCAGCGCTGCGTACAGCTAGAAGAAGGACGCAAGATCCTCCAAGACATCCACGTTGGTGACTGCGGCCATCACGCCAGCGCCAGGTCACTGGTCACCAAAGCCATGCAACACAGCTTCTACTGGCTCACCGCGCACGCCGACGCCACCGACATCGTCCAACGATACGTCGGGTGCCAGAAGTACGCCAACCAGGCGCATCTCCCTAGTTCGGCACTCAAGACCATCCCCATCACCTGACCATTCGTCGTATGGGGCATGGACATGGTCGGCCCATTCAAGAAGGCCCCATCCAGCTTCACGCACCTCCTGGTCGCGGTCAACAAGTTCACCAAGTGTGTAGAAGCCAAACCGATCAAGAAGTGCGATGACAAGACTGCCACCAAGTTTCTCCGCGAGCTCGTCTACCGGTACGGCTACCCGCACAACATCATAACGGACAATGGCACCAACTTCGCCAAGGGCGCGATGGCAGAATTCTGTGAAGAGCACAACATACGACTCGACCTTGCCTCAGTTGCCCACCCCGAGTCGAACGACCAAGCAGAACGCGCTAATTAGAGTGTCCTCCATGGGCTCAAACCGCGACTTCAGGTGCCCCTCGATCGAACACCAGGGTGCTAGGTCGAAGAGCTCCCCTCCGTAATATGGGGCATCCGCACCTCCGTCAACCGCTCCACGGGGTTCACGCCCTTCTTCATGGTGTACGGCGCTGAGGCTGTAATGCCAACTGACCTGGAGCAGAACTCACCTCGAGTCGCCAACTATGTCGAGGCGGTAAACGAGATCGCCCGCCAAGACGGCATCGACCAGCCTGACGAGGCACGCGACCTAGCTCACTCCCGCACCGCCATATACCAGCAGGGACTCCGCCGCTACCAGAGCCGCCGAGTCCGGACCCGCACCTTCCAGGAAGGCGACTTGGTCCTATGACTGGTCTAGGACAAGAAGGGCATGCACAAGCTTTCCCCCCATGGGAGGGGCCATTCGCCATAGGGTGTGTCCTCGGCAACGATGCCTACTACCTCATCGACATACAAGGCAACAACCAGCTTGAGGTCGGGTGGCCATGGAATGTAAACCTCCTTCGAAAGTTCTATACATAGAACTCAAACTAGTACTCATTGCCATATAATGAAATACAGTCGGATCGCACAAATTGTGTCTACTCGCCACCTTCTTGTGCCACTCGCACACGTACATCCAGCAATATGCTACCTACAGAAGTCAACCGTTGGTCAAGCGACCGGCGCAGCTAAGTAGTGCGACCCAAGAGCACCGAAGATATTCAGGCCTTGCGTCGTCCACGAACATGCCAACCCGAAGCCACCATCGGAGTCGCCTCACTCGACTGGCCTATCGGGCCAAGAGAACCGATATAAACGCTTCCCACATTGACCTGTCCTCCCCATCCTCATGCATAGTGGCGCCCTTCTTCATGGTTTACGGCGCCGAGGCCGTAATGCCAACCGACCTGGAGCACGACTCACCTTGAGTCGCCAACTACGTCGAGGCGGCAAACGAGATCGCCCACCAAGACGGCATTGACCAGCTCTACGAGGCACATGACCTAGCTCGCTCCCGCACCGCCATCTACTAGCAGGGACTCCGCCGCTACCACAGCCGCCGAGTCCGGACCCGCACCTTCTAGGAAGGAGACTTGGTCCTACAACTGTTCCATGACAAGAAGGGCATGCACAAGCTTTCCCCCCATGGGAGGGGCCATTTCCCATATGGCGTGTCCTCGGCAACGACGCCTACTACCTCATCGACATACGAGGCAACAGCCAGCTTGAGGTCGGGAGGCCATGTAATGTAAACCTCCTTCGAAAGTTCTATACATAGAACTCAAACTTGTACTCAGTTGCCATATAATGAAATACATTCGGATTGCACAAATTGTGTCTACTCGCCACCTTCTTGTGCCACTCGCACTCGTACATCCAGCAATATGCTACCTACGGAAGTCAACCCTTGGTCGAGCGACCGGTGCAGCTAAGTAGTGCAACCCAAGGGCACCGAAGATATTCAGGCCTTGCGTCGTCCACGAACACGCCAACCCGGAGCCACCATCAGAGCCGCCTCGCTCGACTGGCCTACCAGGCCATGACAACCGATAAATGCTTCCCACAGCGACCTGCCTCCCCATCCTCATGCATAGTGACTCGAATGGTTAAGTACCACACACGGGGACTTCGCAAAAAAGAAAACCCCACGCGAATCAGGAACACACCAAGTAAGAGAGCTGCCTTGGACTCGCCACGCGACTGGATTTCCGAGCCAGGGGTAGAGACGCGTTCCAAACAACGCTTCAGATCCTACAATAGGCACACGCCCAAAACGGCTAAGTACCACGCTCGGGGACTCGCCTAAACCGACCATACTCGCGCCCGGGAAAACAACTAAGTACAGGGCTCCCTCGGAATCGCAAGACAACTAGCCCTACGCGCTACGACAAATCAGTCTCAACCAAAACAAACACTCAAAGCAAACACACATGCACATAAATGAGTTATACCCCATTAAAGGGCGGACGCGCTCGGGGACTCGCTCAAATAAAAATCAACATATAACATAATTAACCATGCATTGCGAGTCGATTGACTCCTCTTACTTCCATACTTATGTATTGTTCGTATTACCAAAATGGCCATTAGCATAATTTACAAAAGCCCCTAGGGCAGCGATCTATTTTGCAGGCTCCGATGAAGAAGCGTCGCCACCGCCCTTGACCCGGATGAATGGTTCTCATGGATTCATTGGGTATGTCGTTAGCGAGTTCGACAACGCCGACCGGAAGGGCTGCTCCGACTTTAGGTCGCGATGCTCTGGCTTGATGGCGCCCGGTGCTACCACCGTTTCCTGGTACGGCAACAAGTCCCCCATCGCCAGCACCCGATCCGCGAATGGAGCAGCCTTGGCGGTCAGCCTCTGAACCTCCGATATCTCCGCTGAGCTAGTTGCCGAGGGGTAGCCATTGGTGACATCGTCAAGGTCGAAGTCGTCGGGGAAATGCGCGAGCCCCGGGCTCAATGCCGTAGTGGCACCGCGCCTGAAGGCCAAACGCGCCATCTACTCCACGACGGCGGGCGCCTCCTCTAGATAGCGCCATACTTCAGTCAGCCCCCCAGGAATAACCTCAATGGGGGATATCCCTTGAAGAACAGCATGGACGCACATCGCCAAGGCGGTGGCCGCGTTCACCACTGTAGTCACACACTGCGAGGCAGTGTAGGTGTGCACCACTAGCTCGCTTTGACCTATCAGAGCTACACGTCAGGCACACAACGTCATTACGGACCACCCCGCTCGGGGACTCGCCACGTACAAGAAAAATAAGTAGGGACACTTACCAAGGAGCTTATGGTAGTTCTCCGTCACATGCTTTTCAAGGGCACCAAGGTCACCCTGCAACCCAAGAATAACCGAGTCGGCGGCCTTCCGTTCCTCCTCTGCCGTATCAACTGCGGCCTTGGCCCTCTCCCCAGAAGAGACCATCGACGCCTTCGCCTCCTCTAGTTCCTTCACAAGCGAGTCGATCCGCCCCGTCACTATGTCTAGTTCAGCAGCCGGGACATACCCCTCCCGGGCTTTGGCAATAGCAGCCGGAAGACCATCTACAAAGGAATAGCAACAAAAGTCAGTCTCGCGTAAACACCAGCATCCCGCGCTCGCTAAGCAGAACAACAACTCACCAGCAGTTTCCTGGAGTTGTCGGTTGGCCTCCTGCGCCACGCGCAGGTCTCGCTCTAGGCGCTCCTTCACGGCTTGCCGATCTTCCGATTCCCTCTGCAGGCCCTGCAAATAGAATAAACATTCAGCGACTGGGTGACCACAATTTTAAGTGGCTAGCCGCTGAAATTCAGCGACTAGATAGTCAGGGACTGGCGACTAGAAGAGTTTTTAGTGGCCAACCGCTGAAATTCAGCGATCAGGCACTCGGGGACTAGACACACCTGAATGGCGGCACCAAGCATGCCTAGAAGTTGGTTGGTGTCTGATGAAGGAACTACGAAGGACGTAGGCCCGTGAAGAGGCCCAACATCTTCATCGACGATCTCTAGAAACTGCGGAGATTGGTTCTCCGCCGCGAACGGAAATCCCTTCGCCATGAAGCGCGGAGGAAACAATGTAGCCGCCCTCATCGGAGCGCTAGTTGCTGGTGCTAGTGGTTCTGTCGATGGAGCCCCCTTGGCTGGCTCCGATTGAGAGGCCGCAACTTCCTCCGCACGGGCAACAGGGTCATCCCCCTCCCTCCCGTGGTGTCCTCTGTCGTAGCGTTAGCGACATCACCTTTCTTCTTCTTCTTTGCGCCTTCAGCGGGTGTGACCTCTTTAGTAGGCTTGCTCTTCCTGGGGAGAGCGGCCTCCTCTACAGCGACGACTGGTGGAATTTTAGACACCATAGGGCGACCTATCTTCTTGGCGCCAGACCTGTGAAATCACCAAGGTCAGCAAAGAAATCACGAAGGAAAACATCCAAGAATGGAAAAGGGAATGCTAGACTCACTTGGCGACTGGAAGAACATGTAAGCCCATGCTGATGTGGGCAGGCATATCCAGTTCCGGGCCTAGCTTGCGCGAGAGCCCCTTCTCAAACACACCCATGGACCATGACACCGCGGTCGCAGGAATCTCTAGCCCGAACGACGCGGTTGCTGCTACTGGTTGCGGCGACCTGGTCGCCGCAGCTTCAGCATCTCCTGGCTCTGATGCAGCCGAGACAGTTGGCGTGATCACCACGAGCAGAACTTCTACCTCCACCACCGCGTCCGCTACTTCCGCTCCCATCATCGGAGTCATATCCTCTGGGATCTTAGGCGAGGTCTTGGTCACTTCATCATCGGACTCATCGTCCGACCCAAACAGCACCACCGACCTGGGTGGCGACACCGACTTTGGAGCTGGTTTCTTCACGGGCGACTTCGGTTTGTGCACGGGCTTCGTCGGCGTGGCGGTGTGCCGTGAACTATGCTCCTGCAAAATTTCATCATCTTCATCATGCTCTGCAAGACTACGGCTCACTTTGATCTCACGCTGCTTCTGCATGCGAGTCTTGTGATCCACGGGCGCTGGGGGCGGAACCTCCCTCTCTTCTTCTTCGCTCTCGTGGAGTCCCCTTTGGTCCCCTCCTCGAGCTCTTTGGGAACCTCCTCGTCGAGTGGGGGAAGCCAGCCCTCGAGAACCTAAAACAAATGAGAATGGCCACGAGTAAACATTACAAGATGCGGTTGAAAATTGCCCATGACAGTCATGACTGAAGATAAAACTAGCGAGAGTGGCTTACCATAGGAGCTTCATTCTTCTCGGGCACATACGGGGCGAGCCTGGCTGACGTGGTGGTAAATTCTGCGTCGGTGATCTTTTTCAGGGCGGTCTTATAGTCCACGGCGTCCCACGGTTCCTTGCTAGTCCGGGAAGGATAATTCTTCCCGGTGTATTCATACATCCAGTAGGGCCGGGTCGCCAATGGGACCATGCGCCGCCTGAGCCATCAATTGTACAGATTGATCGAGGACAACCCCTTGACCTTCAGCGCCTGGATCTGGTCCATCATGTCCACGACGGCCATCCTCTGATTGTCGGGAAGCTTGTCCGCTATTAGTCAACGGGGTTCGCTCCTTTCCGCGACGTACTTGGGGAGCACCACTTCGCCGGAGGGGGTGGACTCCTTCACATAGAACCAACTTTTCTTCCACTCGCTCTTGGCCTTCTTCATCAGCATGAGCTTGAAGAAGTTTTCCTTCGGCTTCAACTAGAATGTGACGCCGCCTGCCGCCAAGACGGGACCACCGGATCCATCATGCCCAATGCGACCGTGGAACAACTCCAACCATAACGGGAAGTACGGCATGCAACCGAGGTAGCATTCGCAGAAGGCGACGAGGATCACCAGCTGCTCGATGCTATGCGGGCCAAGGTCCAAGGGCTTAATGGCGTAGTACGCGCAGAATCGCCGGAAGAAGACTGAGGTGGGGAATCCCAAGCCCCTCTCCAAGTGGCTCGGGAAACCGATGAATTCACCGGCGCGCGACTTCGGCTCGGTCTCGGAAGACGCGGGAATCCGCCAATTCCCCTTGCAGAGGACCTCCGCGTCCTCAAACGATTTGAGCTGCGCCACAGTGCACTTGGACTTCCCCCACAGATCCTTCGGGGGCACCATCGAAGGAGAGACAAGGTTGCTTGGCTTGGGGGATTTGGATCGTGAGGAGGCAGAGAGAATGGGATGCGCGAAAGTGAGGAATGTGGGAGAGGATCTGCAGGAATTTTCCGTCACTCTCCTTATAAAGAAGTGCTACCTGCCAATCTCGGGATAGCAGTTACCCGCGGTAATTCTGCCAAAGTTACTGTTGGATTGCCCAACGACTAGTTTCACCAAACTGTCGGTCCAGCTTCTTCCACTCGACTCGCTGGCAGGTATGCTCCGTCCAATTGGTTAGGGCGGCGATTCAAGCAATAATACGTTTGCCAAAGCTGCGACTTGAAGCCGGGTGGAAAATTTCCTCCATTCTCAACAGAGTCCATCACCGATTCAACTGGGCGCCCAAATTGGACTCGCCTACTACGACTGCCAAATGAACACCTGCACTGAATCAATGATGGTCTCAGGGACTACTGATGGGGATATGCCGAAGGGGGTATTCCCAACAGGATGTTCCGATTGGGTCAAAGGCCTCGTGAGTGGGCCTACAGGACGACGACTGGAACTTGACTGAAGAGAAGGCCTAGTGATTGGAGATTGGAGGCCTAGAAGCCTAGCAGAAGCCCAGCCGGATTAGGTCAAAAGCCTCTGAATCCATAACTTGTTCGGTTGTATACTATAAACCCTAGCGAGGTACCCTTATATAAACCTCCCTAGGGTAGATTGAGGACTTACATTCCATCATACATCCCTTTGAGTGACTCGCTGCTTAGACACCGAGCTCGCCACCCCTGTAACTCGCTCTCTATCAATCCAATCTAGCAGGAGTAGGTCTTTACCCTCCGGGGGGATGAACCTGGGTAAACCCATGTGCATCCGCCCCCATCTCGCACCGCAGATGGCCACCAACTCTCGCCCCCTATTCTATCAATCGCTTCCCGTGTCAGCGACTTCCGTGGTCATTCCCACGACACTGGTGGCTAGCAGCCCGGTGCCCGCCCTCACACCGGTGCTCTCGTCCTCGCGCCACGATAGCCGATAGACATACCAAAATAATCCATGGCTGAGTTACCTCAAAGCATGTTGTCGTCCAACAGACTCCTCCAATTTAAGAGGCGGTTGCGCTCGTGCTCCAACCACTTGGTTGTAAAAATCTTCCTGTACACTAGGATATGCTCTTGATAGACTGCAGGAACCACACTGGCGTTCCACAATTCTAGATTTTTCAGCATGAAAAAGTTGCAACAAGTACTACAGAGTAAAATGAATACAAAGAACCAGTCAGAAATGAACCAAACAGAATAAATAATAGTTACAGAGAACATGGCAGATGGAAAAAAGATTGCAAAACAATAACACTAACCCGGTCTATTTCTTCGGTACTATAACATACTCAAGCTCGAAACCATCAATCTGCCGTCTTGAATCAGAGTAATTCACATGGTACATTGTTTTCACAAGCTGGTTCGCGTTCTCGATCATCTCCAAGTTAGTTGGTCCATGAAGAGAGCCAAGAATCTCAAACCTTTTTGCAGGCATATTGAGAGAAAGCATGTACCGATGCCCCATAGGGTACTCTTTTGTACCAAGATCCTGAAGAACAGGGAACGATAGCTGCAAAAAGCAAAACAAAAATAATAAGACAATAGCATGCATCAGCTCTAAAAAAAGTTATTCATATATGGAAATAGAAAGTGATTGTAACATCCCAACATTAGAGCTTAGAAATAAGCCGAGATAAGGTGTGTGCATTGCATTCATGCAAAGAAAATCTAGCTAATTTTCGTGCTTTTAAATAAAACTTGTCAAAGTAGATCATCAAGTTGACTGCGATAAGTTTCAATATGACCTTTGTTAAAACCTTATATTTGGGTAATATAATTTGATCTATGGGTAGATCAAATAGAACTAAGCTAAACCCACCACACATTTATAAAGGATCTTAGAGAGATCATATATGGGTATTCATTATAACAACTCTTGAATGTTCAATTAAGTTTATAACTTTAGCAAAGAAACTTAATAACTAAATCTTGAAACACTTGTTGCCATAGATATTCCTACCATAGGTACCATTGTAGTTCTTAAATATTAACTCTTATCACAAATAGAGAGAAAATAGAAGTCAAGCCAAGAACATTCATTACATACTTTTGTTGTCATATTAACATATGACATTCCTAAATAGCTAAGTCCTAGTGTCAATTGATCATCAATATTGATTGACCAATTCCTAACCTAGAACTTATTGACTCTTAGCTTTGACCTGTCATATTGACCTTCCAAAGACCTTAAGTAAATTAATAAGAAGAAGGAACTAGATATGGTTGAGTGTACCATCATCAATGGAATGTGATCCTTAGTGGAGATCAAACCATTGGATGTTGCAGGAGTTAACTCACTCATGAGTTAACTAGAAGAAGTGTCTAAACCTAAGAGTTAAGCTAGTAATTGAGAAGCTATGAGAAATCTAGTAGTATTAGGGTATCCAATGATAATTGTGTTAAGCGAAGTAGATATAAATATGGAGTAAGCTTTCTTAACAAGATAATCCTATAGAGAGACTAGTACAAGTCTACTACTTAGTGGTAATAGATCTTGATCAGACAATTAGAAGCCTAAGCTAAGCACGGTCAAGGTATGAAAGCCTTATTCTCAATTCACTTGAGAATACATGACTAGGTGTTGATAAAGAAGAGTTGTGAGTATACCAAATTAGGTAAAGCCCTAGTAAGATGAATCATCTAGCTTGATCATGAGGAGTCAAGCTGGAGTATGATGAAGTATATAACATAAGTATATGGAGTAGTTGGAAGCATAGTAGTTTAACCAAGCTAATACAAGAACAAACTTGTATTATGGAGAGTAGTACCATACCTATTTCAGAGGATTGATATCATATGTGATATAAAGAGAAAATTATAATCTTGCAAGCCTTGGATGTTGAGACAAGGTGAATATAAAGGAGTTAATGGAAGGAGTAACTGGATTGATGGAATTGTCAAGGGTAGTTAAGAAGTGCAAGTTGTGTAGTAAAGGAAGAAGGTTACAAAAGTGGATTACTGAAGTTAGAGCTAATTAGATGAATGACTTCCTTAGAGGTAATTTATAAATGGAAGTCATATATACTAGGAGATGAATGAAGGAGTAATGTTGATGTGGCATGACCATGTCATCATATGATGATGGATATGGTGGAGTTATATGATTGTCTTATTTAGGAAGATGTGATCTTTGTGAATAAGATGAGAGAGATTTATAGCGTATATTTAGGGAAGGAATTCCTTATCTAGAGATTACCTTGGTGAGGTATTAAGGTGAGGATTCTTAGAAGCCTTAACCAAGATCATATCAAACCGTGACAAAACCCATGTCTACCTCTTTGTGTAACATTCTAGAATAAAGAGGGTAGTTAAACCAATTCCTATTTTTAGGCAGCCAGTGGATAGTATCTCTTAGTCAAATGAAATGTCTAAGAGATAAGTAGAATACTAGTTGAGAGTGTATTGATGGAAGCCTTGTCCACCTTATTGTCTTAAACCACCAAATTATGAACCTAAGATTTAATTCATTATAAGGTTTATACATTAATCCTTATATGAGACTAAGCTTGAATACAAATCGATATACCTCGTTAGCCATCTTAACCACTACAATTACATTCATTAAGTTAAAATGCAAAACATTTCTATAAGATTTTTATATGAGAAACAAATCCCTAAAACCCTAATTTGAATTTACTTTACTAAATAAAAGAATCTTTCACATAATAACATATTTTGTAAACACAATCCGAATTGTAGAAGAAATGATTATAGTTGATCCTTATGATATTCTTCAGGACGTACAAATATTCTAGGTATTTCAAATCTTAAGAAATGCATTTTTGAAATGGTTTTGTAAAAACGAAAAATAGAAACAGAATTAAGAAAAAGAAAAAGAACAGCCATGCGTAGGCCCACGACCCATTCTCTAACCCAACACCGCGAGTAGCAGCAGTAAAAATCCGCTCTCTTTGCTATGGCCCAACAACACCAGCCTAGTTATCCTCCCTATCTCTCACTGACAAGTGGGACCACAGATGGACCACAGGTTAATTCATAGAAACGTTAGGGGGTTTTCTGCAAAAGCCATCGTTGTCGTCATCTCCACGCACACAAGCAGTTGTGTGTGCTCGTCGATGCCGTCCGCCACCGTCAACAAGAATCAACCGTCGAGATGCTCGTCGTTGCCAGGGGAAGGATAAGAACGCCATGGAGTCCCTCTGCTCATCCTCATCCCTTCACTCCCTCCCTCGCATATGCTCTCTTCCTCTCTATGCCGCAAGGGGGCCAAAACCCTAGCCATAGTTCACCATTGATTCCCGTCGTTCTAGCCTTCCCCCTAGCCGCCCAGGCATGCCACGAGCACCGCCATGTCCTCCTACGACTACCTAGCAGAGGAATCGAGCCAGGGTTCTTGGAATCGAGCTCCACAACACCTTCTTCATCATCTTCGACGGGGTTCGTCGTCATCCGTGTCGTCGTCTCCGACCTCCTCGGGCCTCCTCATCGTCCCCAACACCATCACAATGAGATTGCGAGTCTCCCCATGGTCTCCATTCGCTTGCGTGCATTCCGTTGCCATAGTTCACCGTGCACCGCTGCCAGACACCGTCGTGCCCTGCTCTCCGGCGACCAAAAACGAGCGGCACAACCACCACTAGGTTCGCCTTGAGCGTCTCGTTTGAGTCCGCCTAGTCACGTAGTCCCGCGAGCCTCCTATCTTCGTCCTCATCGTTGACTGACGTGTCTCCGGCAAGTGACATCATGTTGATGTCACTACCACGATAGCGCTCAGTCAAACCCTAGTCAAGACCGCGACATGTCCCACTTCACTAAGGTGGCATGTGACATGGTCTGGGCCCATTTGTCATTGACTGTGACTAGAAGTAGGTTTAGTAACAAAAGTATTAACCAATCTGGGTGACATCAGCGTGACATAATAAATCTTTTAAAGAATTAGTTTAATAATTCCAAAAATGATTAACTCTTATTAAATCAATATCTTTTGTTTTATAATTTAGAAATATATATATCATATATCAAAATGATTAGAAAAATAAACTCTATAATATGAACCTATTATCATATTTTATTCTCCAACTTAAATGAAATAATAATCATTATTACTAAATATTCTATTAAGGATAAATCTTTAAAAAGGCTTATACTATTATTTAAAATTCAGAAAAATAAGTATATTATATCAAAATTCTAAGAAAGAGAAAATATACATTTATAAACTTGTTACATATATTTTTGTGTCACTTAACTAAGTATTTATAATTATTTTGTATTTATAAAGTGATAAAACTTATTAAAAAATATCTTATTATTTAAAAATCACAAAAATATTTATAATATACCAAAATGATCACAAAAATACTATCTACATGTTAAAAATATAATGATCCACTTTTGAATTAAATAAATATTTAGTACTCCAATAAACTTGAATTAGACTTATTTCCTTAATGGATAATTCATAAAAGGATATATAAAATTGCCAGTGCTTCTAATACTATCCATTAAAGGTTTAATAATAGTGTTAATCTTAAATAATACTATTATAAAGTCAAAATACTCTAAAGCATCCTAAATACAATATTTGTTAATTACTATTCACAAATAAGTGGATATTATTTTCCAAAGGGACTTTATCAAATATAAAATCCTCAAGAATAATATTTTGACTTATTAAAATCTTTACTATTATTTCACTCACAAGTTAATAAGTACATTAGAAATCCCAAGATAATTCATAACTAGTTAAGTAATGGTGTTTCCATATTATGAATTATACCCATTCATTTGTAAGTAAATAGACAATTCTATTCAACTATAATGTTAAGAAAATATGACTCAAATAGAAGTGTTACAACTCTTAATTAACCTTAAAGAAACATTATAATGTGAACCATGTTATAATACCATATAATGACCAAGATAGATAAGTCTCGACTACTAGTGTAGTCCTTATTCAAATGAAGTAATTCTTTCTTCTTTGAGAGTTATAACTAGCAATAAAGCCTAAAAGTGTTAATTTATAGTTTAAATTATTTTGTTTAGTTAAGTATGATTTTCTTTAAAAGTTATTCTTTTAAGAAACATTAAAAGTAATCCTTAAGCATTTCTATAAAGGCTCTACTTGATTAATAATCTGTCTTAAGAAATCTTTTAGTTACCATGCCCATTTGAGTGCTTTACTATTGTATGCTACTTATTGCACTTACATGTTATTTCACACACTCTCACAGCCTTAATAAGAAGCACAAGTGTGAAGCTGGTATAAAAGTGCAACACATTCCAAAGAACTCATCATAAGCTTCAAACCCTAGATCAGATACAATTATTTCGGGGATTCGCGTTTGTCAAACTTGTATTACATTACTTATGCATAATTGCATCTTGCTTCTTTAAACATTAGTACTTACCAGACCAATGATGCTATTTACAGAATTTGGATCTTCTATTGTCTTGAAGACCGTGAGTGCATAATCTTGCAATCACAAAAGGAAAGTTCACAACTTGCTCATGTCCTTTGATTATTTTCTATCAAATGCTTGTAACTCAAATGTTGTCATCACCTGCATTTCAAAAAGGTCAGAAAACTCTATTTTCATAATAATATGATTATGGATTATTTACCAAATGGTAATAATCTACTGATACAGTTCCAGTGGTAAAGGAACATAATATCTAGGACTTAATCAACCAATGTCGCTAGTGATTCCAGCGCCGTATATTACGCGTTAACCATGAGATCTGGAATGGGACAGAGAAGTCAACTGGATCTTCTTCCTTTCGCATGGACGGATGACCTTATCGTGAGGTTGTTGATTTCTCGTGGAGAATCCAGCACATGGGTGGGACCCCTTAGTTCCCCGTGATACTATTGTCTAGATTATCTATGAGTGGCTGCCGGAGGTATAGTCGGTTCTTTACGGAGCTTGCCAGGGGCATAACCAGCTCATAGAGTCTTCGAGTGCCTACCAGTGTTATAGCTAGTCCTTTATGGGGTTAACAGAGGTGGGGCATGTCCTGGAGGATCGTGTCTTCATGCGGGGTCACGAAGAGGGGCAATGATTGGCTTGGATCATCTACTAGGCCCCACATCAAGGAATTCTGGACGGGAATAAGCTGGCCGGTTATGAAACCAGGATTTGGTCTCTCATGGATAAAGCAATGCACCTTTGCAGAGTGTAAGAACTGTGACATGTTACTCCCTATTCCGGGAAGGAGCTACGAACATGGCAGGAAAGGAACTCCATGAAAGTTCTGGTCAACCTGTGAAGGCTGTCGGACATAGTTTTAGAATAAAAGCAACCTTTGAAGAAATGTTTACGAAAACCTGCATTGCCTATGACCTTTGGTCTGTGGCTCTAGAGATAGTGCATCGTACACTCCTTTTTAGTGAACTTGTTGAGTATGCTCGTACTCAACTGTACATTCTTAACCCTTGCTAGGTTCTAAGCTATTGAAGACGACATCAACACCAACTTCTGCTCGAGAAGCCATCATTGGCATCTCAAGTTCTTCAAGAAAGTCAAAGAAGTCAACATATACATCAACCGAAGTAAAGACAAAGTTCTGATTAGATAGGAGTAGATACTCTAACCATAAAACCTACTTCTGTAGAGCATTGCAATAGAAGCATTGGCAAGCCAGATAGTTAGATGTTAGTTCTTTTAGCCAGATAGCTCTGAGTTGTTATTTCTGGTTCTTATTTGGTAGAAGTTTCTTTCTCTCTTTAACCTAGAGTGTTCTCTGGATCTTTTGTAAAGAGTCGAGTTGTAACCTATAGTCATGTCTCGGACCTGCTGTGTTTCTGTTGTACCACTCTGAGGGATGTAATACTAGTGAACGATGTTTCATTGGTGTTATGTCAACGACTATAGTGTACTACATCATGCAGTGGTATGCTGGGTCAACGCAGTGATCCACCTACCTAAACAACAGTTACCCATATAAAACAAAAAAAGAGCATAAGACCAAGGACATAATACACATACAAGATCTTTGTGACTGAGCTTGTACAACGCATCTTTCCTGAAGTGCATCAACAAGAGCCTACAACTAAACTTCTAATCCATCAAATACCTTGTCACAATGTAGGGAAAAATGACCTTGTTTTTTGGGCAAGTGTCTTGCATGACAAATATAGCAATGTCACACACGGTGTTCGAGAGCTGGCCGCCCGACATCACACTGCCAGCAAGTTCTTCAGTATTTACCCACATCGGTTAAATGTGTAAAATTGTTGAGCTACAACGGAAAAATGAGAGGCTAGATTAACATAATGAATGGAACAAAAACAGAAAGGCATAGAAAAAAGAACTAAAAACACATATAAAAAAGTAAAGTCGCAAACAACTTTGGAAAAAAGATATACATATATCAAATGTAAAAACGTTACCCATATAGACTGGTAAATGTTACACAGATCATACTTTTAAAGATACCTACCAAATGAAGTGAAAGTGACCCACAAAACATGCATTAACAAATTGACATTAACAAAACACAAATTAAAGTGTAAGTGCTTGTCCAACAAAATAGGAACAAGTGATCCACCATACATTGAAAGAAATACCCCCAAACATAATGCACAACATGCATATGGAAAAGTCACCCACCAACAACAGTAAGAGTTATCCACATAGTAAACCTACAAATTACCCATATAATGAAGGTAAACTTATCCACAAAATAAAACATGCATAAATGAACAGAAGGAATAACAGGTACAGAGAAAAAGAGGTTATCCACCAAACATAGTACAAGTTACCAACAATATTATGAGAGAGTTATCCATGCAGAATGCTAAAAGTTACCCACAACAAAAAAGAAAAGAATTATATATAGTTTGATCCTTGACCTATCTTCATCCTTGTGGTGGACAATACCTTTCTCATATATTGAGTCTTCATACTCGGTTGTTGTTGTGCACAGAAAAGGTGCCTAAAGAGCATTGGAAGGCTGAATAAATCTCACAGTGCGCAGGTGGGTACGCAGAGTACCACTCTCAGCAATGAAGTTATGTCCACCAGTGCTACTAGCCGGAGTACAGTAATCAGATACAACTACAATAAAAAATAGGAAACCAGAGCATATTAAAACCTAGAAAGACATACTTAAAAACAAAATCTGAAGGTACAAAACAACTTAATGAACAGAAGCTAGATAAAAAATAAAAGATAGAACATAGTACCTTTCCGAGACCCAATTATCTGGCAGTCTGAATCATCATTGCCTTTTCAGCCAGTAGATCATCAAGAGAGATAACATTACTTTCTTTCTTCATATGCATTTTTCCCTTATCCGAATCAGCTGATTTGTTCTCATCTAGAAAAAAGGTAAAAATAACAAAGAAACTTCCAAATGAAAAAACAGAAAAAGGGCAAACCCCACATGGGAAAAGATTCCAACATGTTTAATCACCTCAAACAATGAATAGAAAAAGGCAAAAGTATAGATAAAGTAAATTCAGCCCACATGGAACATATAACACAAATAATTTACATATAACGACACGAGCACATTGTGAACGAAAGTATCACACACACACATCTTACATAAATATAATACATACTCCAAATTTAGAATATAACTATGATCACCCTACGAATAACATCAAAAGGGCACCACTGCGGCAACCAATTTCATGAACTACGAATCTCGATCCTACTTCAGGTGGGAAACTGCCTTAGATAGAGCCACCCAGTCCATCGTTTGCGCCTCTGCCATCATTTTGCCTGTTGTTTAGGTTGATAAATTCTAAATTTGTCGGGCAAAAAGGAGGATCAAGGAAGGAAGAAATGAAAAAATATCACACAAAAACATAGACAAAAAATAGAGTTATTAAGAATTAATGATCCATTGGTTGCATAAAAATAAAACATGTAATAATTAACCATAAACTACAATAAAAGAATTTGTAATAAAAAGATCATCATGTAGAATTCTTACTAGTTGAAGTGGAGGGTGCCCAAGATAGCGGAATAATGGCTTCAACCTCAAATACGTCGAAGAAATCTCCGACATGATCAGCAGTACCAGATGCAGCAAACCATTCAACACTTGTAAAGCCAGATCTTGGCGCAGCAAGTGAGACACCACCAGAAGGTACAGCTACAGACAGCGCAGCAATAGGAACATATCTCACCAAAGCAGTTGTTGTGCTGACTTGATGAGTGCCATGATTAGGGGCCACGGCCACAGGAATATGGGGCGTTGCATCGTTTGTTTATTGCTGAGGAGCCCCATCCTGAAGACTAGAAATCGTGACAGTATCATCCAAAGAGGATGGATCAACAAACTCAGCTGAGGAGACATGCGATTGGCTCGTGGAGTTCCACATCGGCATAGACCTCTCACGAGTAGGGGTAGAGAACAATGTTGATGCATGTACTAATCCATAAGAAGACGTACAACAGGGGCAGGTCTAACAGCTTCGTTGTTTTGAGCTACAAAGAAAAAAATAACAGATTAGATTTACAACTGAAAAAATGGAACCAAAAACAGTAAAGCATGCAAAGTTAAGAGAAAACACAAGATAAAGATATGAAGTTGCCAAACTAGTATGGGCAAAAAGGTTATCCAACATGCATACAGAAACCGTTATCCACCCAAAACACTAAAAGTTACCCACATATAATAGTTAAAGTTATCCACCCAAAACACTAAAAGTTACCCACACATAATAGTTAAAGTTATCCACCCAAAAGACTAAAAGTTACCCACAAAAAATATTTAAAGTCATCCACCCAAAAGAGTAAAAGTTACCCATAGATAATAGTTAAAGTTATCCACAAACAGTTCTAAAAGTGACCCACATTGAAGATTTAAACATAAAAGCACTAAAAAGAGTAATGCAATCAGAAAACACGACTAGAATATTACAAGGTTATCCAATAAAAAAACTAGAAGTAAATCATTTTGTAGAGATAAAATTTAGCCAAAATCATGATGTTTTGCAGTCATACAACACCACATAATATTCAAGACACTGGAAAAAAGTCATAGATCAAAGTACATAACATTTTGAGTCACACACAACATAATGCAAAATTTATACATGATAAAGAAATGAGTACCAAAAAACAATGGTAATAGAAACATGTACCGCCTGATACTTGAGATGGTTCTCCTTATGACTGCACATCACCATGAACGGTTGGCGGCAAAAAGTTGGCAAAGAGTGTTCACCCATTCACAATACCAGTCATATCATACGGAACCCTGGCTTCTGTAGTAGTGACAGCTTCAGCTCCAACAGCTACTAGTGGAACCAAACTTACAACAACACTAACATCACCAACATCGGAAGGTGGAGGGGCCACCTACACCATGGATACAGCTTCTCGAGGGGCCACCAACACCGTGGATACAACTTCTGGAGGAGCCATAGTGGATACAACTTTGGGTGACCCTGGAGCATCTCTGACTAGTGGTAGCGGAGAAGAAGGAGCAGATGTAGAAGGCGAGGGGGTATCAACAACAGGATCATAATATTTCCTTCCTAAACGGGGAGATGACCTCACAAGTTCAAATTTCTTCTTCAACACATCTTCCTTCCTTTTTGGAGTGTTATTCCTAAACAAAACAGAAAGTTGCCCATGAAAACACACATAAGTAATTGATACCTTCGATCCAGATTACGGATGTAGTATAACTCTTTTTACCTAGTAGACCTAGGTTTATCGAATCCTCGGGAAGCAGAAGCATATTGAAGTTACTTTAACGAACCTTCAGGAGTTTTAGAATTCCTTTTGTGTTTTTACTGGACCAAGAGTTTGCGTATTTTTGTTGTTGTCGATGATGGAGAGAGAGGGCCTAGGGTGTTCGGTTTCACCTGTAGCTGTGCAAAACATCTGATGGGAATAAAAGATAGATATAAAGTATGCATGTAATTGTTAGAGCAAGATAAATTATATGTGGGGAGTGCATCCATAATTTCTATTGCCTCCGCAACCTATTATAGCAATAACCTACTAGCCTCATCCATAGAATAAAGAGAACTAATGATATGCATAGTGATGTCACCATCAATCCCAAGTAAATCCCTCACATACATCTATACTACCCTTTTTGTCACTTGGGTTCCCATCCTACAGATTAGTCATTACTCATACTCCCTATACCTGGCTCAATCCTTGGGGTCTTGGGTACCTGAAAAGTCCTTAGATTGAGGCAAGAGAGGACACAATAATCATCATGTCATACAAACTAATAAATGATCCCATCTATGATTAATAACATGCACAAAAAGCTACATGGCTAGGCCGAAGCCCTTAGCCCAAGGAGAATTACTCACACATAGATATGAGATCAAAGATCATAAACATTGTAGCAAAAATCATGAGATCGATAGCAATAGTCTTACAATGTCGTCAATCAAAGAAGAGATCTACTATTACAAGTGGTGGAATATGGCTATGGTGGTGGAGAGATTAGATCTAAGTCTATTCCTCTGGAGGCTCGTCGGTGCTGTGGATGGAGATCTGGGGGGGTGGCTGATGGTTTCTGCGAGCTCTCATTTCTCGTCGCCTGAGGCCTCTTTATATAGGGGTCCCTTCACAAAATATGTTCTGTTTGACCTAGAGGCGTCGATGGCAACTATACGACCGGAATTATATGGCCATAATTTTATTCTGATCATATAGTTGGTCATTAAAGCGTCTACCTCTAACCCACGACTCCTGGTTTCTTCTGGTTGTTGGAAATCTCGTATCTTTGACTTTAATGTAGTGATTCCCATCATAAAACGTCATTATCTGCGCAAGAAAAGAATAGAAAGAAAGGATTGCATACCCCTTTGAATATTAGGCATTAGTGGTCGGGTTTAGAGAGATATTTCATAAAAAATATGAATAATATCCAGTTTAAATATGGACGTAGATGGTTATATTTCAGAGCCATCAACCTCCCCAAGCTTAAACTTGATCGTCCCCGAGCAAGAAAACCAAAATCAAAAAGGAACTCAGCATTTAAACTAAAATAACAAGATGATGATCTTACTCATGATTGATAGTCTCATGTTTCCTCCACTTCATAAATCTGAAAAACTTGAGCATAGATAGAGTAATGGCAAGCATATCATATCGGTTTTATGCATCCTTGTAGAGTAGAAAAATTATTGTTAACATGGATGATTCAAATGAGTAAACTTTATTACATGTCATGTAATCAATACATAGGCTTGCCTTTGAACAATAAAGTATAATCATGTAAAATTGAGAGTGTGAGAGTTGTCATGAAAAGCATATATATTAGAGTATCTCAATTCTCCCACATCAATAAATCAAGACTTTTCAAGCACTACTTTTCTATTCATTGTCCTACAAGAATTTCAGTTCTTGAGTAATTTAGAGCATGCCATTTATTTTAGGTCATCGGGCTATGATGAACACTTGTGGCATCACTAAGGTTTTTGTTCCTTTTTTATAATGATTACTCATAATAGCCATACGAGTGATTCCATCATGAACACAGCTACCCGGGAGTGCCAAGAATCTTACCCACTATAGCATTGCTGCTACATGTGTTTAACCAACTCATAGCCGAAATCTAGGAGTTTCCTCCATGAAGATCGTTTGTAGGCTAGTAGAGTTGTTGGCATCTCATGAAGTTTGACACGGGTAAAGAAATATCATTCTTATGATTAACAAGTCAAACTTTGGCATGCTCACAAAACCCGCTAAACATTATTTCAATCGAACAAATCCTTTTAAAGAGAGCTATTAAGTCAATCAACATTTTCAATGGTGTTGAGTGTCTCTAAAAATAAGCCTTCAAGACTAAACACTACAACACCCAAGCCTTCAATTGTGATTCTTTTTATTATTACAATTGTTTAGCAATTTTTAGGCAAGACTTGGTTAATCGCAAGAGCTGGAACAAAACATACCCAACTAAATACCCATGCAAATGAAAATCTTACTACAATAAAAAGACTCACTCCACCAATATAATATCTCACCATTTACTACTAACTAGCATGGGTTTCTCAAACTTCAAAAGTGGGGAGTCATAAGGCATACCTCTCATGTTTGGTTCCACTTCTCTCTTCCTTTTTTTATTTGTTTCTTGGAAACTCGAAGTTGATCACTCTTCTGCAAATACATGAGAACCTCGAGGTGGAAAGAAAAGAAAGAGGGAAAATAAAGAAAAATGGAGAAATCTTTTTGTTGTTTTTAAGAGAGGGAATTTAAAGAATAGAAAATTGGCGGCAAAGCTCGGCTAGAAAATCTCGAAAGCAAATAGAGATAACTAAAAAGAAAGTGTTGGGAAAACCAACACGAGTGCTTATAAACTCGAATTAAAAACACGACCTCGAAATAAATAAAATCAAATGAACGCCAAATAAAGATACATGAGTAAACTTCCCCAAGCTTAGGCTTTTGCAAGCCCTTCAAATCATTGTGGTGGCGGGAAAAATTCAGAACTCCAGTTCACAAATTGAGTTGATAAATTACTAGTGGATTCTCGAAGGTTCAAAGAGAGCCTATGCATCCTCTCCATAGTCCCTCCAAGTTCTTGTAAGTCTTGGTGACGAGGGATTAACTCGTCAATGCCCATTGTTATGGACTTGGGTTTTGGAGAAGGAGGGAGCGGTAGAGGCATCAATTGGCTAGCAAACAAGCACATAGGGACGCAAGGTTTACCCAGGTTCAGGCCTCGTAGAGGTCCCTACTCCTGCTTATCTGTTCTTGGAATTATCGAGGGAGTCGAAAGTTATGGGGGGTGCGCAGATGCAATCTGGCAATGGTTGTGGAAACTAGGGTTTCGATTGTCCTCCTCGCCGCCCCTCCTAGCCCTTATATAGATAGGCTAGGTCTCAGGTAGCAGGTCGAGTCGGTTACAGATTAGGGTCCGTCCCTTTGAACTTTCTATCTTAAGCTTCTTCTTGTGCTGCAAGCAATCGGAGTTTTCGTGAGTCACTCGAATCTTGGACTGGGCCTTGGCAACGCCGTGGGCTTCTACAGTATCTGGACCGTATATGCCAAACTCGATTACTTATAGGGTATGCCCATGTCAGTAGCCCCCGAGTGTCCAGTAGAATCGTAGATTTAAGTGGAGACTTTATGAAGTTTTTCGAGTGCATAGATGAGCATATTTTCAAGTGTTATATTTTGTGTCATAGGGATTGTTGATTACATGCCCGATTTATCAGTTAACTGCCTTAGGGCAAAACAACGCAATCTACTCAAACTCGAGTCCCCGGACTCGAATTCGGAAAAGTGCTGGTGTAATTCGACCCAGGCCCCAGAGGTCTTACAGGAGTCAAATTCCAGTATGTAAATGTAAGCACTTTTTTCAGGAAAGATAATCATAGGGTGCACGGCCAGCACTCCCTATGGGAGTAGCCTCCGAGTGCCTATTCGAGTCGTAGACTCGAGTGGGCACTAAAAACATTTTGCGACTGCTATCGTCTTTTGTTGCTTGTTTTAGTCGAATGTGCTTTCAGTCCACCCTATGGGAGTAACCCAGAGTCCAAAGCTAATCGTTGATTCGAGTGAAGGGTTCTGATGATGCTTGGTCACCTACATAAAATTCTTCAGGTGCGCGGCCAACGCTCTTGTTAGGAGTATCCCCCGAGTGCTTGGTTGAGTCGAAGGCTCGAGTAAGTACTAAAGTATTCAAAATGTTCTTCTACTGGAATTTATGACATTAGTGTTGACGACGAGATGACTTCAGTTGCCCGCGTGAGCGGCTTTGACGGGACGTGACAAGCAGTGGGTCCTACTTTCTGACTTTGATTTGACTGGGCGTGCGTAATCTTCTATTTTAACTGTGTCTCCTTGATTTCCGCGTGTAATGGGAGTAGTGGGGGATGGTTCGTGATTCACCTTCGCCACGCGTCGATGCCGATGTGCGCCACGCGTCCAGTAGGGGTTCTGCTGGCCATCAGATGACATCCGCTAGGAGGTTAATTATGAGCGCAGATGCGGTAATTTTCCACATCTCTCTTCTTGCTTTTGCTTCCTCCACCATTGTTGTTCTTGCTGCTTCCTTGCGCACATCCTCTCCGTGGCACTAGACCAGCTTCGTGTATTCCCCAGCTATTTCCTACGCTCTCATCGCCATTGAAAGATGGGCAAGAAGAAAGGACACGCCACCGCTAGATCTGCAGCCACCATTGTCGCCACCAAGAAAAAAGGAGGCGCCACCACCACGGGCACCAGTGCTGCCGGCGCTAGGAAGAAGAAAGGTGTGGTCACCTGCATCACCAATGGGTCCTGGCTCCCATCCATCATCAAATCCTCTTAGCTGCATACTCTTCGTCAAGATGGAGTGCTTCCTCCCACGGAAGATGACTCTCGAGTGCCTGGCAAAGAGGTAATCCCCCGTCCTCCTGCGGGTTTCTGAGTGATGGTCCTCACATTCATCATTCGCGGTCTCTCTCTGTCCCCCTACATCCATTTGTTAGGGGTCTTCTCTGTTTCTATGGGCTCCAGCTGCACCAGCTATCCCCAAACTTGATTCTCCATATCTCTTGTTTCATCACTCTCGTGCTGGCTCGGAATCGAGGCGCACTTCGGTCTCTTCAAGAAGCTTTTTAAGCTTAAGCGTCAGTCGGGGTCGGGTTTTGTAGTCTACGATGTAGGGGGCTGCGGGATCCACGTCGACTCCTCTATCACATATTTCGACATCAAGCTCACCGCGTCTGTCCAAGGGTGGAGATATAAGTGGTTCTACATCCGCGACTAGAAGGCCGACGGAGAGCACTACGGACTCGTGCCCTTCGATCCCATGGATGCCTGCAAGAGGAGGCGCTCCTGGAAGAATGTCGTGATGCCCGACGAGTCCTAGGAGATGGAGATGCTGTATCAGCATGTCCGTGACCTCGAGAGCCGTATAGGCAAATAAGAAGGTGGCGCTGCACTCATTCGCATGTGGTTGTGCCACCGTATTCAGCCTCTACAGGCCAGAGCCCATCCAATGTACCGTTGGATCGGTGCTGGCGATGTCACTCGCATATCTGTGGAGGGCATTTCTGGGGGTGAGGCAGACATGAGGTTGCGGTTGGTGACCAAGTACACCACCAAGGAGGATCTCCCAGGCGAACCAGTCGTGCCTCCTTTCGACGTCAACAACCCTCCACCTGAGGTAGAGTGTTGCTATGAAGTGTTATAGATTTCTCGATTGCTTGTGAGGTACTTGAAATATACTGATGCTTCCTCTGATTGTAGGACTGGAACGTGGCTGCTAGCTTCCCCCCTCAGCCTGAAGAAATTATTCCATGCGAAGTGGAGGAAGAGGACGAATCACGCTCCACGGTCCCCATGGAGGAAGAGGAGGAAGCCCCTGAGTTTGGTGACCGCGGGACTCACAAGCGCTCCCGCAACAAGGGTTTGGATGCTTCCTCGCTGTCAACGCCAGAGAGTTCTCCTGCTGCTGTTGCAGAGGAGCCAATCCCCGTCGTTCCTGTCCGTGTCGTGGCTCCTCCCACTCGGAAGAAGTTGCGGTTTCCAAAGGATTCATCGGATGATTCCTTCGATCTTGACAAATTTAACTAGTGAGTTTTTATATTTTGTGACTTCATCTTGTGTTCCTTGAAGTTTTATCTTCTGAAGTAACATTGGCCATATTTGTAGTCAAACGGTGTCGTCATCATCTGACGACGTCGAATTTGTGAAAGAATCCGGAGTCGCAAACTCCAAGACCAAGGAGGTGGCCACACGGTCTCCTTCTCCTCCAGTGGCGGCCCACTCCGACGCCAATTCTTCGAGTTCCCCACATGCTGGGGGCACCAGATGGTTGCACGGACGACTGCCCGACAGGTATCTTCGGAGTCCCTAGAGGAACACGTGAGTGTCTTTTTTGCCGTTGGCACTCGAATTGTGGAGTTTGTGCCATTTTTTGACGCTGAAGCTTTGTTTTCTTCTGATGTAGCCCATCGTGAAGGATTTCACTCACCTTGCAGAGCAGGTCCATGATTTGGGTCGACGGCACGCCTTGTTGGACAACCGCCATCACGCAGTCGAAGGTTTGCTCTAATCGTTGTTTCTTCACTCTCCTTTGTATTGAAATTTGTAGACTCATGTACGTGACGTGATCTACCATTTGTAGGTGAGCATAATGAACTTCTTCATTGCTTTACTTCCCTAGAGAAGGGGCTTGCTTTGGCGGAGAAAAAGCGCGACAAGGCAATCACAGCCCTAGAGGAGTCGCAGAAGTGTCAGGAAGACCTACGCGCCTCTGCTGCTGAGAGGGAGAAATTGTTCACGGAACAGTTTCTCTCGATTGCAAAGGCGCTCTCAGGTATTTGCACTGCTTCACTTGTATTGTCCCTATCTTGGTTTGCTCGTCCTTATGCTGACACCTTGTATTCTTCAGATGCCGCTGGTCTGAGCTTCGACGCCCAGGCCTTGCGCCGCAAGGATGCTCTTGCTGGCACCGTGTCCACAGTCGAGGATCAAGGTGTCTCCCTCCAATAGATGCCGGGGAAAGGCACAGGTGTGCTAAGCCGCCTCCGGGAGGACCTGACCCCAAAGGCCAGCCTAATTGACAATCTTGATGACCTAGTGGAATCCTTCACCGAAGGTATTCCCATGGATTTCAAGAACTCACAACGGTCTGTCGGTGCCACCATGCCACTCGCGATGGCGCAAGCCCATGGCGTGGAGTTGGACCCCAACACGATCTCCAAGGCGATGCATGTCGACGCGGATGGCCAACAGGTAGAGTTTGCTCCCTTCACTACTAGTTGTGGTAAGTATGGGCCTCAGCTCATCGATACAGTCGCAAAATTCTGCGGACCTGCAACGAGTGAACGCGGCAAAGACTGCGGTGTATGGGACTACCACTAGAAATTATGTGGCGTCGGAGGCTGGCACGGATTCAATGAGGCCCCCGAAGTCGAAGTCCAAGTCGAGGAAGCAGATTGCTCCTTAGTTGCCATCTGTGATAGCTGTAGTGTCCTTTTGTATGAACCATGCTTTTGTGGGAGTGTCCCTGTCAATACTTTGATGTGTTTGAATGCATTCGCACTTCTATCAATGTATTCTTGTTCCCTTATTTGCTTCTTGATTGATTGTAATAGGGTCCTTCGAGTGATCCTCGTGACTCTCTTCCCACCGATGAAAACGCAGCGCAACCACGTTCAAAGGTGGAGGAGCTGTCGCTTCTCTCGCGGCTGCGCAACCACATTAAGCAGTTGGAGCGGGAGTTCCCCATCATCCGCGGTAACGCGGATGTGTGGAAGTCGAAGGCGGAGAAGGCCACCGCTCGCGAGAAGTATCTTCTCGACGAGGTTACTCAGCTGAACGAGCATTTAAATGTTAGCTCTCTATCTTCTTATCCTTTCTTTAGCCATTTGTGGCGATGCCTTGGCTTATATTTTTGGTCTTGCATTTTGTAGTTGTTAGAGATCGCCATCAGCAGGATGAGAAGGACCTGGTAGCCATTCGAATAAATGACCTAACCCAGGAGTAGCTACAAGCTAGTGGGTACTTCTATGTGGATCATGACTGTGTAGTCGTGTTGGCGACTTTGCAGGATTATGCGTCGCGGGTGCTTCAATGCTTGAAGAAGGCCTAATCTTGCTTGAATTATATTTACTAGACGATGTTTCCGTTGGACGCTGTGCCCTCAAGCCTCTTGGCTCTTCTGGCAAAGTTTCAGGAGATAAGCACGGTCCGCGAGTGTGTGCAGCAGCAACTGGTCGCTGGTGCCAAAGCTGCGCTGTCGCTGGTGCAACTGCATAGGCCAGATGTGGACATCGCGTCTGTTGCTGCTGGACCACGGCCGCCAGAAGGGATGACTTGGAACATTGTACCGCATTATCAGGCGGTTGATCGGCCAACGGAGGACATCGTCGACTTCTTTGAAGACCCAACGAATGTTCTTCTTTTGCAGTAGTAGCGTAATTTGTATCCTGCACATAGATGTATAAGTGTTGTAAAGTTCATATGATTTTGGCGGGTGTATTTAATACCCATTAATATGTGAAGAGCTTACTAGCTTGTATTATTTGCAAGTGTGTTGTACTCTACAGTTCCCTTTCATTAGCCTGACGTGTATTTATCTCAGCACCTTGCCAACCTATCAGGTGCGTTGCAGCTGGGTTGGTTTTTTTCAAGGGTTCGATTGGTAATATGTCAGCTATTCAGGATACTGCGATTTGTTCGTGGAATGAAGGTGTAAAGGGTGGCGCAGCCCCCCGAGTGATAAAATTGTAAGTAAAACAGAAAAATACACAGAGTTATGGGGCACTTAGCTTTATTTTATTCGCAGAATAGTACGAGGTACACTATGTGGCTAAGTAGCCTGGCTGAATAGCCTTATTTGGAAAGTAAAAACATCTAAGGATAGAAACGGTGCAGCTGTGCGACGTTCCAGGGGTTGGAGTATGTGACTCCGCTCTTGAAATCTTTAAGGCGATAGGCGCCACCTGGGATTACTTCGGTAACATCATAGGATCCTTCCCAAGGGGACTTGAACTTGAGATGCCCTTGCTGCTTAAGTCGTAGGACCAGGTCTCCTTTGATGAAGGATCTAGGGCATAGCCTTCTGCTGTGGTAGTTTCAGAGGCTCTGCTGATAGATCGTGGGTCTCTCCACTGCAATCTCGCGTGCCTCGTCCAGGAGGTCGATGGAGTGTTCGAGTGCGAGAGTTGACTCCTTCTCGCTGTATGCAACCACCCGTGGGGCTTTGTAGTGTACTTCTACGGGTAGCACCGCTTCAGCGCCGTGCACCATGAAGAACGGAGTGTAGCCTGTGGCTGAAGGGAATATGCCCGAGAGGCAATAATAAAGTGGTTATTATCTTATTCCATGTTTATGATAAATGTTTATTTTGCATGCTATAATTGTATTAATTGGAAACGTTAATACATGTGTGTTTAATAAACAAAATACAAAGTTCCTAGTAATGCCTCTCATATAAACTAGCTCGTTGATTAACAAGATGATCAAGGTTTCCTGATCATGGACATTGGATGTTGTTAATAACGAGGTCACAACATTGGTGGAATGATATGATGAACGTTCATCCGAAGTATAGAATTATGATCAAAGTCATTATGTTTATATTGCTATAACATCATACGAAGTAATCTTAGTCCTTAGACAATGAGATCATGTTAATTGCTAACATCGGAAGAGTAACTTGATAACATCAAATGTCACACCGTAAAAGGGTGACTATAAAGGTGGGTTCAGATACTCCGAAGGTGTTATGTTGAGGTTCATGGATCAAGAGTGGAATTTGGCAATCCCGATAATGGATAGATATACTCTAGGCCCTCTCGGTGATATCACATTAAGATAGCTTGCAAGCAAGTGATGTGATCACTAGAATGTTATATCACGGGAACGAGAAAAGAGTGCATGTCGGTAACGAGATCAAACTAGGTATTTGGATGTTGGTGATCGAATCTCGGACATGTAATATATCGTGAGACAAAGAGTATTAGTTATGACGTTAAAGGTTCACACGATCACAAGAGTCATCGTTGAATATGTGGGAGTCAGTACGGATCTCCAGGTCCCGCTGCTGATTATTGATCGAAGAGGGGTCTCGATTATGTCTGCATTATTCGCGAACCGTAGGGTGACACACTTAAGGGATATCGACACCATTTAGGATCAAATATGTTTCAGATAAAGATTAAGAAAGCGTTGGAATCATTTCGATGGAAATCAGAACTGTTTCGGGTGAAATTGCTGAAACTGGTTCTGCATGTGATATTGAAATGTTGCAGGGAGTTTTACGTGAATGTTTGTTAATTAAAGTAATTAACAAAATTTTGAATAAAATAAATAAATGTGTTTTATGTAAAGAGAAAATGCATTTAATTTGGTGGACATTAAATGCAAAGTGAGTGGAGTTGAAATTGATGTGAGTGGGCTTAGTGGAAGCTCCACCCACATGAATGAGGGAGAGGTGGGGACACCCACCATGGACGGGCAGCCATGGCCTTGGGGCTACGCCCCTTCCCCTATAAAAGGAGCCCCATGGCTCTTCTCCACTTGCCCCGCCTCCTCGTGAAGGTTCTCTTCTCCCTCTAGTTATTCCCCATGGTCTCGGATTAGCGAGATACATGTTCCCGGTGGCTTTATCTGGAAAGGAGTTGCTGTTCCGCTGCATCGCTGGAGCGAGGAGGCGGAGGTTGTTTGGTGGACCGAACGTGTGTGCGATCACGAATGCACCGCTACTTTGCGGTGCTAGACTTGATGGTGCTGGACCTGATGGTGATGGAACTGCTGGATATGAAGGACTTCATCACGATATTGAGATCGGAAAGTGTACGACTACATCATCCACAAGTTCCATCTCATTAACAAAGCTTTTTGTATTCGAGGGTAAGTTCTCTATGGATTTATATCCACCCGTTGCTTGTATCTAGTAGATAGATCTTGGCGTATAGTTCCCATTGTAGGAAATTGTTTGTTTTCTATGCTGCGAACCCAACAATGGAGCTATTTGGAGTTATGCGCATGCTCCAAAGTATCGATTGTAGCTCGTCTGGCCAGCACCCAATAGCTTGCTCAAGTGGTCGAAGGAGGCTTTTCTTGATTCTGCCATGGACCAGGCCATTGGCCTTTTCGACTTGACTGTTGGTCTGAGGGTGTGCCACAGAGGCGTAGGTAATGTTGATTCCCAGGTTTTCGCAGAATTCCAGGAACTCCTTGGAGGTGAAGTTCGTCCATTGTCCATGATGATGCTATGTGGCACTCCGAAGCGGTAGACGATGGACTCAAAGAACTTGACGGCGCTAGCTCCTGATTGATTCGTCACTGGCATGGCCTGGATCCACTTGGTGAACTTGTCAACCGCAACTAGGAGGTAGACGTATCCTCCTCGCAAGGACCTCGGGAGCTTGCTGACCATGTCGAGTCCCCATTGTGCAAAGGGCCAAGCCACTGGTATTGGCCTGAGCTCAGCGCCTGGTGCGTGTGGTTTATCCGCGAATCACTGGCAAGCGTTGCAGCGCTGGACGATATCCTTGGCGTCACGCATGTCCGTTGGCTAGTAGAATCCAGCTCGTAGAGCTTTAGTGACGAGGGTGCAATTGCCCGCATGGTGTCCGTAGGTGCCTTCGTGTATGTCGAGGAGGATGGCTCTTCTGTCTCCCTTAGAGACGCACCTCTGAAGAACTCCTGTGATGTTGTGCTTGTATAGTTCGCCGTTGATAAGGGCAAATGCCTTGGATCATCACGCTATGTGTCTTGCATTGGTCGGGTCATCTGGCAGCCTTTAGCTGAGCAGGTATTTGATATACGGCTGCATCCAAGATGGTTCGATCATCATGACCTCCATTAGGCCTTCGAGTCCTATATCAGGCTCCGTGTCCTCGAGTACCATTGGCTCGTTGGGTGGCGTAGCCCCTGAGTCCGTTGACATGCTTTCCTTCTTATCTGGAGCCTTGGGCTTGATGGAGCGTTCGTAGATGCGCTCTAGAAATACTCCAGATGGTATTGGGGCGCAGGTGGAGCCAATATTGGCGAGTATGTCTACTTCCTCATTGCTTTCGTGGCCAACATGTCACAGCTTGCAGCCGTCAAAGTCTCCCTCGAGTGTGTCGTAGAGGTCGCGATAGGCGATCATGTTGTCACTCAGTGCGTCACACTCGTGCATCGTTTGGTTGACCACCTGCTTGGAGTCGCCGTTGATGATGAGCCTCTTGGCACCGCAGGCTTTCGCCATCCGCATTCCATGGATCAAGGCTTCGTACTCAGCTTCGTTACAGGAGGTTGTGAACTGCATTTGCAGAACATACTTCATCTTGTCTCCTTGGGGCGATGTCAGTATGACACCTGCGCCAGCTCCGTCCTTTCGCTTGGACCGTCGAAGTGCATTGTCAAGAGATAGGACATATATGGTTTGTCGGGGAGCTGGTTCTCCATCCAGTGCATGAGGAAGTTCGGGAGGACTTGCGACTTGATCGCGTCGCGCTTCTCGTATGTGATGTCACATGGCGACAGCTCTATGCCCCAGAGCGCGACTCGCCTAGTAGAATCGGGATTATTGAGTATCTTTCTGAGTGGGGTGTCATTCACCACCATGATTGGGTGCTCCTAGAATTAGTGGCGCAGTCGCCTAGCTGTCATGAAGACACCATACACCAGCTTCTGGCAGTGCGGGTACCGCTATTTTGTTGGTGTGAGCACCTCGCTGAGGTAGTATACTGGGCGCTGAACCCCGTGGACCTTATTTTCTTGGGTTCGCTCCACCACGAGTATGGTGTTGACCACCTGGTTGGTGGCGGAGATGTATAGCAACAACGGCTCCTTCTCACGAGGCGTGACCAATACTGGCGAGGTGGATTGTAGATGCTTGAGGTCCTCAAATGCTTCTTGCACTTCGTCTGTCCACTCGAACTTGTCAGCTTTGCGGAGAAGTTGGTCGAAGGGCAGTGCCTTTTCACCCATTTGACTAATGAATCGACTGAGCACGGTGATTCGCCTAGCCAGCTATTGGACGCCTTTTACATTCTTCGGTTTCTCCATGGCCAGTATGGCTTTTATTTTCTTCGGGTTTGCTTCGACCCCTCTCGCAGAGATGAGATACCCAAGTAATTGCCCCGATGGTACGCCGAAGGCGCATTTGTCCGGATTGAGCTTGATCTGGTAGCGATCGAGGTTATCGAAGGTCTCACGGAGATCATCGATTAGCGTGGCTTCCTCTTTGGTTTTGTTGATGATGTCATCGATATAGAGTTGGTTCTTGAGGCAGGCCTGCATACACCGCTAGTAGGTAGCTCCGGCGTTTTTTAGCCCGAAGGGCATCGTGTTATAGCAGAACACACCAACGGGTGTCGTGAACGCTGTTTTTTCTTGGTATTCCTCCTTCATTCGAATCTGATTGTAGCCTGAGTAGGCATCGAGGAAGCAAAGGTGCTCACATTCCACAGTGGATTCGATTATTTGGTCGATCCGTGGTAACGGGAAGTGATCCTTCGGGCAGTGCTTATTCAAGGAGGTGAAGTCCACACACATCCGCAGGATATCCGTGTCCTTTTTAGGCACAAGCACTGTATTGGCGAGCCAGGTGCTTTCCTTGATCTCACGTATGAAATTTGCGTCGAGGAGTCCGTTGATCTCCATAACGACCGCTTTTCTCTTGGTTTAGATAGTCACCATATTGTCTGATTGTATCTAGTAGATAGATCTTGGCGTATAGTTCCCATTGTAGGAAATTTTTTGTTTTCTATGTTGCGAACCGAACAGTGGTATTAGAGCCTGATCTATGTGTAGGTGCTTTGCATGGGTAGTACACATATGTTTATATGTGGGCGATGATGATCATGTTATTGCTTCTTTCATGTATTTTGGATATTGGTGCCATAGTGGGATGAAGCGGCTGATGACCCACAAGTATAGGGGGTGTATCGCAGTATTTTCGATAACTAAGAGTGTCGAACCCAACGAGGAGCAGAAGGTGCTGGCTAGTGTCATGGATCAGGAATTCTCTACAAATACTTAGCAAACGGATTTTAGGGGTTTTTGATAAAGCAAGTAAACAAAGTACGAGTAAACAAAAGGACAGTAGGAATAAATGCAGCAAGTGGCCCAATCCTTTATGCAGCAAAGGACAAGCCGATTGTATTACTTAAGATGAACAAACATTCTGAGGACACATGGGAAGAATGTCAAGTGCTTTCGCTTCATATAGTTGATTAATCTTATCTAGCTTGCTAAGTGTTGTGTGGGTGAACCTGTGCTAATGTACCGACCTTCCTAGGACTAATACATACTTGTGATTATACCCCTTGCAAACATCCGTAAGTACAAGAAAGTAATTAAGGTAGAAACCTAACCACAACTTTAAACTCTAAGACCCTTACGTCCCTTGTGCAATGGTTTCCTAACGGGGGTTCAGGTTTCTGTCACTCCGGCAACCCCTACGATTTAGTAGCCAAATACACAATGCACTCCCCTAGGCCCATATAGGTGAAGTGTCATGTAGTCGACGTTCACATGACACCACTAGAAGAAGTACACCAAAACTTAAATAACAATCTATTGAATCTTTCTCAACACAACACTACTAACAACATGACTTCTCCCATGTCCTCAAGAACAAAACGAACTACTCACAAGACATCATATGGATCATGATCAGAGATGGAATAATGATGTATAACAATCTGAACATAAACAATAATTCAATGGTTCACTCAATAGCATCAACTACAAAGAGTAATCAACACCGGGAAAGTTTCCCCTATGAACTATGCAAGATTCAACGCAATTGTTACATCAATATGGAGATGGTGATGAGGGTGCTGATGGTGATGATGGTGGCGATGATGATGATGATCCCGATGAAGTCCAGCTTGTTGGTGGTGTTGATGGCGACGATCTCCCCTCTTCGGGAAGGAATTACCCCGGCAGATATCTGTCTGCCGGAGAGATCTTTCTCTCTCGGTGTTTTCCGCCTTGCAGAGGCGGCGGAATCTTTCTGTGGTCGCTCCCTGAGTCTTAGGGTTTCAGGAGGATGATATACGCCAGAGGGGAGAGCCAGAGGTGGGCCAGGGTAGCCACACCACCTGCTGGCGCGGCCTAGGGCTACCCGCGCCAGGGGGTGGTGTGGGCCCCCTGTGGCCCATCTCCACTCCGTCTTCTGGCATCCTTAGTCTTCTAGAAAAATAGGATTTTCCGTATATTTTCCTGGATTTTTTGATCTTCGCGAATTTTGCCTCCAAACATCACCTTTTTCATTAGAATCCTGACTACAGCGGTCCATGCTCCAAAATTCATCAACCATGCAAAAA
Organism: Avena eriantha; assembly: GCA_910589775.1. Lineage (NCBI taxonomy): Eukaryota > Viridiplantae > Streptophyta > Magnoliopsida > Poales > Poaceae > Avena > Avena eriantha. Next base: position 312,741,441 of record OU342743.1, read on the forward strand.
CAGATGAAATAACATAAGTATCACCTCTCAATACGAAATATATCAATGAATAATAGTGAATTAAGACATAGAATAGTGATGCAAAATGGACGTATCAACTCCCCCCAAGCTTAGACTTTGCTTGTCCCCAAGTGAAACTAAGCTCAGTAAACATGGTCTTAGGTTTATGGAATGAAGAGTCGATAAAATAATACGGACAAGAAGCATCACATTCATCAAATACACAGACTATAATAGAAGACAACTCACTATTATATAACTCAACTTGTAATGAGTAAAGGAAACACAATAAATATACATAAAGGAAATCATAATTGGTAATGGCAAACTTAGCTCTTGGTCGAAGAATAGTTGATAATTTGTTGGAGTTCACAAATAGCTGGTTTTCAATGATAGCTTTCAAAGTAGTAAACATCAAGATAAGAGCAATGTGCAAAACAAGGAACATAAGACATGATTGAATAAATCATCATATCAATGAATGAAACACATCAACTCAAAATACTTGCTGAGATAGAAGGGAATAGGTTTACTGACTCAACTACCAACTACAAAGTAAAGAAAGGCCCTTCAAAGAGGGAAGCAGGGATTACAAGTCTCATAAAGAGCTGCCAAAAATTATGATACTTACTAGCTTTCAGCTCTCATTGCCCCTATCATAGGCATCTTTAGGTGATTAAGGTTGAAGTGATCAAATATGAGGATATGCATTGACAAGTTGTAAGTTGAGAATCTCATGTCCCTTGAATACGAGGGCCGCTCCTCATGCTACTCAAGTTTAGTCACCGGTAAGTTCTTGTCATCGTAAGCATATGTGAATCATTGAGAACCGCCAACGGGGTACCCCTTGCCCGATGATACGGAAGAATCCCCATATCAAAATGACAAGGCAAGCAGACAACAAGTATCTCAGCAATCTTCTTATTTACCATGGGAATATGGTGCTTTTTTCTCTCTTTCCTCTTTTCATAATATCTCTTTTTTTTCTTTTCTCTTTTTCTCTTTTTCTCAGTCCCTATCTCTTTTTTTATAAGAAGAATGCTTCATAGATACTCGTTATGGTTACGCTGCAGGTTTCCACCATGTCAGCATGGATTAGACCAGCGGCCCAGGCGTTTCTCTAACACATATGCATAACTCCATGGGCTTACAAGCTCCCCTTTCATTTCACACCGACGACATCCATAGAAAAAAGAACATGATATCAACTTGGTACAAACTACCAGTGCAACGTTGAAAGCATTCCCCATGACAGCATGGTTCTGCTAATTCAGAACTTACAAAGCGCAAGCATATACGCAACATAGGTGAGCACAATGGTTCAAGTTTATTAAGTGCAAGAAAGTAAAGTGTGCCATCAAGTTCGTGAGAGCTTTAATCACTAATTTTCACATAACAAGTTTAATTTTGGAGGTAGATAAAACAAGAATTTACTTGGAATAGCAATAATGCTACTAGGTAGGTATGGTGGACTCAAATGGCAGAGGTTTGGTTTAAAGGAGGTGGATGCACGAGAATAATTCCCTCTCAGTACAGGTTTTTGGCTAGCAAGGCTGGGTAGCAAGTATAAGAGTTGAAGGAAACAACCAAACATACAAATGATAAAAACAAACATGCAATCTTCCTTAGAAGCACAAAAGATCTTAACTAGAGAATACTAAACTTATGAGCAAATCAAGAAAGAAAGATGATGAAATTATTTTTCTTTAAAGGTACTTTTATCTTTTCTTTCAACTCTCAAAAATAGTGTTGCTACTAACCGAGCCAGGTTTGCCAAAACCAACTAAATTAACTCAATGATCCCAAAGTGATACCAATACTAACAACAAGATCAATCATATAACCACGAATTGAAAACTAATATAAGCTATGCAAAAGAGTGAATGATAGAACTTGTCATTAATAATCCATAACGGCAACTCACACCAAGGGATACATATCTAACGAGAGAGGGGACACTTCCATAATGCAAACCATACTACATAATAAATCCTCTATTCATGATATGACTCTACTAAAAAGGTAAAAAGATAGAAGATAGTGATATGATACCGCGGCACTCCCCCAAGCTTGGAACAAACCAAAGGGATGCCAAACCTGATGACGAATTACTCCTTCGGAGGTGGTGGTAATATTTTCTTAGTTGTCGTGAGGAAATCTTCCAGCATCTTGCGAAGCCTATTATTCTCCCATTGAAGCATGTCCACCTTCCTCTATAGGTCTCGATACTTATCGCAGAACTCCTTAGTGACTCGTAGGGCTTCCGTTGATGCAGGGCAAGAGACTAAAGGTACCAGCCCCTGCTTGGGGTCTTGAAGATCCTCCTCCATAGGCTCCTTCCCTTTATCCTTGGCGGACACCATTGTGCTTTTAAGCGTTCAAAGAGTATGTCCTAGAAGAAATAGATCGAAATGAAAACACGACGAAAACACGATATACAACCCTCGGGGAATCCGGGGGGTTATATATTACGAAGTTTCATATCAAAAGGAAGGTACTGGAAGAAAACGAGTCGGAGGCGGAGTCCGGGGTGGACTCACCACCTGGTGGCACGGCTAGGGGAGGGCCTGCGCCACAAGGTGGTGTGAGCCACCCTGGCTCCGTTTCCGTCCCTTTTTCGCTTCGTAACTTTCCTTATTGACTGAAAACTGCAAAAATATAGTTGGATTGTATTTTCACGGAACTTTTTTTACCAAAACTGTTACCTATTTGAAAACAGACTCTGCAGGTCTCTGAATTTGGTATTTAGTGGATCCTTCTGGAGTCTCCACTTGAATAATCATCAGTATCTTCATCTTTGTACACTTATTACTTGATTCATAAAACCTTTCTCTTCCTTATTACACCATTATCTCCACTTCCTGGAAATTTCTTTCACACAAAACTTCACACAGTTCTCATTAGCAACATTAGTATAAGTGAAGTGATAAAACCTTTTGAGTCCAACTTCAATTGAAACCATAAAAACATAAGCTACTGTAGCAAATCCTTCCGAAAACCCAAAAAGTATTCAAAAAGGAAATCGAATAAAGAAGCAAATGCAAAAGTGGCAAAATCTGTCAAAACAGACCAGCAGGTAAAGATCATTTTTTTCGAAAATCTTCTGTTGCTCAAATCAAAAAGTGAAAAACTAATGAAAGTTAAATAACAACCTGGGTCAGAAGCAAAAAAATTACAGCTCAATCCTACATACAGAGATCTCTCACGAATTTTTACGGTGAAGCACAAAAATCTGTTTCGGGACAGCAACTTCCCCAAATCTTACTTCTCTCTCATTAGAGGTTGATCTTGGCACAAAAACCAAACAAAACGGATAAGGAGAGGTTATTACCGAAGTAATAACTTCCAAGACTCAAACAAACAAAAACAAACTGAAATCAAAAAGAAATTGGGTTGTCTCCCAAAAAGCTCTTTCTTTATAGCCATTAAGATGGGCATGATAATTTCGAAGATGCTCACATAGGAATATGAATTGAAGTGAAAGAGAGCATTAAGAAGCAAAAACACACACACATACATTTAAGTCTAACCCACTTCCTATGCAAGGGAATTTTGTAAACAAACAAGTTGTTGAAACCAGAGCCAACTTGCATAAGAAGGCAAAAGAAGTGCAGCATAAAAACTTTCAGCATAAAACGAGCAAACTTGATATTATTGAGATGCATAAGAACACTTTTCCCTCTCTCATAGTAACTTTCAGTATCATGCATAAACTTAACAATATAGCTATCACAAGGGCCATCATAGCAATGATCACTTATTCTAACAGAAAACACAGGAATAGTAGCTCTCATAACACTACTATGTGAAACAATATTAGAGGTATCCTTACAAAGGATAGTGTGTCCCTCTATTTCATATTTAGTGACGAAATATTTCATATTTGCTATTATAGGTTCATCAACCATTTGTTTATTAGGTTCAACAGCTTTACTTGTACTTTCATTAACCATACTAGCTATCATAGAATGTTCCTTTACCTTAGCTGGGAAAGGGATTTTCTCAATGTAAGGTTTAGGTAAAACATGATTAGCAGTATAAACTTCAGTATTTCTTGCAGGAACACTCTTAGCAATATCTTTATAAGGTTTATGATACTTATTCCACTTCTTTTTAGGCACTTCAATGTAAGAAGCAAAAGCCTTAAAATAAGAAGCAAAAGCTTGAGAGTCTAGACCATAAGCATTTTTAATATTTTGAAAGTCATGAGTTCCCATAAAAGATTCAATGCATTCATAATCATAATTTATACCTGACTTTCTACCTTTGTCATTCTCCCAAGCTTCAGCATTGTCTTGAATACGGTCCAGAAGATCCCATTTAGCTTCTTCTTCCATGCGAGTGAATGATCCAGCACAAGAAGCATCCAATAAATCCTTGTCATGTAGAGGGAGCCTTGCATAAAAGTTATTGATAATAATATTGTTGGGGAGCTCATGAATGGGACATTTGAGCATTAGTAACTTCAATCTCCCCCAAGCTTGAGCTGTACTCTCTCCAACAAGAGGCCAAAAGTTGTATATTTGATTCCGATCTTTATGAATCTCACTAGGAGGATAAAACTTTGAATAAAAGAGAGGCACTATTTCCTCCCATTCCAGAGCTAGACCATTCTTTAGCAGCTTATACCAGTCCTCAACTCTTCCTTTCAGAGATAATGAGAATAACCTCTTCTTAACTTGATCTGTAGTAATACCTGCACACTTGAATAACCCGCATAATTCGTGTATAAAGAGTAAATGATCACCAGGATGGACAGTTCCATCCCCAACATAGTAGTTATCCATAACATGATCAATAATTCTTGTAGGTATTTTAAAAACATCATTCTCAGCAGGTGGTGGCTTATCTACTACCTTAGGAGTGGTAGTAGCATTACCAAATAAGAAACTCAGCGAATTATCCATAACGAAAATAAAGCAACTAGCAGAAGTAAACAATACTCACATTAGAAGTTTCCTTTACTAGTTCCACTCTCCAATAGCACTTCACTCCCCGGCAACAGCGCTAGAAAATAGTCTTGATGACCCACAAGTATAGGGGGTGTATCGCAGTATTTTCGATAAGTAAGAGTGTCGAACCCAACAAGGAGCAGAAGGTGCTGGCTAGTGGTATGGATCATGAATTCTCTGCAAATACTTAGCAAACGGATTTTTAGGGGTTTTTGATAAAGCAAGTAAACAAAGTACGAGTAAACAAAAGGAAGGTAGGAATAAATGCAGCAAGTGGCCCAATCCTTTATGCAGCAAAGGAAAAGCCGATTGTATTACTTAAGATGACCAAACGTTCTCGAGGACACATGGGAAGACTGTCAAGTGCTTTCGCTTCATATAGTTGATTAATCTTCTCTAGCTTGCTAAGCGTTGTGTGGGTGAACCTGTGCTAATGTACCGACCTTCCTGGGACTAATACATACTTGTGATTACACCCCTTGCAAACATCCGTAAGTACAAGAAAGTAATTAAGGTAGAAACCTAACCATAGCTTTAAACTCTAAGACCCTTACATCCCTTGTGCAATGGTTTCCTAACGGGGGTTCAGGTTTCTGTCACTCCGGCAACCCCTTGGATTAGTAGCCAAATACACAATGCATTCCCCTAGGCCCATATAGGTGAAGTGTCATGTAGTCGACGTTCACATGACACCACTAGAAGAAGTACACCACAACTTAAATAACAATCTATTGAATCTTTCTCAACACAACTCCACTACTAACAACATGACTTGTACCATGTCCTCAAGAACAAAACGAACTACTCACAAGACATCATATGGATCATGATCAGAGATGGAATAATGATGTATAACAATCTGAACACAAACAATAATTCAATGGTTCACTCAATAGCATCAACTACAAAGAGTAATCAACACAGGGAAAGTTTCCGCTATGAACTATGCAAGATTCAATGCAATTGTTACAGCAATATGGAGATGGTGATGAGGGTGCTGATGGTGATGATGATTGTAGAACCCCAATTGTCTAACAATTGTAATGCTACTTGTCGTAGTAAGATATTGGCTACTTCATATATATTATTGTTGCATCATAATTATATCATGCTCATGTCATCATGCCACCTTGCATTTGAGCATCATATAAAACCCTCTTTCTTTCGTTTTTTCTCTCATATGGATTATTAATTGTATTTGCCTCTTGATATTGTATTTGGTTATTGACATATTGTTCAAATTCCCAAGTTGAGTTGGGGGCATATCTTTTATTTCCATTCCACCACCTTTCTCTTCCACCACCTTATAATTCCACCATCCTACTAGTTCATGAGCTTGTTGTCTTTATTTTGGTTTTATCTAGCTCATGGGCAATAGGGTGGATCTAGTCCTTTAAATTTCCTTTGCTTGGCTTTATTCCACTTCTTGGAAATGCATGAGAATAATGCCATAATATTATTATTGTTTTCACAAAATAAATCATGGCATTATTATTTTGCATGGGCCATGCACAATTCTTCACCACCTTTTTACTCCATTGGTTTTTCTTTGGATTTGAGGGATCCTATCTTGGGAAACCATCTTCTACCATTCCACTATCCCCATAGTCTCACCCCCATCTCTTTCTTTTATTTATTTTATTTTCTACATGTATGTTCATATGTGACTCTTTCCACCTATTTTCTTTTCTTCCTTTTCCTTTCTTGTTTCTCCTCCACATTATCTCAAGCAAGATCAAGCTTCATGTTTCTTCTTGGTTTGGCCTCATAAACCAAATTAAAATCTAAATACCTAATAAAACCTAACCTAGCTTTTCCCTCTCTCCCTCTCTAATTTCTCCTAAACCCTAACTCCACTTTACCTCTCTCTTTCACACCCCTCTCTCTCTAACATGAGCACCACCTGACCCTCTCTCTCCCTGGCCCACCTCAGCTAACCCTAACCCTCTCCCCAACCCTAGCTAAGCTTAACCCGAGTCCCATCTAGACCTAGCCCGAGCTAACCACCCTCTCCCTTCTCTCTTTTCTCCACCGCGTTCTAGCCCCACCCTCCAGCCTCCACGCCCCCTGGTCTACCTCCAGCCCCTCCCCGCCGTGCCTACCAGCCCAAAGTCGAGCCCCAGCTCGAGCCAGCACGTGAGAGAGAAGAAAAAGGTGGCACCAAGGCAACCTTTATCTACCCTGCCACGGCTCCCTCTCCTCTCTCTCCCTCTCACTTTTCCCTCCTCCCCACGACTCTCCTGGCTCGCCAGATCCGCCCCGAGCTGCCCCTCATCTTCTCCTTCTTCCTCCCCGACAATAGCTTCTGCCGCCGGTCGCCGCTAGCACCACCTCGTCCCCATCGTTCCAGTCGAGCAGCTCGTCCTAGAGGTGGCATGGAAGCTCGAGGAGGTTCCTCTATGACGCCCTACCCACGCCAACGCGAAGGAGAAGCTCCCAGGGCCGCCAGATCCTCGCCGACCTGATGAAACCCTAGTTGCCGGAGCGCCAGCAATCTCGCCGCTCCGCCGCTCCTTGCCACGATCTGCGCCCGCCGTCGAGCCCGCGGTGAGCCCCTCTTTTCCCCTGACACGGTCCGCCTCGCCGTTCGTTTCGTCGAACGCCCGCCGCGCACCAGAGCTCACCGTCGTCTGCAGCCTCCCCGCGCCGCGCAGCACCCTAACTAGGCCCCAGCCCCTCACCTGTCAACTTCCCTTGCCCTACCGCACTGGCTAGCCCCTCCGCGCGCACGCCCGCGACCCGGGATCGAATCCCCGCTCCGCTCCGCGCGCGCGCTGTCCGTCAGACGATGAACACGAAGAACAGTACCGGGCCGTGGTAAAATTACATTTAGCCCCCCTTTTTGTTTCGCTCGCAACCCGCGCTCCTAGAGACCCCACCCGTCAGTCGCTCAAACATTCTTGCAGAAAACCCCTTTGCTTTCTTAGGCCGTAACCCGCGGTCCAGCTTGCGCCCCACCTGTCAGCCTCTGCCGTCTTCACCGCTGTCACGTGGGCCAGTGCCAGTTGGCCCACCTCGCAGACGCACAGGCTAGCCCAGCCCGCGGTGGAAAAAGGTTTTTTCCGCGCGCGTGGCCCAGTCCGCGCAAGGCCCACCCATCAGTGACTGGGGCTGATTTCGCCTGGGTGACAAAAGTATTTTTTCCTGAGTCTGTTTTAATAAATCTTTTTCAAAATGATTTAAATTCAAATCCAATTCAGATTCAAATAATTTTTAAAATACAAATCCAAATAATACATATAATATATGTTTTGGAATCAGAAAAATGTGAGGAATTCATATATGCCCTTCAAAATATGTTTTGAACACTTTAAATTTTCGAGATGATTAAAATTACAATAAAATGCCCTTATCCTTAATTAATTAATAACTTTTGTTTTATAACTCCAAATTTAACAAATAATATGTCCAAATCGATCAGCGCGACGAGCCCGTTCTATCTATGCAGTCCTTGTTCTGAATTGAAGGATGAATCATGTTGATATTAAAAATCTGAATAGTTTATGACAATAAAACTTGGTTAATTAAATAATAAAGTGCTTTCTTTCTTGTATTCACCCCTCACCTTGCCATGCTACTTTAATGCCATGCAACTTGTGCATCATTCATCATGGCATGCTTGTTTGTTTGTCGCATTTTAATTCATATGCTTGTGCACTTTATTTATGTTGTCCCTTGTTTGTTTGGTTCTTCTTCGAATAGACGCCCAGCAGGAGAATTACCAGGAATCCCAGGAGTACTACCCGGATCCATCTCTCACTTCAACTGAGCTGCCAGGCAAGCACTACCACATGCTTGCATACATACAGTACCTATTGCCTCTATCTTATTCTTGCATCATCGAGTCACGATTGCATTACATTGAATCCCAAGTACTGCATGGCCTTTACTTTTAAACCCCACCGAAGCTTGTTCCTCCATCCCATGAGCCATTACTACAGGAGTTGTTTGAGCCATGCGAGTCGAAGAAAAGCATGTGTAGGGTGGGCGGGATGTGTTTATTTATGGGGCATCTTATGCCAATTTGCTTCTTATCCGTACTCGGATCTTGTTTTCCGCTTCCGCCTGATACTCTGATGTGTGATGTATGAGGAGCTATCCTAAATTATTATATCTATCTAGGACATCTGGATCTTGCCGCATGGCGTTGCAATATTTCTATTTCTTTTAGATGGAATGGCTCTGAGGACTGTTGTATGTGGCTTGCATACATACTCATTTGTGTATGTAGTTGATCCCTTCGCCTGCCGATTACGCCGCTCGTTCTTGTCCTGTTGTCTGAAAGTGGTTAGGACGGCCGAAGGGTCTACCGTGAGTGGCCCTGGGCCCCACCGAACTATTTTAACCACTTTCATTCATCCAGGCATTAACTAAGAGCGTAATTCACCGAGGTAGTTACAATTGGTATGAGAGCCATCCCGCCCTTCAGGGTCTCAGCCAAAATGGTCGTTGTCGGTCTAGAAAATATTTTGGTAGTTATGTATACTAGGGAAAAACAAACGTGAGAGTAAGACTGCTTCCATTTTTCTTCTTACCCACCCACCCACCCTTTTCTGGTAAGGAAGTGTAACGTTTTCAATCCTCTTCTAAAATTCAAACTAGGATTCACGTGTTCTGGGTTCGGTAGTACCATAGGTTGTGTGTGTGTGTGTGTGAATTCCTTGTCTATCTGTTGCATCCAAATGTTATCATCATCTGCCTTTTGGTTATCAACTGTTGGTACATTCCATACCGACAGGCCTTTGTAAACCGACGCGATCTATTCTGATTCGTTGTACACCGATGCGATCTTTCTTACTCTTTGTTATCCGACGTTATCTTGTTGGGGTGTTCTTTTCCGTAGTTACCAATCTTTAGGTTCATCTTAAGAAGAAGTTGGGATATGTGTTTTACTGATTCATGTGCGGAGTAATGATTTGAGTGCGGGATGGAGTCGCGACCATACAACTACTTTTGTCATTTGCTTTTGTATATTGAACTAGTAGAGTTACTAATCTTGATTCGTTAAGTGGTTTTGCGCATATAGTGGTATTTTAATGCCGAAATTTGCGGAAAAATTTTCTTTGTTAGTTGTGTGCCACACTCCTTGTTCAGTCGTGTGTGTTATGCTTAATATCTTCTAATTGCCTTGAACTTTGTTGATATTTTAATATCATCTCAGTGAATTGCATTCTTTAATCTTGATTAATTCCATTTTGGTACTATTTTGGATTATTATCATTCTCCATTATAGTACTGACTTGTATTTTATATCAATCACAGGATGGCACCACCATGCCATTCTGAGGAGGATATACCACCTGAACTCGGGGCTGCTTTGGCAAGTATTGCAAATGCTCTGGGCAATATGCAGCAGAACCAGCAGCGCTTCGAGGAAAGTGTGAGGAGGAATGAGTTTGCTCCGCTACCTCCATCTCCCAAGCGAGGAGACATCAAGAGTTTTCTCAAGTTCAACCCACGCCAATTTGAGGTGTCTGATCAGCCACTTGATGCGGATGATTGGCTTCGTGAAGTGTCAAGATTGCTGATAACTGCAGATGTTCCCGAGCAAGAATGGGTCAAGTGTGCTACTCACCTTCTGAAGGGAGATGCAGCTCTCTGGTGGGAAAATTACCTCAAGGCAGATCTTTCTGGTTTTCAGCCTACTTGGGAGCGGTTCACTGCTGCTTTCAAAGAGCAATATCTGTCAGAAATAGTCATGGAAAGGATGAAGGAAGTGTTTCTCAACCTCAAGCAGGGCACTGACAATGTCAACAACTACATCAGAAACTTCATGAACCTTTCTCGTTATGGTGGCGATGAGATCTCTGATGACAAGAAGAAGCAAAAGAGGTTTCGGCAAGGCCTCAATGCTTCCATCAAATATGCAATCACTCATGCAAGGCCGGCATCTTTTCTGGAACTTCAACACACAGCTCTGCAGGAAGAAGCAAGTAGGCAAGTGTTTGAGGAGTCAAAGAAACACAGCCGTGATACAGCAAGCTCTTCTGCTATGACAGCTCCTTCTAAGCGTCGTGTCTGGGTTCCTAACACCCCACCGTCGCTCCCTGCTCCACCAAGACCGTCAAGCTACGCACCAAGGCCACCAAACTCCTTCACTGCGGCTCCCAGGGGCTACAACCACAACTACCCTAGAGCGCCTGGCGGAGTCCCTGGCTACGTTGCTCCACGTCCACCTGGTGCTTGCTATACTTGTGGAAACACTGGGCATCAGCACTGGAATTGTCCAATGAACAACAAAGCTCTTCCACCACCACCTCCAAGACCTACGGCAAGTTCTCCTATGGTTCGTGCACCTCCACCTCGGGCTCTCAACATCAACACTAAGCCTGGGTCTACGGTTGCTCGTGCCAACTGTGTCGACGTCGCTCAAGCTGAGCATGCACCTGGAGTTGTCATGGGTATGCTTCCTGTTAACTCAGTTTCTGCACGAGTGTTGTTTGATTCTGGTGCATCGCATTCTTTTGTCTCTACGAGTTTTGCTGATAGGAATGGGTTATCTATGCATCCTCTCCCCAAGCGTTTAATGGTTCTTTCTCCTGGAGCAACAATGGCATCTTCTAAAATCAGCCATAACAATCAAATTGAGATTGGTGGTTCTTCGTTTCCGGCTTCCTTAATTATTCTGGGAAATTCTGATATTGATGTTATCTTGGGCATGGATTGGTTGACAGCAAATGAAGCTGTGATTGATTGTGCTGAACGTTCGGTTTCTCTGAAAATTCCAGAAGGCCATATAGTCTATTCTCCAAGTCTGACTCCTGCAATTCAGCTTTACTCTTTAGCGGCTCTGAATGATGATGCTATGGAAGGTATTCAGAGTGTTCCTGTAGTTTGTGAGTTTCCAGATGTCTTTCCTGAAGAGTTGCCAGGTATGCCTCCGGATCGTGAGGTTGAGTTTGTCATTGAACTTGAACCTGGTACCGCTCCTATCTCCAAGCGGCCTTATAAAATGGGTCCTGCTGAGTTGGCTGAACTCAAACGTCAGTTGGATGAACAAGAGAAGTTGGGTTTCATTCAACACATTACTTCTTCTTGGGGTAGTCCAACCATCTTTGTGAAGAAGCGAGACAAGACTGATAGACTTTGCGTTGACTATCAGGCACTCAATTCTAAAACAATCAAGAATAAATATCCCCTTCCGCGGATTAATGATCTCTTCGATCAGCTAGCTGGAGCTGTGGTATTCTCTAAGCTTGATTTGAGAAGTGGTTATCATCAAATCAAGATTCGCAAGGAAGATGTTCCCAAAACAGCTTTCACCACCCGCTATGGCCTGTATGAGTACACGGTCATGTCTTTCGGTCTCACCAATGCAGCTGCCACCTTCTCGAGGCTTATGAACTCGTTTTTCATGGAGTATCTTGATAAGTTCGTTGTGGTCTATCTGGATGACATTCTAGTCTATTCTAAGTCAAAAGAAGAACATGAAGAACACCTTCGGTGTGTCCTAAACAAGCTTCATGAGAACCGCCTTTATGCAAAGTTCTCCAAGTGTGAATTCTGGCTGCCTCAAGTCACCTACCTTGGTCACGTCATCTCTGCCAAGGGCATCGCCGTCAACCCAGAAACTATTAAGACAATTATGGACTGGCTTCCACCCATAAATGTCAAAGAAGTCCGGAGTTTCCTTGGCTTGGCTAGTTACTGTCGTCGCTTCGTTGAAAACTTCTCAAAGATTGCGAAGCCTCTTACCGATCTCCTCAAGAAAGGCAAGAAATACCTTTGGACTCCTGCATGTCAAGCAAGCTTTGAAACACTCAAAGAGAAGCTCACTTCCACACCAGTCTTAGTTCCTCCAGATACATCAAAGCCTTTCCAGATTTTCTGTGATGCTTCATTGCAAGGATTGGGAGCGGTACTTATGCAAGAAAAGCAAGTTGTGGCTTATGCCTCTCGACAGTTGAAGACGCATGAGATCAACTATCCTACACATGACCTCGAACTCGCAGCAGTTGTCTTTGCTTTGAAAGTATGGAGGCATTACTTGCTGGGAAACCGTTGTGAGATCTTTTCTGATCACAAGAGTCTGAAGTATATCTTCACACGGCCTGATCTCAACCTTCCTCAGAGGAGGTGGATTGAAACAATCAATGATTTCGATTTGACCATCAACTACACCCCGGGCAAAGCCAATGTCATGGCAGATGCTCTCAGTCGAAAAGCTTATGTCAACAACCTCATGGTGGAAGAAAAACAGCCTCTCTTGTGCGAGGAATTCCGCAAGCTCAACCTTGAAATTGTGGATCAAGGTTATCTTCTGAACCTTCTAGCAACACCTCTCTTGGAAGAAAAGGTCCGTTCCATTCAGCTTGGGGATCCTTACACTAAAAAGATCATCTCCAACATTCAACTTCCGAAGTATGAGTCTTTCCACGTAGATGACCAAGACACTCTTTTCTTTGAACACCGGATGTTTGTTCCGAACTACCCGGGTTTAAGAGAGCAAGTTCTCAAGGAGGCGCATGATTCTGTTCTTTCTATCCACCCTGGCAGCACTAAGATGTACATGGACTTTAAAACACAATATTGGTGGCCTGGTTTGAAACGATATTGTGCCAAGTATGTCTCGGAGTGTGATGTTTGTCGCAGAGTTAAAGCTGTCCATCAGAAACCTTCCGGTCTTCTACAGCCATTGAAGCCTCCAGAATGGAAATGGGAGAAAGTAGAGATGGACTTCATCACTGGTTTTCCAAGGTCGCAGAAGGGCAACAATGCAATCTTTGTTGTCATTGACAGGCTTTCCAAAGTATCTCACTTCTTTCTAGTCAAGGAAACAATTTCTGCAATTCAGTTGGTTGAGCTCTATATCAACAGAATTGTTTCTCTGTATGGAGTTCCTCTTGAGATCAGCTCAGACCGTGGAAGCATTTTCACTTCCAAGTCCGCGCAAGGCCCACCCGTCAGTGACTGGGGCTGATTTCGCCTAGGTGACAAAAGTATTTTTTCCTGAGTCTGTTTTAATTAAATCTTTTTCAAAATGATTTAAATTGAAATCCAATTCAGATTCAAATAATTTTTAAAATACAAATCCAAATAATACATATAATATATGTTTTGGAATTCATATATGCCCTTCAAAATATGTTTTGAACACTTTAAATTTTCGAGATTATTAAAATTACAATAAAATGCCCTTATCCTTAATTAATTAATAACTTTTGTTTTATAACTCCAAATTTAACAAATAATATGTCTAAATCGATCAGCGCGACGAGCCCGTTCTATCTATGCAGTCGTTGTTCTGAATTGAAGCATGCATCATGTTGATATTAAAAATCTTAATTGTTTATGACAATAAAACTTGGTTAATTAAATAATAAAGTGCTTTCTTTCTTGTATTCACCCCTCACCTTGCCATGCTACTTTAATGCCATGCAACTTGTGCATCATTCATCATGGCATGCTTGTTTGTTTGTCGCATTTTAATTCCTATGCTTGTGCACTTTATTTATGTTGGCCCTTGTTTGTTTGGTTCTTCTTCGAATAGACGCCCAACAGGAGAATTACCAGGAATCCCAGGAGTACTACCCAGATCCATCTCTCACTTCAACTGAGCTGCTAGGCAAGCACTACCACATGCTTGCATACATACAGTACCTATTGCCTCTATCTTATTCTTGCATCATCAAGTCACGATTGCATTAAATTGAATCCCAAGTACTGCATGGCCTTTACTTTTAAACCCCATCGAAGCTTGTTCCTCCATCCCATGAGCCATTACTGCAGGAGTTGTTTGAGACATGCGAGTCGTAGAAAAGCATGTGTAGGGTATGTGAGTGTCTGATGGATAACGAGGTACCTAAACAACATAACCTGAGTAGTATTGGGATAACTAATGAAAGAGGCACCGGTGAGCAATATCTGCTATTTGGTTTTTCATGCTCACTTGTGTCCCGTAGGACCCCGAGTACTTGATTCCTGTTCCTTGACTATTCGCACTATCCACATCCGGGAGGCCTTATGGACCCCCCTCACTTGTGTCTCGGAGCCAGCCAACTTCGCTGCGGGTAGCTTAATGGGGTGGCCCCCTGCAATATTTCTGAATCCTGTGATTGCTTTGTCGTGAATGCCTCGTTGGGTTTTGACTTGGTTTTTCTGAGGTTGATCGAGTGTGTGTTGCTATTCGTGCACCCCTGCAGGGTAAATCTTTCTGAAAGCCGTGTCCACGGTTATGGACGACTTGGAGCACAGTTTCTCGATCATAGACAAGTATAACCAAAGTACCGCTTTTAAATTGACTAAGTACTTGACTAGTAAATAGTGAAATGCTCATGGAATGGTTAATAAAACTGCCAACGGATGATGGGGGTTGTTCGTCCGCTTCCTCGTTGGTAAGCGAGGAGGAGGATGGATTTGTTAATTATACTGTTATAACTGTTGTTCTTAATTCACGGACTTCCATCTATCAGTGGTTAGACGGAGGGTTAGCGAGTATCTGTAGAATTGTTAGGTATTATCTTTTGCTGCAATTGCGTCACCCCAGGTTGTGTCCCCTTTAGCGGCATAAAGACTTGCTGAGTACCCCTAGGGTCTCACACGATAAATTGTTTGATTCAGATGAACAGGTGTACCCGCAAGATGGATACTGGGTGGAAGAGACAGATGATGTTGACAACGATCATTCGGTGTAGAGATTCCGGGAACGGGGATCCATGTGATCTGTGGGCAGGATGTGTTTATTTATGGGGCATCTTATGCCAATTTGCTTCTTATCCGTACTCGGATCTTGTTTTTCGCTTCCGCCTGATACTTTGATGTGTGATGTCTGAGGAGCTATCCTAAATTATTATATCTATCTAGGACATCTGGATCTTGCCGTATGGCGTTGCAATATTTCTATTTCTTTTAGATGGAATGGCTCTGAGGACTGTTGTATGTGGCTTGCATACATACTCATTTGTGTATGTAGTTGATCCCTTCGCCTGCCGATTATGCCGCTCGTTCTTGTCCCGTTGTCTGAAAGTGGTTAGGACGGCCGAAAGGTCTACCATGAGTGGCCCTGGGCCCCACCGTACTATTTTAACCACTTCCGTTCATCCAGGCATTAACTAAGAGCGTAGTTCACCGAGGTAGTTACAATGATGGTGATGATGATGGTGATGATGATGATGATCCCGATGAAGTCCAGCTTGATGGTGGTGTTGATGGCGATGATCTCCCCTCTCCGGGAAGGAATTCCCCCGGCAGAAATCTGTCTGCCGAAGAGATCTTTCTCTCTCGGTGTTTTCCGCCCCGCAAATGTGGCGTAATCTTTCTGTGGTCGCTCCCCGAGTCTTAGGGTTTCGGGAGGATGATATACGCTAGAGGGGAGAGCCAGAGGTGGGCCAGGGCGGCCACACCACCTGCTGGTGCGACCTAGGGCTACCCGCGCCAGGGGGTGGTGTGGGCCCCCTGTGACCCATCTCCATTCCGTCTTCTAGCATCCTTAGTCTTCTGGAAAAATAGGATTTTCCGTATATTTTCCTGGATTTTCTGATCTTCATGAATTTTGCCTCCAAATAGCACCTTTTCCATCAGAATCCTGACTGCAGCGGTCCATGCTCCAAAAGTCATCAACCATGCAAAAACAGATGAAATAACATAAGTATCACCTCTCAATACGAAATATATCAATGAATAATAGTGAATTAAGACATAGAATAGTGATGCAAAATGGACGTATCAGTGGCCCAGACCAACTTTACATGTCATCGCACATGAGACTGGTTCCATGACTGACATGCAACTAGTTTTGCATAAGTGGCTAGCAGGTGTCTGTCTCTCCTACTATAGTCAATATCTGATTTAAAACGAGTTGCTAATAACTTAGTTATCATCGTTGTGGTTCCATGTTCGTAGGTAAGACCGGTTCTCTCTCTGAAAGCCCTAAGCCACGTAAAACTTGCAATGGATAAATTAGAGGCGTCTAGTTTAGATTGTTGCTGGGCTAGTGTCATGATATGGTAATGTTGTAAGTTGATGTATGGTAGATACCCTTACAACACACTTCCATAGACCTTGGCATTACACACAAAGGAATGATAGAGATCATACCACGATGCATATGATGGTTATCATATGCATGGACCATATCATTCCACTTTACACATATGATGTTTGCATCTTATATTGCTAGTTTGGCGTTTTAGTAGCATTATAAGATGATCCCTCATTTAAATATTAAGATAAAATGTGTTCTTCCTTGAGTATGCACCGTTCTATGGATCATGTTTCGAGACATCACATGATGATCAGGTGTATTCGACTCTACGCTTTCAAACAATGGGTGTAAGATAGCTTTACACACGCGAGTACTAAGGTTCTTACTTGGCGAGCCTAGCATGTACAGACATGGCCCCGGAACATGGATCGAAAGGTTAAGCATGAGTCATATAGTAGATCTGATGCCCATATTGATGCTCGCCTTTGAAGCTACACCGACTCACGTGATGATCGGACTTGGTGTAGTGGATTTGGTTCATGTAATCACCAAAAAGGCACGAGGGATGTCGTTTTTGAGTGGGAGTTCATTAGTAATTTGGATTAGTCGAACTCAATTTGTCATAAACTAAATCGAAGTGAATTTGCATAATTTGTTGTAGTCATTGGCGTCTGTTTACTACCTTATGCTTAGTTTTAATTGAGATAATAGAACTATAGAATTCTGGATATTTACTTTATGAACTGGTATCGTATTGTTTTGAATGTCAATTGAAAGTTTAGAAGTCCTATTGCAAACTTTCAACAAACTCTATTTACTCCATGAAGTTTAATAAGTAGTATTAAATCAAGAGTAAGAATTCCAATGTTAGTATCTAAATTATCATGTTTGCCTCCATGATTATTGATATTCAAAAGTTCTTTTAATATCACGATTATCTAGGAGCTGAAAAATTGTTTCAGAAAATATAATGTGTCGAAGATATTATGATATCGAAAACAATGTTTTTGGTTGCATTATGATAGAGTATAATTTAGCAAAATACATGTTCTCATACTGTATGAGAATTTGTGAAGGATGGAGATGCTAGGCATGCAAATCTCCCAAAAAGGTTTTGCGAACTAACATTATACTCGTGATTCTTCCTTATAGGCTATAACAACTTGATCATGAAAGTTGTCATGATAAGGATGAATAGAATATGTAAGTAAAATGTTTACTACACTAATAGATTACTAAAGAATGGATTTTTGAAAGAACACCAAACATTTGATGATGGTGATCCACTTCAAAGTGCAAGTCCAAAGGTATTAGTATTTGAATATATACACTTTGTACTATGTGTCATGTGAATGACACCACTATTGATGTTGATAGATTCTTTTAAAAGAAAAGGAATTGTTGAAAGAGAATCTATAAAATATTTGGCAGAAAATAAAAGGTTGGAGATGTCCAACTTAGGTATATAGAAGATATACATGTTATGGCTGTATTCCTTGCTTGTTAAACAATGTGGTTATGAGGTATTGGATACTGGTATTGGATACCGAATTGGTTGGTGTGAAGTGTCATACAGAAAAACACAATTGATGAACTACAACAGCCTTAGTAACTGGCAAGAAAACAAGTGATGATGTTCATCGAAAACAAATAAAGTGTTATTGTGTTTTCGTTGTCGTCAAATCTAGCCTTCAAGATTTGTGTTCATAATTGTTATTTTGTTCTGGTATTACGAGAACAATGGTTTTTCAAATAAATTACCGTATTCCATAAAGGATGGTTGAACTTTTACAAGTCTAGTTGGAGAAATCACATCCATAAACATTATTGCTAAAATATTGTAAGACAAATGATTGGAAGATCACTTATGAAGTGACATCGCTTTTTGAATTATATTGGAAAGTAAACATGAAGAAACTCCATGTTGATGGATTTTTGAAGTCTTTTGATTTTGATCCATTGATGCTTGTGAGACTTTCCTCGAGATAATTGAAACTCCGTTCATAGGCCAAAGAGGAACATATGACTAGCTTATTGGAAATTGTGCATGCTGATGTGCATAGTCCATTATGTGTAGCCATATGCGATGGATATTTTTGCTTCATATGCTTTCTCCAGAAATTTGAGTGAATATATCTATATATTTACTTAATAAGGAAGAAGTATGAAACATTTGAAAATTGTTCAAAGACTTTCAAGATGAAGTGAAAAATCACTTTAACAAGAAAATAAAAGAGTTTCTAATTTGATCATACAGGAAGATATTTGAGTTATAGGTTTAGCAAAACACCTAAGATTTCAGGAATTGTTCCATGAATTTGCATTTCCCGATAAACCATAGGAGTATGGTATGTTCGAGAGATAAAATCAAACCTTGTTTGACATGGTAAGATCAAAGGTGTCATTTATAAAACTGCCATTATGTTTGAAGGATTAAAGCTTTAGAGACTACCGCTTTTACACTAAAAAGAGCACCGTCGTGATCCGTTGAAATGACACCATATGAGTTATGGTTTGGGATAAAACCTGAATTGTATTTTCTTAAATTTTGGTATGCTACGCATAAGTAAAATATTTACAACCAAAGTCGGATAAGCACGTCTTTGTAGGTTATCCCAAAGAATTTGGCGGGAGTTCCTCCATAACACTAAGGACAAAAGAGTTTGTCGTCTGGAACATCAAGTTTCTTGAGAAGGAATTTTTCGTGAAAAGTTAAGTGGGAGGACAATAGAACTTTAATAAGGTTGTTGAACCTTAGCTATATGTGCTAAGTAGCGCAGCGTCGGAAAGTGTCCCGGTGGCAGCCACAATTCTCATGGCTCCCATGATTACAAAGGGTGTGATCTTGGAGATTAGAGTTCCTATTTGAACCGTATGCATCGGGTAAGAATCAAATAGTGAGATTTGATAAACAAGTCGTTATTGTTTTGACAATGATGAACTGACTGTATACAAAGAAGTGATGATGGGCCCTGACTCCATAAAATGACTAGAAGTCATAGAATCCATGATAGTATCCATACACGAGAAATCAAGTTTCTGAACTTGGAAGACCCTCCGGAAAGGCGTGAAGCCTATCGGTTGTGTTTGGATGTATAAAGAAATAGACATGGATGTTTAACATCTATCAAATAGTTGACATGTCGGAAAGAAGTTTATGGCAATGTTCAAGGAGTTGACTATGACAAGATTTGATCTTTCATAGCGATATTTAGTCTTGATGGATTAATGTAGCAACCACTACATATAATTTGGTATATGGTAGTTGAATAAACAAAACAAGGTTCTTCTAATAGAATGGTTACCTAGGACGTGTACATGACACGGTCCGAAGGGTTTTGTTAATTCAAAGGGTGCTAAAAGGGCATGCAAACTTCAATAGTTGAAGTGAGCATAGCGGAGTTGGAATCTTCACCATGATGAAAATGTTAAAGGAGTTTAATTTCATCAGAGATGATGAAGATGCTTGCATTTGCAAGAAATTAAGTAGGAGCGCTGAGACAAATTTCCAATACATTATGTAGAGTACATATTGTTGATTGGAAATGATGTATCTTTTATTGACACAAGTTAATTTCATTAAAATAGGATTTCGATGAAAGACTTGGGAAAAATCGGAATATTTGGCATCAATGTCTATATGGATAGATTGAGGCGCTAATATGGTTATGCCAGACATACATATATGAGATATTTAAAGGGTTCAGTATGGAAACAACAAGAAAGGTTCTTGCTGCATGGAAATGATTGTATCAAGATTCAAGTGTTTCAACACTTGGTGAGTAAAATCACATGAATATTTTGATCGATTATACCGTGATATGTATATATCCAGATATGTCCTATGCTCTAAATGGTATGAGCACATACCAGAATGATTCATAAGATGATCATTGGATGATATTAAAGATATTCTTATGAGCTTTGGAGAACTAAGAATATATCATGTATAAGTGACAAATAGTTAAAGGTAGTTCATTATAAAGTGTTACATTGATACTAGTTTTGTCACAAGATACAGATTAAATTTATCTCAATTTAGACTATGGGTGGCACAATGTAATGGAAAGGATGTTCCATGATGGATTTGGATGAGTTCCAAAGTTGAGACATTATGACGGATACTACAACAAAAGGCTAAGTATATGACTGCTATAGTAGCAGCAAAGGATGGCATTTGTGTTAAGTAGTTTGTTATCAAACTAGGTGTGGTTCAAAGTGGGCTAATACTATGAAGATATATTGTATGACAATAATATCAACATATTTTAACCCGAACGAACTAATGGTCACGCCATAGGACCAAATTTATACAATGCCATCTCATTTAAGAATGAGTGATGCGTAGAGACGCAAAGACATGCAAATACACACGGACCTGAAACTATCAGATCCGGAGATTATGTTAACCACTAGAAATCGCGTATATGCAACACCAAAAAGCCATAGGTGTTCAATACGCAAAGTTTTTCAAACTAGATTATTGACTCTAGTGCAAGTGGGAGACTGAAGGGAATATGCCCGAGAGGCAATAATAAAGTGGTTATTATCTTATTCCATGTTTATGATAAATGTTTATTTTGCATGCTATAATTGTATTAATTGGAAACGTTAATACATGTGTGTTTAATAAACAAAATACAAAGTTCCTAGTAATGCCTCTCATATAAACTAGGTCGTTGATTAACAAGATGATCAAGGTTTCCTGATCATGGACATTGGATGTTGTTAATAACGAGGTCACAACATTGGTGGAATGATGTGATGAACATTCTTCCGAAGTATAGAATTACGATCAAAGTCATTATGTTTATATTGCTATAACATCATACAAAGTAATCTTAGTCCTTAGACCATGAGATCATGTTAACTGCTAACATCGGAAGAGTAACTTGATAACATCAAATGTCACACCGTAAAAGGGTGACTATAAAGGTGGGTTCAGATACTCCGAAGGTGTTATGTTGAGGCTCATGGATCAAGAGTGGAATTTTTCAATCCTGATGACAGATAGATATACTCTAGGCCCTCTTGGTGATATCACATTAAGATAGCTTGCAAGCAAGTGATGTGATCACTAGAATGTTATATCACGGGAACGAGAAAAGAGTGCATGTCGGTAACGAGATCAAACTAGGTATTTGGATGCCGATGATCGAATCTCGGACATGTAATATATCGCAAGACAAAGGGTTTTAGTTATGACGTTAAAGGTTCACACGATCACAAGAGTCACCGTTGAATATGTGGGAGTCAGTACAGATCTCCAGGCCCCGCTGCTGATTATTGATCGGAGAGGGGTCTCGATCATGTCTGCATTATTCGCGAACCTTAGATTGACACACTTAAGGGATACCAACACCATTTAGGAGCAAATATGTTTCAGATAAAGATTAAGAAAGCACTGGAATCATTTCGATGGAAACCGGAATTGTTTCGGGTGAAATTGCTGAAACTGGTTCTGCATAGATATTGAAATGTTGCAGGGAGTTTTATGTGAATGTTTGTTAATTAAAGTAATTAACAAAATTCTGAATAAAATAAAAAATGTTTTATTTAAAGAGAAAATGAAATTTAATTTCGTGGACATTAAATGCAAAGTGAGTGGAGTTGAAATTGATGTGAGTGGGCTTAGTGGAAGCTCCACCCACATGAATGAGGGAGAGGTGGGGACACCCAACATGGACGGGCAGCCATGGCCTTGGGGCTACGCCCCTTCCCCTATAAAAGGAGCCCCATGGCTCTTCTCCACTTGCCCCACCTCCTCGTGAAGGTTCTCTTCTCCCTCTAGTTATTCCCCATGGTCTCGGATTAGCGAGATACATGTTCCCGGTGGCTTTATCTGGAAAGGAATTGCTGCTTCCGCTGCATCACTGGAGCAAGGAGGCGGAGGTTGTTTGGTGGACCGAACGTTTGTGCGATCACGGATGCACCGCTACTTTGCGGTGCTAGACTTGATGGTGCTGGACCTGATGGTGATGGAACTGCTGGATATGAAGGACTTCATCACGATCTTGAGATCGGAATGTGTACGACTACATCATCCACGAGTTCCATCTTGTTAACAAATCTTTGTTGTCTTTGAGGGTAAGTTATCTATGGATGTATATCCACCCGTTGCTTGTATCTAGTAGATAGATCTTGGCGTATAGTTTCCATCGTAGGATTTTTTGTTTTCTATGCTGCGAACCCAACAGTGGCGCTATTTGGAGTTGTGCACAGGCTCCAAAGTACTGATTGTAGCTCGTCTGGCCAGCACCCAGCAGCTTGCTCGAGTGGTCGAAGGAGGCTTTTCTTGATTCCGCCACAGACCAGGCCGTTGGCCTTTTCGACTTGACCGTTGGTCTGAGGGTATGCCACAGAGGCGTAGCTAATGTTGATTCCCAGGTTTTCGCAGAATTCCTGGAACTCCTTGGAGGTGAAGTTCGTCCCATTGTCCATGATGATGCTATGTGGCACTCCGAAGTGATAGACGATGGACTCGAAGAACTTGATGGCGCTAGCTCCTGATTGATTCGTCACTGGCATGCCCTCGATCCACTTGGTGAACTTGTCGACCGTGACTAGGAGGTAGACGTATCCTCCTCGCAAGGACCTCAGGAGCGTGCTGACCATGTCGAGTCCCCATTGTGCAAAGGGCCAAGCCACTGGTATTGGCCTGAGCTCTGCGCCTGGTGCGTGCGGTTTATCCGCGAACCGCTAGAAAGCAATGCAGTGTTGGACGATATCCTTGACATCACGCATGGCTGTTGGCTAGTAGAATCTAGCTTGTAGAGCTTTGGTGACGAGGGCGCGACTACCCGCATGGTGTCCGCAGGTGCCTTCGTGTATGTCGAGGAGGATGGCTCTTCCGTCTCCGTTAGAGACGCACCTCTAAAGAACTCCGGTGATGTTGCGCTTGTATAGTTCGTTGTTGGTAAGGGCGAATGCCTTGGATCGTCGCGCTACGTGTCTTGCATCGGTCGGGTCATCTAGCAGCCTTTTGCTGAGCAGGCATTTGATATACAGCTACGTACAAGATGGTTCGATCATCATGACCTCCATTAGGCCTTCGAGTCCTATATCAGACTCCGTGTCCTCGAGTGCCATTGGCTCGTTGGGTGGCATAGCCCCCGAGTCTGTTGACGTGCTTGCCTTCATATCTGGAGCCTTGGGCTTGATGGAGCGTTCGCAGATGCACTTTAGAAATACTCCAGGTGGTATTGGGGCGCAGGTGGAGCCGATATTGGCGAGTATGTCTACTTCCTCATTGTTTTCGCAGCCAACGTGTCGCAGTTCACAGCCGTCAAAGTCTCCCTCGAGTGTGTCGTAGAGGTCGCGATAGGTGATCATGTTGTCGCTCAGTGCATCGCACTCGTGTATCGTTTGGTTGACCACCTGCTTGGAGTCGCCGTAGATGATGAGCCTCTTGGCACCGCAGGCTTTCGCCATCCGCATTCCATGGATCAAGGCTTTGTACTCACCTTCGTTATTGCAGGCTGTGAACTGCATTTGCAGAACATACTTCATCTTGTCTCCTTGGGGCGATGTCAGTATGACACCCGTGCCAACTCCGTCCTTTCGCTTGGACCGTGCATTGTCAAGAGATAGGACATATCTGGTTTGTCGGGGAGCTGGTTCTCCATCCAGTGCACGAGGAAGTTCGGGAGGACTTGCGACTTGATCGCGTCGCGCTTCTCGTATGTGATGTCACGTGGCGACAACTCTATGCCCTAGAGCATGACTCGCCCAACAGAATCATGATTATTGAGTATGTGTTCGAGTGGGGTGTCGTTCACCACCACGATTGGGTGCTCCTAGAAGTAGTGGCGCAGTCACCTGGCTATCATGAAGACACCATACGCTAGCTTCTGGTACTGTGGGTACCACTGTTTTGTTGGTGTGAGCACCTCGCTGAGGTAGTATACTGGGCGCTGAACCCCGTGGACCTTATTTTCTTTGGTTCGCTCCACCATGAGTACGCTGTTGACCACCTGGTTGGTGGCGGAGATGTATAGCAATACCGGCTCCTTCTCGCGAGGCATGACCAATACTGGCGAGGTGGATAGTAGACACTTGAGGTCCTCAAATGCTTCTTGCACTTCGTCTATCCACTCAAACTTGTCAGCTTTGCGAAGAAGTTGGTAGAAGGGCAGTGCCTTTTCACCCATTCGACTAATGAATTGACTGCGCACGGTGATTCGCCTAGCCAGCTGTTGGACGCCTTTTACGTTCTTCAGTTTCTCCATGGCTAGTATGGCTTTTATTTTCTTCGGGTTTGCTTCGACCCCTCTCGTAGAGATGAGATACCCAAGTAATTGCCCCGATGGTACGCCGAAGGCGCATTTGTCCGGATTGAGCTTGATTCGGTAGCGATCGAGGTTATCGAAGGTCTCACGGAAATCGTCGATTAGCGTGGCTTCCTCTTTGGTTGTGATGACGATGTCATCGATGTAGACTTGGATATTGCGACCAAGTTGGTTCTTCAGGCGGGCCTGCATACACCGCTGGTAGGTAGCTCCGGCGTTTTTTAGCCTGAAGGGCATCGTGTTGTAGCAGAACACACCAAAGGGTGTCGTGAACGCTGCTTTTTCTTGGTCGTCCTCCTTCATTCGAATCTGATTGTAGCCTGAGTAGGCGTTGAGGAAGCAGAGGTGCTCGCATCCCATAGTGGATTCGATTATTTGGTCGATCCGTGGTAACGGGAAGTGATCCTTCGGGCATTGCTTATTCAAGGAGGTGCAGTCCACGCACATCTGTAGGATATCTGTGTCCTTTTTAGGCACAAGCATTGTATTGGCGAGCCAGGTGCTTTCCTTGATCTCGCGTATGAAATTTGCATCGAGGAGTCTGTTGATCTCCATACCGACCGCTTTTGCTCTTGGTTCAGACAGTCACTGTATTGTCTGCTTGATTGGCCTTGCGTCTGGATTCACGTTGAGTGAGTGCTCGGCGAATTTCCTGGGAACCCCTAGCATGTCCGCTGGACACCAGGCGAAGATTTCCCAGTGCTCACGGAGGAACTCGACGAGCGCAAGTTCCTATGCAGAACTCAAGTTGTTGGCGATGAGGGTCGTCTTGGCTAGGTCCGTTGGATAGACCTGCAATTTCTTGGTGTGCACCAACATGTCGAAGGAGAGGTCGGGTGAGCTTGGCTTGCTCAGGGGAGGCAGACTGTTGTATGTCGACTCCTTCAACTTTGCGAGTTCCTGTTGCATGCCGAAAGACTGGGAGATTCTGTTGAATTCCCTATTGCAGCTATCAGACCTCTCGAAGCTTCCGTTGATTGTGATGATGCCGTTTGGTCCTAGCATCTTCATCTGCAGATAGGCGTAGTGTGGTACCACCATGAACCTCGCGAACGCAACACGTCTGAGGATGCAGTGGTACTGTGAGGTCTAGTCGATGACTTCGAAGTCGATGCGTTCTCGCCGGAAATTCTGTGGCGTGCCGAAGATGATGCCGAGGTTGATTTTGCCTAGGGGGTAAACTCCTTTCCCTAGGATGATGCCATGGAACGTCATGTCTGAAACTTCCAGACATGTTAGAGGGATCTGCATCGCGCGCAAGGTACTTGCGAACAAGAGGTTGATGCCGCTTCCATCGTCCATGAAGACGCGACTCATATCAAAGCCCTCGATCTGCGCCTCGAGTATGAGGGGATAGTGGCCTCGGCGAGGTACTTGGCGCGGGTGGTCGCGCTTGTCGAAGGTGATGCAGGACTCGCTTCCACTGAGGTACTCAGTGGTGGAAGGTGGAGAATTTATCGCCAAATTGACTTGGTGAGTGATTGCCTTCTGCACTCGATTTGAGGGTCGCCCCTTTTGGATCATCCCCATATTGCCAGCTCCCGTGGGTACTGCTCGCCCCCATGGTTCTATACTGGTGCAGCCGCGGGTGGTGGTGGTCTAGGTGGTGGTGGTGCTCCGTGAGCCACGATGCGCGGGGCAGCTCCATATCCCTAGTTGATCGTGTCACGATTCATCTGGGCCAGGCCTTCATGGAGCTTGAGGAACTCGCGGCAATCCTTGAGAAGGTGGCTGGACTTTTTCTTGTCGTCATGCTTGTCGATGTAGAAGTGTACGGTGCATGGTCCGGACAATTTGTCCTGGATGGATTGCCCAGGCGCATCATCGCGAGTGCGGTGTTGCCACACTTGCATAGTTTTTCCGCTATCACGGTATCCACCACTGCGGTATCTGCTGTTGCGGTTATCATCGCATTTGTCGGCGTAGCCAGCCGAGCCCATGTTGACTTCTTCGCGATCCTCGTAGATGCGCATTCGACGTTTCCCTCGGCGGTCGCGTCTGAGCCCAAGGTCGTCGTCATCATCGGAGTAGGTACGGGTTTTCACCGAGTCCTCTCCGTCCTCCCACCGATTCGCGATCTCCATCAGGTGGTCGATTGTTTTGGGCTTCAAGCGGCCCAGCTCCTCCCTGAGCTCTATACGGCGAATACCACCGTTCAGCGTCGATTGCGCGATCCTCTGAGATATTTTCTGTGGAGTTCTGGATGATGGTAAACCTCTGGATGTATGAGCGTAGCGAATCGCTAGACCTTTGGTGGCAGCCTCTTAGTTCTTCGATTGATGTGGGCCTTTTGTAAGTGCCCTTGAAGTTGCGCACGAAGCTGTAGATCAGCTCTTCCCAACTGCGAGTTGATCCATGCGGGAGATTGTTGAGCCATGCGCGGGCGGCGCCTTGTAGCTGTAGCTACAGGCATTGCATTGCCGTGCTTGAGCTTCCGCCATGTAGCCTGACAAAGGAGATGTGATCCTCCATCCAGATCTTCGGGTCCTGCAGGCCATCAAATTTCAGGTTCTCCGATGGGAGTTTGAACCTCTTAGGCATTCGCTTCTGCCTGATGGCTCTACTGAAGCATCTGGCGCCGCAGAGCTCCATTTCGTCATCTTCCGGGTCAGTCGAACGAGCGCGCCTCGCCACATCTTGTCGACCTAGCGTTGTCTGATGTCATCACGCGCGTCGTAGTCGCGGTCATGCCGCCGTGAGCAATGTCGTCGTGATAGATCATGGCTTTCGTCGCTGGAGGAGTACGAGTAGTAGTATTTTCCTAGAGTTTTGCCTTTCTTCGGCTCCGGTGTCGGCTCCTTGATGAGGGCAGCCTCGACTAGCCCCAGGCCTGCGATCATAGATTGATGCATGGCAGCTCGCGGATCCCCAGCTTTCAGCTGGTTGTTGAGGAGGTACATGGTGGCCGCTGTCACCGCTGCTTGCGGTGTCTTCGGGAGCACGTTGCCCTGCGTATCCACCGTCATATAGCCAAAGTCGAGGACTTTTGCGGCTTCTTCGCGCTCCTTGTTGGCGAGGTGGCCCAGTCGAGATCGACGTTTGGCAGCCACGTAGTCATTGCCCTTGGAAGAGGATCCTCTCATGGAGGAAAGTTGAGCCCATCAAAGGCTCGACTCGTCCGCTACTTTTCTACGCTTGTCGAGTTGCACGATTGCTTGCTGTTGGCGCTTGTACTCCTCATTGAGCAGCTAGTGGTAGCCCATCAGCATCTGTTGCGATGATCCTAGGGGAAGAGGATTACCCCGCAGAGCCTCGCGGTAGCGGGCCCACTCGTTGTCATTGAGTTTGATCAGCATGTGCTCCTTGGCGTGCCCATTCACCGTGAGGTTTGGGTTCCCGTCCGTTCCGTCGTTGACGGGTGCACCATTGGCGGGGGCGCTGTTGGTGGGGCCATTGTTCCCACCGTTGGACGGACTAGTGCTAGTGTTGTCGCGATTGACACTGGTGTCGCCTGCGTTGATGATGGCGCACATGAAGTGATTGGGAAAGCTATTGCTCCCACAACTCTCAGATCCGGAGCCGTAGGCTCCATCCTCTATGGCCAGGTCACTCAGATCAGATCCGCGACAGCTGTCGCTGTCCGTACCCCGAACTGTTGTCGGGGCGCTGAGCTCGCTCAGGTTGCCGATTGGTGGTGGAAACCACGATGCTGGAGCAATCGCGGGAACCGTTGGCTGGTCAGGAAGGCGAAGTGTACCCAGCTGACCAACTTGGAATCGTAAGCTCCCGATCGCCAGGCCGATTCCGTCGCCTACGGACTCGAAAGCCGGGCGAGTGGCTAGCGTGTGGATGGTGAAGTCGAATGCACCGAAGAGCTGGCGGATCTCCGTTGTTGCAGAGTTGTAGATCGTGGTTGACGGGGCCGAAGAAACCGCGACATCTGCACTCCCAGTTTCCATAGACGGCGCCAATTGACGAGGGATTAACTCGTCAATGCCCATTGTTATGGACTTGGGTTTTGGAGAAGGAGGGAGCGCTGGAGGCATCAATCGGCTAGCAAAGAAGCACACAGGGATGCAAGGTTTACCCAGGTTCATGCCTCGTAGAGGTCCCTACTCCTGCTTGTCTACTCTTGGAATTATCGAGGGAGTCGAACGTTACAGGGGGTGTGCAGATGCAATCTGGCGATGGTTGTGGAAACTAGGGTTGTGATTGTCCTCCTCGCCGCCCCCTCCTAGCCCTTATATAGATAGGCTAGGTCTCAGGTAGCAGGTCGAGTCGGTTACAAATTAGGGTTCGTCCCTTTGAACTTTCTATCTTAAGCTTCTTCTTGTACTACAAGCAATTGGAGTTTCCGTGAGTCACCCGAATCCTGTACTGGGCCTTGGCAACACCGTGGGCTTCTATAGTATCTGGAACGTATATGCCAAACTCTAGTTCTTGTAGGGTATGCCCATGTCACTTGGTATGTAGCGAACCGGGTTGATGCCTTGTAGCACCCCGGTAAAACCACTACTAGAAAATCGCTATGTTTTTGTTTGGCGCATCATCATGACCGCATGCTCATGTCATCATGCCACATTGCATTTGAGCATCTTCATGTATGCATGCATATGTTTGTCTAAAACTATTTTTCTAAAAGCCTACCTTTGTTTTCTAAATATCCCCTATCTTTATTCCAAACAAAACCCGGTCCTTCCGGATT
Source organism: Avena eriantha (assembly GCA_910589775.1). Classification (NCBI taxonomy): domain Eukaryota; kingdom Viridiplantae; phylum Streptophyta; class Magnoliopsida; order Poales; family Poaceae; genus Avena; species Avena eriantha. Next base: position 312,771,249 of record OU342743.1, read on the forward strand.
TGTTTTGTCTAAATACTATTTACGAAAGGCTTTTAAAATCAAATAGTAATCTAACAAAAATAAAAGATTTTATCCAGGGAGGCAGTCCAGCCGGTCAGGCTAGAGGCCCAACTGGCCAAACCGCCTACCACCTGGCCCAAAAGAAACCCTAATCCCTACCTGCCCCAAACCCTAACCTGACCTAAACCTAGTCCCACCCCTGCCGCCGCCACACCCCAACCCGCCAGCCTCCACAGCACACGCGCACACCAAACACACGCGCACAGCACACCCAGCTCGCCACCTCACCCCACCTGATCGCCCCACCCCGCAGCTGGTCCCACCTCCCGTGCACCGCACTCCACACTCTACCCTGCACCCTACCTGCCCCTGCCATAGAGCACACGCACTCGCGTCCGGCAGACGCATGACCCACCCTCCCCACAAACACGGCACACACCCGGCCGCGTACACCCACGCCCCGCCCGCTCTCCCGCCTGGCCCCACCCCCACCGACATGCCTCTCTCGCATGACCCAGCCCGGCCCTACCACGCGCGCCCTGCTCCCTCGCGATCCCCGCCCTCCTCTCGCCTTGCATCTCGCCAACCGCCGCCCGTCACTGGCCACGCCAACCCAGCCTCCGGCCGGATCCCCGCTTCTCTGCCGTTCCGCGACGCCACGCTTCCCTGGCCAAGCTCCATGTTGACCTCGCCCCTTCTGACGCCGCTCTCCACCGCCTCCGACCTCGTCGGCGGCTGCCGCCAGCAGCATGGCCCCTCTCCGTTCCCGACCTGTTGGGCCCCGCGTCGCCGCCACGGATCGACCGTCGCCAGGCCCTTCCCTTGCCGGCCCCTGCACGGCTTCCCCGAGTGCGCCGCCCGACGTCGCCCCGGAGCTCTGCCCCGCCAGCGACGACGTCGCCTACCCTGACCCCGAGCTCACCTCGTCGCCGCCCCTCTCTGCCACCTCCCATCGTCCCTACAGCCGCGCGCCCCCCCCTTCCTCGAGCTCCGCAAGATGTAGCGTCGCAGCGCCATCCCCGGCTCTGTCCTCGTCGACCTCGAACCCGCCTCCTCCGGTGAGCCCGCCTCCTTGCCTCCTCTGCCGCCCGTGGCCGCAACCATCCTGACCTCGTCGGCCTTCTGCGAGCACCTCCTCGTCCTCTGCTCGACCTGCTCCGCCGCCTTCAAACCCGCGCAGCCGCCGCTGCCAAGGGCGCTCTCTCGCCCTCCGCTTCTGGCCTCACATGTTTTCGCCTCTACCCCGGCCGTCCTCGACTGGTGCTGATCGTGCATGCTTCCATGAGGCCATCCCCGTCCAAGGCCTCCTAGCCCCTTGTTCATGTGCGCGGCGTGATGTTTGTTTGGTTTCAAGCGAGCATGAGGTTGCTGCTTAGTACCTGGCTACAATTAAGTCCACAGGTGAAGAGCAATGTACCGAGGCCATGATCCACATCTCGTCGCTCTACTTCCGTTCGCGTCGTGAAAAGCTCGACCTGAACAAGTGCATCCTTCATGCCGCTGTCCGACGCCGAGATCATCAAAGTCATGACGATGGGGTGACATCGACAAGATTACCAAGTCTCCTCACGGACAAGACCAACCCGATGGCGGCCACCGATGATCGAGATGGCATACCAAGGTCTTCATATGGACGACAAGATCTTCTCGGACCCGAAGACCACCGGTACCCGATCCATTCAAGTTCGCCATCGAAGGCAAGATCGACCGCTTGGAACCCAAGTTCTCCATCACGACACGACAAGTTCTCCATCGCGTATCCGAACCTCGCCATTCCCTGTCGAACCCCGAACCCCCGGAACCAAGATCGTCCGAACCAAGATGTGTGACCCTAAGCCTCTATTTTTATAATATGACATATACCTGTCGCATCATTAAATCATTATGCTTGCATACATGTCATCTGGTGGGTTGGGTTAAATAGTCGATTCACCTAAATTAAATATGGAGTCTATATGCGAGCTATTATAGTCTTATTCCGGACTCCATTTAAATTTGTGTAGTGAACCGATACAATGTTTTGCCTTGTTAAGACAACATTTAAATTGCGGGGTATCTAAATAACTGGAACCTATTAATTAATTGTCGGGACCCCGGTTCCGCTTAAAACTGCCTAATTGCACCGCATCTGCATCATATCATAATCATGCCGGATCTTCTGCCGTAGTATTAAATATTGCATCCGGTGTTTCTTCTAGTGTTTGCTTCTTCGCGGATTAGGCCAATGAGTTGATGCAAGTATCGACAAGTTCTCCGGATATGAATCTCCGGCAGTGTTTCCCAGGCGAGCATCTCTCCCCCTTCTACCTATTTTGCATTTATAGTCTTTATTTCCTCCTGTTGATCTAATGCTATCCGTGTCACGATGCTTTAGTGTTCCATACCAGATATATCCCTTGCAGCCTTTATATTGCCTTGGACACATCCTATTGCCTGTTGTTTGACAAATAGTCGGCCTTGCGAGTTGTAGTTGCTTGCTCTTGTGCTGCTCCGCATCATTGTTGTTCCATCGTATTGGAAGGTTGGCACATGCTTAATGGTGGAGATGGTCATGATTTCAAATGCAAGTGTTAAAATGCTGGAAATGGATATAACTAATGCAGAGGCATCGGTGGGCAATAGATGTTATATGGTTCTTCCACGCTCACTTGTGTCCCGTAGGACCCCGAGTACTTGATACATGTTCCTTGACTATCGCACTATCCGCATATGGCACCATGAATCCCCTTAGCCAGAGCTTGATTCATTTCTTATTACTTGGGGCCACAAACTAGTTTGGAGCTTTATTACTATCCTGTACTTATGCCACGTTTTACTGCTTTATTTAAGATTGTGCGTGGAGCACCTGTACTGTTTTGGATCGTGCCACGTTTTCGCGGTATCGACAAGCCCAGTCACACTTTCGGGTTCCTAGTCGTTTACAGCCGTCGTCACAAACCCTAGGTCCGTTCCAAAGCCGGCCAACTTCATTGCGGGTAGCTTAGTGGGGTGGCCCTTGAAATATTGTATGAATCCTGTGATTGCTTTGTCGTGAAAGCCTCGTTGGGTTTTGATTTGGTTTTTCCGAGGTTGATCGTGTGTGTGTTGCTATTGGTGCACCCTGCAGGGTAAATCTTTATAACACCCTCGAATCGGCCCTATGCAAGTTTTAGCCCTTTCCGCCAAACCCGCATAGAAACTATTCAAGGACGCCCACCAGGCACTTTCGTGCGGGTGGAAAACGAAGTAATACCATTACACAACAGTCCTCGATGGGACCCACAGAACAGATATATATACAACAACGACTCAACGAGTCAAGAATACAGATATACAATACAAAGATCCAAAACACCTTGAAAATGTTACAGCGTCCGAGTACGGACAAGATGCAAATGGGGCTAAGAGCCCTGAAGAATAACCAATGGCGTCCATAACCCTGCCCAGGCCAAGCCGGAAGGATAACCCTACTAACGACATCGATCTCAAACTGCTAAAACAAAAGGGGTGCCGACAAATGGCAAAGGAAAAAGAGGAGCGTCAGTACTGAGGCCAGTACACGACGAGGCTAGAATTCGGCGGCTCTCGCCTACATAGGTATGGTGGACTGAAGCGGCAGCGCAGCATGCATTAAATAACCTATAGAGACTCGATTCATCTGTCGGCTATTAGAGAGGGATAAGAGAGAGCTATTCGGATCCAACCTGATACTAACACCAATCATACCCATCCCGGTATTCCCCCTCGAGACCGAACGAGGAAGTCAAACCAAGGAACTCACACAGTTGGCAGTTTTATTCATTCCATTATAGTTGCAGCACTTACTAGTCAGATATAGATATCATGAGTCATCTTGATAGCATAAGTAGTGGGCAGTTTTAGTTAACCATTCAGTGGCAGTTGCAGTACTTACTAGTCAGATACAATTAGCATGTGACATCCCAAACCCAACAGTTGTTGGCACTTTTATTTCATTCCATTGGAGTTGCGATAATTACTAGGCAGGTATAACATGACACCATACACACCAGTTCCACCAGTGGTTGGCACTTTTATTATCCATTCCATTGTAGTGAAGCTGATTACTAGACACATATTAATTCAAATCTATAGCACTACTTTAGTTCTGCTTGTCTATGATCGAGATACTGTGCTCCAAGTCTTCCATAACCGCGGACACGGCTTTCAGAAAGATTTACCCTGCAGGGGTGCACAAATAGCAACACACACACGATCAACCTCGGAAAAACCAAATCAAAACCCAACGACGCTTTCACGACAAAGCAATCACAGGATTCATAAAATATTTTAGGGGGCCACCCCACTAAGCTACCCGCGACGAAGTTGGCCGGCTCCGAGACGGACCCAGGGTTTGTGTGGACGGCGGTAAACGACTGGGAACCCGAAAGTGTGACTGGGCTTGCCGATACAGCGAAAACGTGTCACGATCCAAAACAGTACAGGTGCTCCACGCACAATCGTAAATAAAGTGGTAAAGCATGGCATAAGTACAGGATATTAATAAAACCCCAAACTAGTTTGTGGCCCCAAGAAATAGAAATGAATCAAGCTCTAGCTAAGGGGCATAGACTCTCCTGGATGTGGATAGTGCGAATAGTCAAGGAACAGGTATCAAGTACTCGGGGCCTACGGGACACAAGTGGACAGGAAAACCAAATAGCATATATTGTCCACCGATGCCTCTTCATTAGTTGTCCCAGCAATTTAATAGTTGTATTTAAAGTCATGATCATCTCCACCGTTAAGCATCTCCACCATTAAGCATGTGCCAACCTTCCCTCAACAGTGGAACGACAACGACACGAAGCAGCACCTAAGGAAGAAACTACGACTCGCAAGGCCGACTATCTATCAAGCAACAGGTAATAGGATGTGTCCAAGGCAATATAAAGGCTGCACAAAATATATCTGGTACGAAACACTAAAGCATCGCGACACGGATAGCAGTAGATCAACAGGAAGGAAGTAAAGACTATAAATGCAAAATAGGTAGAAAGGGGGAGATTGCTCGCCTGGGAAACATAGCCGAAGAGACATTGTCCGAAGAACTTGTCGATACTCGCATCAACTCAACGGCCTAATCCACGAAGAACCAAAGCACTAAAAGAAACACCGGATGCACTATTTAATACTACGCAAGAAGACCGGGCATGATGCATGTATGATGGATGACATGACAAAGATGCGATGCAACTAGGCAATATTAAGCGAAACCGGGGTCCCGATAATTAATTAGGAGGATCATGTTGTTTAGCTACCCTGCAAATTTAAATGTTGTATTAACAGGGCGAAACATGGCATTGGTTCACTACACCAAATCTAAATGGGGCCAATATAAGACTAGAAAAACCCACATATGGCCGCCATATTTAATTATGAGGTGAATCAGCATAATGCCCCAAACCCACATGATGAGATGTATGCAATCATGAACCATTTAATATGCAACAATTTTTATAGATGACAATTTATAAAATAGGGCTAGGGAAAGGGGTCACACATCGGGGTTCGGCGATCTTGATGTTCAGAGGGGGGTTCGATGGGGTTCGACGAGATCGGTCTTTGGGATCTTGGATCGGGGCTTTGGATCCGGATCGACGAGGAGGAAGAAAAGCATCGAGGTTCGGTCTTCGGATCTTCGGGCTCGAGGAGGAGATCTTGGGGTCTTCTCTGAGTCCTTCGGTTACTTCCTACATGGGCGATCTTCGAGTGGCTCCGCACTTGATTCGCTTCTTATAATGTTCATGCCTCCTCGAGATATCATGGTCTTGTCGGCGGCGATCTTGGCAACTGCGGGATGATTATGCCAACATAGTTGCACACACAGCTGAATAGAGGTGCGCGTAGCCGTGGCTATTGGGTGGTCGTTATGTTGGCATCACACTAGTACCAAAACTTACAGATCCCCAAATGTGGGCCGCAAGGGCAGCAACACGCGTGTGGCTCCAGGGCACACGAGCAAGCGACGAGGTAGATGAACCATAGTAGGGGCCTGCTCGCAAGCTCGAGGACGGGGAGCCGGGTGAAGAAGACCGGGCCAAGATAGCGAACAGAGGGATGCATGAAGCGGGCGGAGCCTCGCGGGGCCTAGGGGCTTGGTCGATGGTGGCTTGCCGGACAGAGCAGAGGAGGGCTGGGCCTCCAGGTCGGCTCTACAGGGGTGGCGATGACGCGCGGCGGCAGCCTGGCGAGCCTGTAGAGGTGCGGCGGAAGATGGGAGCCCGCGAGCTTGTGGCCAGAGAGCGGTGGCGCGCGGCGAGCTCGTCCTAGGCAAGGTTGAGCCGGGGGTTGGCCATGGTGGCGGAGTAGTGGACAGCGCCAGATGCAGGACAAGGCAAGGAACAATGCGGGAGGCGGGAGCCCGTGAGAGGAAGCCACAACTGTAGCGGAGCCTGGCGGTGCGGAGGGAATCAAGCTGAGGCGGCGCAGAGCTCTGCGAGGGCGGCCACGCGGAGGAAGTAGAGCGGCCGGCACGGTGGAGACACACCGAGCACCAGCTTGGAGGCAACCAGAGGCGGTGGGGTTGCGGTTGAGGGAGCACCGGAATGCGACGGTCGATGCGACGGGGAAGCGCGGGAGGACAGCAGAGGAGGGGCGCAGACGAACGAGAGGGTGGCGAGGGTTGCGGGGCCAGGCCAGGGATCATGGCGATGGCGGCGGCGGCTGCCGACAAGGAGGAAGTAGGTAGTCGAGGGCGAGAGGTGTGGTTGCAAGCGGGGATGGGGATCGAACAGGGCGAGGCGGACGTGGTGGGACTGGGTTGGTTGGTGAGGCTGGGTTGACAGGCGTGTCACACGCGCTAGCGTGCGGGCGTCTCGTGCGGGGTAGGTGGGTAGGGGTTTACGATTGGGAGGGGTGCGCAGGGAACGGTTGCCGTGTCGGTGCAGTACGGGGCAGCGGGCTGGGGTGGTTGCTGCGCGCGCGGGTCAGGTGGGGCGTGACGGTGGGGTAGGGTGGGGCCAGGGGAAAAAGGGTGGTGTGCGGGTGCACAGCGGCGGAGGGTGGAGGGATGTGGCGGCCAAGTAGAATTAGGGTTAGGTCCAGGTGTGGGTTAGGGTTTGGAGGTGGCCGGCTGGGCTTTTCGGGCTGGCTGGCTGCCTCCTAAAAAATATTATAAGCTTTTCTTATTTATTTATAAAACTATTGTAATTAGTTTTTAGACAAACAAAATATCCGGGTAGACTTAGGGTTTTAATTTGAATTAAAGGAGGAGACATTTAGAAAACAAAGATAGGCTTTTCGAAAATAGTTTTAGGCAAAATATGTATGATAACATGACGATGCTCAAATGCAACGTGGCATTATGACATGAGCATGCAGTCATGATGATGCACAAAACAAAAACAACACACGATTTTCTAGTAGTGGTTTTAGCGGGGTGCTACAATCTTTCTGAAATCCATGTCCGCGGTTATGGATGGCTTGGAGCACAGTATCTCGATCATAGACAAGCATAACTAAAGTAGTGCTATAAATTTGACTTAATATGTGACTAGTAATCAGCTTCACTACAATGGAATGGATAATAAAAATGCCAAGAACTGGTGGATCTATGGTGATCTGTGTCATACTGTACCTGCCTAGTAAGTATCACGACTCCAATGGAATGAAATAAAAGTGCCAACAACTGTTGGGTTTGGGATGTCACATGCTAATTGTATCTGACTAGTAAGTACTGCAACTACAACTGAATGGTTAACTAAAACTGCCCACTACTTATGCTATCAGGATGACTCGTGCTATCTACTAGATCATGATGGCGCGCGTTGCCGCACCCGTTGATTTTGGCAAGAGAACCGTAGGCATTTAAACATAAATAGAGGTATGCATCGTGAAAGTCGATTTTCCTTGAAAACACTATCTCGCGAGGCCTCGAAAATCAGGAGAGCACCGCATAACTACCTCTTCCAAACCTCCAAGGTTTTTACCTTTTAAAATTTTCCATCATATTTACTTTTTCAAGATCGGCATCATTCTTATTGTCTAGTCTAAGGCATCCAAGAATTATGTGGCCCAAATACAATGCTATGGATCAACTGAGAGAATTATAGTTTTAGGAAGAGAATATTCTGATTTGTACACAAGTTGGTGCCAACAAAAAGAGGCACAGAACCATTGTTGTTGTGCCATCTTCAAATATGGTTTCTGCACAACAGATCAAAAAGAGGTTGTCAGAGTTGTTTTTGTACTATTCACAAAAATAAAAGATTTGTTTATATATTGTACATGTAACGCAAAAATATATAAGAAAAATGCATATTTTGTTTAGCTGATTACACAATTGATCATTGAATTTATCCATGTGCGAAAATGAAATTCACATGATACTGGACATCCATTTATGTAACAAAATCAAAGTGTCCTCCACCGGCCATCCTTCCGCTATGAATGAAAGTTGGAAGCACCAACCAACAGTTGCTGCATAGTGGTATTTGTAGGCAGAGGTGACAATCACTCTTTTTACTGAAGCAAGTGACTGAAATGAACTATTTAAATCTAGCTTCACAAAAATACCATAAGTATATGACTAAACGCCTGTTTGATTAAATAGCAAGCTCCATAAATCATGTCACCGTTTATTCCCGAATGTAAGCATACACGAATAGATTAGATACCAATATCTACCAATACACACATAGCGATTACTCCCAAAACTTGAGATGTGATTGGTATTCTACCCAGATGGAGGCGAGGCCACAGATTGGGTTTAGCTCGTTCACCTGCGTTGTTAGCTTCCCATGGAGTACCACGAGGCTAGGCACATGCGTTAATTAGATTCTAGTTTGTATTACACAAACTATATGTTTATGATTCTTTGGCAATTGAGAAGAATGCCTAGTCGCTGCAACGGTGGCCATCGGCACCGCCTTGTCACCGTTGTGGCATAAAAAGGGAACTGGTCTTGCAACGCAGATGAATATGAGGCACTACCGACTCACCGCACGCCCTGTACGCTCTGTCACATCTCCTTCACCGGCCGACCGGGACTTCGCTAGGGCCGCCACCCGGGCTTTGCTGGAATTAGCAAGCACATCAATCGCCCACAGCTGAAAATTGATAGCAACTGCAAGAAATAGAGGGAGAAAGAACATCATGAATTGGAAGGAACCAGAGGGGAGGAAGAGGAAATAGTACGGTTCGAAAATCTAAAGCAAAGATGAAGATATATGAGCAACCAAGGCGTGAGTAAAGCTTTTCGAGGTGCCGAAGTAAGCAGTGGGGAGGAGAATCAGAGTAGACAGAGCTTATCTATGTGTGTGTACCACCTACAGAAGGAAGGGCAGATAGCAACACATTTAGTAACGTAGCTCCACTATCCGTCGCCGGCTGAGTGCCCATTAATGGATTTGAGAAACAAAAATTTTACTGATCGAGTCAACACCCGCGGATCAGCTTCACATCCGCCCTCCCGCATCAGCCGGCCAGACGATAGTTTCCTTAATCGGAATGTCGCTACCGCTCATTGGCGATGGATGAGCTAATCCATCGACCGTCCCATGTCCAACCGGGAGCACGCGGCGCTTGGGTTCGTGCACCCACCGCATCACCTGGATCGTGCTCGCTCTCCGCATCGCTCGCTCCGCCCCATTCCCGATCTCTTCCCATCGTAGTTTTAATTCTCAATCTGCGTGGGGTTTGTACGTGGTGTTAAAAGCTGAGCTTGGCCCAGCCACAAATTCGTGAGCTTTAGTGGGAATTCGGGCCCAAGACACCCCCACAGGCCAATTTGATGCCTAGAGTAGCATCCCTAGGGATGGTTGGCTCAGTACGGGAAGCAATGTTAATCCGATGGTCAAAAATGTCCAGGCAGCAAGATGAAATGGCCAAAAATGTCCAGGTCGTGAGAGAGCCCCCTCTTGTCCTAGTTATCATATCCCCAACAGGCCAATTTGATGCCCAGAGTAGCATCCCCAGGGATAGTAGGCCCAGTACAATGTTAATCCGGCTGCCGAAAATGTCCAGGCAGCAAGATCCAATGGCCAAAAATGTTAAAAGCTGAGCGTGGCCCAGCCACAAATCCGTGAGCTTTAGTGGGAATTCGGGCCCAAGACACCCCAACAGGCCAATTTAATGCTCGGAGTAGCATCCCTAGGGATAGTTGGCCCAGTACGGGAAGCAATGTTAATCCGACGGCCGAAAATGTCCAGGCAGCAAGATCCAATGGCCAAAAATGTCCAGGTCGTGAGAGAGCTCCCTCTTGTCCCAGTTATCATATCCCTAATATCTGACTAGTAAGTGCTGCAACTATAATGGAATGAATAAAACCGCCAACTGTGTGAGTTCCTCGCTTTGACTTCCTCGTTTGGTCTCGACGGGGAATACCAGGATGGGTATGATTGGTGTTAGTATTAGGTTGGTCCCGAATAGGTCTCTCTTATCCCTCTCTAATAGCCGACAGTTGCCTCGAGTCTCTATAGGTTATTTATGCATGATGCGCTGCCGCTTCAGTCTACCATACCTATGTGGGCAAGAGCCGCCGAATTCTAGCCTCGCCGTGTACTGGCCTCAGTACTGACGCTCCTCTTTTTCCTTTGCCCTTTGTCGGCACCCCTTTTGTTTTTTTAGCAGGTTTGAGATCGACGTCGGTAGCAGGGTTACCCTTCCGGCTTGGCCTGGGCAGGGTTATGGACGCCATTGGTTATTCTTTAGGGCTCTTAGCCCCATTTGCATCTTGTCCGTAGTCGGACGCTCTATCGTTTTCAAGGTGATTTGGATCTTTGTATAGTATATCTGTATTCTTGACTCATGGAGTCGTTGTTGTATATATATGTTCTGTGGGTTCCATCGTGGACTAATGTTAAATGGTATTACTTCGTTCTCCACCTGCACGCAAGTGCCTGGTGGGCGTCCTTGAATCGTTTCTATGCGGGTTTGGCGGGAAGCGCTAAAACTTGCATAGGGCCGATTCAAGGGTGTTACAGAGTGGTATCAGAGCTCAGCAATTGTGATACCCCACTGGTCCAGCCTGTAGGATAACCTAGCTAACGGCCGAAGTAGAGTGTCAAAACGATTTTTGCAAAACCGGTTGGATAGATCTGATTAGGTCTGCTTTTACTCCTTACCCCTCTGCTATTCTCCTCTTACCTCTGCGTGTTTTAAATCTGCTCTCTTAAATTTCTTCAAGTCCAGGATTTCTCGTGGTTGGGTTCCGTCGTACCTTCAGGGTTTCGCTTCTTCCTTTGGCAACGGTGTTTCTACCTCCGGACTTCATGCTATCTGAGTGATCCTTTATCTGTGGTACCATTCTTTGTTCCTTGTTTGTGCCTTCCGGTATTTTCCGACGCGACGACATCATCTACACCAGATCCGATGCAGAGCCTACATCACTCCTTTGTTTCGAACCTCGATTGTCGAGATCTTCAGTCTGATTCCGAGAATGGCTGTCAGGCTTTTCTACTTCATGTGCGGAGTAATAGTTTGGGTGCGTGATGGATTGGCCCCCATGCCGACTGCTCATTCTATTCGCTCTTGTACCTTGAAGTGGATTAGATTGCACTTATTCTCTCCTCTCACAGAAGTTAAAGGTGGCCTTATCTTTTGATACCTTTATCTTCGTCATTTGTTCTCCGGAGTGTTCTCTCGATGATCGTGAGCAGCGACCATTGTTGGTGGTGTCGTCGATTTCTAGATGGAGCAAGAATCCTTGTTAGTGGTGTCGCGGGGATCAACATGAAGCGAGAAGACCTAGATTGTTGGCCTTGTTCCCCGTACCATGAGGCGGATCTCGAGGGCGAGATCCATTGTTAGTGGTGTCGAATTGTAGCACCCCGGTAAAACCACTACTAGAAAATCATTGTGTTTTTGTTTGGCGCATCATCATGACCGCATGCTCATGTCATCATGCCACATTGCATTTGAGCATCTTCATGTTTGCATGCATATGTTTGTCTAAAACTATTTTTCTAAAAGCCTATCTTTGTTTTCTAAATATCCCCTATCTTTATTCCAAACAAAACCCGGTCCTTCCGGATATTTTGTTTTGTCTAAATACTATTTACGAAAGGCTTTTAAAATCAAATAGTAATCTAACAAAAATAAAAGATTTTATCCGGGGAGGCAGTCCAGCCGGTCAGGCCAGAGGCCCAACTGGCCAAACCGCCTACCACCCGGCCCAAAAGAAACCCTAATCCCTACCTGCCCCAAACCCTAACTTGACCTAAACCTAGTCCCACCCCTGCCGCCGCCACACCCCAACCCGCCAGCCTCCACAGCACACACGCACACCAAACACACGCCCGCAACACACCCAGCTCGCCACCTCACCCCACCTGATCGCCCCACCCCGCAGCTGGTCCCACCTCCCGTGCACCGCACTCCACACTCTACCCTACACCCCACCTGCCCCCGCCATAGAGCACACGTACTCGCGTGCGGCAGACGCATGACCCACCCACCCCACCAACATGGCACACACCCGGCCGCGTACACCCACGCCCCGCCCGCTCTCCTGCCTGGCCCCACCCCCACCGACACGCCTCTCTCGCACGACCCAGCCCGGCCCCACCACGCGCGCCCTGCTCCCTCGCGATCCCCGCCCTCCTCTCACCTTGCATCTCGCCAACCGCCGCCCGTCACCGGCCACGCCGACCCTGCCTCCGGCCGGATCCCCGCTTCTCTTCCATTCCGCGACGCCGCGCTTCCCGCGCTTCCCCAGCCAAGCTCCATGTCGACCTCACCCCTTCTGACGCCGCTCTCCACCGCCTCCAACCTCGTCGGCGGCTGCCGCCAGCACCGCGGCCCCTCTCCGTTCCCGACCTGTTAGGCCTCGCGTCGCCGCCACGGATCGACCGCCGGCAGGCCCTTCCCTTGCCGGCCCCTGCACGGATTCCCCGAGCACGCCGCCCGACGTCGCCCCGGAGCTCCGCCCCGCCAGCGACGACGTCACCTACCCTGACCCCGAGCTCACCTCGTCGCCGCCCCTCTCGGACGCCTCCCATCGTCCCTATAGCCGCGCGGGCCCCCCTTCCCTCGAGCTCCGCCAGATGTAGCGTCGCAGCGCCATCCCCGGCTCTGTCCCCGTCGACCTCGAACCCGCCTCCTCCGGCGAGCCCGCCTTCTTGCCTCCTCTGCCGCCCGTGGCCGCAACCATCCTGACCTCGCCGGCCTTCTGCGAGCGCCTCCTCGTCCTCTGCTCGACCTGCTCCGCCGCCTTCGAACCCGCGCAGCCGCCGCTGCCGGGGGCGCTCTCTCGCCCTCTACTTCTGGCCTCACGCGTTTTCGCCTCGACCCGGCCGTCCTCGACCGGTGCTGATCGTGCATGCTTCCATGAGGCCATCCCCGTCCAAGGCCTCCTAGCCCCTTGTTCCTGTGCGCGGCATGATGTTTGTTTCCTTTCAAGCGAGCATGAGGTTGCTGCTTAGTACATGGCCACGATTAAGTCCACAGGTGAAGAGCAATGTACCGAGGCCATGATCCACATCTCGTCGCTCTACTTCCGTTCGCGTCGTGACAAGCTCGACCTGAACAAGTGCATCCTTCATGCCGCTGTCCGACGCCGAGATCATCAAAGTCATGACGATGGGGTGACATCGACAAGATTACCAAGTCTCCTCACGGACAAGACCAACCCGATGCCGGCCACCGATGATCGAGATGGCATACCAAGGTCTTCATATGGACGACAAGATCTTCTCGGACCCGAAGACCACCGGTACCCGATCCATTCAAGCTCACCATTGAAGGCAAGATCGACCACTTGGAACCCAAGTTCTCCGTCACGACACGACAAGTTCTCCATCGCGTATCCGAACCTCGCCATTCCTTGTCGAACCCCGAACCCCCGGAACCAAGATCGTCCGAACCGAGATGTGTGACCCTAAGCCTCTATTTTTATAATATGACATATACCTGTCGCATCATTAAATCATTATGCTTGCATACATGTCATCTGGTGGGTTGGGTTAAATAGTCGATTCACCTAAATTAAATATGGAGTCTATATGCGAGCTATTATAGTCTTATTCCGGACTCCATTTAAATTTGTGTAGTGAACCGATACAATGTTTTGCCTTGTTAAGACAACATTTAAATTGCGGGGTATCTAAATAACTGGAACCTATTAATTAATTGTCGGGACCCCGGTTCCGCTTAAAACTGCCTAATTGCACCGCATCTGCATCATATCATAATCATGCCGGATCTTCTGCCGTAGTATTAAATATTGCATCCGGTGTTACTTCTAGTGTTTGATTCTTCGCGGATTAGGCCAATGAGTTGATGCAAGTATCGACAAGTTCTCCGGATATGAATCTCCGGCAGTGTTTCCCAGGCGAGCATCTCTCCCCCTTCTACCTATTTTGCATTTATAGTCTTTATTTCCTCCTGTTGATCTAATGCTATCTGTGTCACGATGCTTTAGTGTTCCGTACCAGATATATCCCTTGCAGCCTTTATATTGCCTTGGACACATCCTATTGCCTGTTGTTTGACAAATAGTCGGCCTTGCGAGTTGTAGTTGCTTGCTCTTGTGCTGCTTCGCATCGTTGTTGTTCCATCCTTATTGGAAGGTTGGCACATGCTTAATGGTGGAGATGGTCATGATTTCAAATGCAAGTGTTAAAATGCTGGAAATAGATATAACTAATGCAGAGGCATCGGTGGGCAATAGATGTTATTTGGTTCTTCCACGCTCACTTGTGTCCCGTAGGACCCCGAGTACTTGATACATGTTCCTTGACTATCGCACTATCCGCATATGGCACCATGAATCCCCTTAGCCAGAGCTTGATTCATTTCTTATTTCTTGGGGCCACAAACTAGTTTGGAGCTTTAGTACTATCCTGTACTTATGCCATGTTTTACTGCTTTATTTAAGATTGTGCGTGGAGCACCTATACTGTTTTGGATCGTGCCACGTTTTCGCGGTATCGACAAGCCCAGTCACACTTTCGGGTTCCCAGTCATTTACAGCCGTCATCACAAACCCTGGGTCCGTTCCGGAGCCGGCCAACTTTGTTGCGGGTAGCTTAGTGGGGTGGCCCCTGAAATATTGTATGAATCCTGTGGTAGCTTAGTGGGGTAGCTTAGTTGGGTTTTGATTTGGTTTTTCCGAGGTTGATCGTGTGTGTGTTGCTATTTGTGCACCCCTGCAGGGTAAATCTTTCTGAAAGCCATGTCCACGGTTATGGAAGACTTGGAGCACAGTATCTCGATCATAGACAAGCATAACTAAAGTAGTGCTATAAATTTGACTTAATATGTGACTAGTAATCAGCTTCACTACAATGGAATGGATAATAAGTATGCCAACAACTGGTGGATCTGTGGTGATCTGTGTCATACTATACCTTCCTAGTAAGTATCGCGACTCCAATGGAATGAAATAAAAGTGCCAACAACTGTTGGGTTTGGGATGTCACATGCTAATTGTATCTGACTAGTAAGTACTGCAACTACAACTGAATGGTTAACTAAAACTGCCCACTACTTATGTTATCAGGATGACTCGTGCTATCTACATCTGACTTGTAAGTGCTGCAACTATAATGGAATGAATAAAACTGCCAACTATGTGAGTTCCTCGGTTTGACTTCCTCGTTTGGTCTCAAGGGGGAATACCAGGATGGGTATGATTGGCGTTAGTATCAGGTTAGTCCCGAATAGGTCTCTCTTATCCCTCTCTAATAGCCGACAGTTTCCTCGAGTCTCTATAGGTTGTTTATGCATGGTGCGCTGCTGCTTCAGTCCACCATACCTATGTAGGCGAGAGCCGCCGAATTCTAGCCTCGCCGTGTACTGGCCTCAGTACTGACGCTCCTCTTTTTCCTTTGCCCTTTGTCGGCACCCCTTTCGTTTTTTAGCAGTTTTGAGATCAACGTCATTCGTAGGGTTACCCTTCGGACTTGGCCTGGGCCGGGTTATGGACGCCATTGGTTATTCTTTAGGGCTCTTAGCCCCATTTGCATCTTGTCCGTAGTCGGAAGCTCTATCGTTTTCAAGGTGATTTGGATCTTTGTGTAGTATATCTGTATTCTTGACTCATGGAGTCGTTGTTGTATATATATGTTTTGTGGGTTCCATTGTGGACTAATGTGTAATGGTATTACTTCGTTCTCCACCCGCACGCAAGTGCCTGGTGGGTGTCCTTGAATTGTTTCTATGCGGGTTAGGCGGGAAGCGCTAAAACTTGCATAGGGCCGACTCGAGGGTGTTACATGGCTAATCCTCTTGATAAGGAACTTCTTGCTCCTCTTCTTGGTCCTCATCCTCATCCGAAATCTCCTCCTCGAGTTGGTGTTTCTCAACCTGCAAGTCATATTGCAAACGACCTTCCTCGATAGAGAAAAGACCATTAGGCATAGGAGCAGGGTAGATACGCCCAGCTCCAGCAATATGTAGATAATAAACACCACCTCTCCTAGTGAGCATTCCACAAGCCTTTAAAGTAGAGAAACCATCACGTCGCTCACCTAGCACAGGTTGCAACTCACCTAGGTCGATGCCTAGGGAATTGGCGAGCACGGTGATGACGCCTCCACCTGTGATTGGTCCTTGGCTTTGGGAGGATTGGTGCTCCAGGCAGCGCACAAGGATTGCACCCAAGTTGAGTGACAAGTTGCAGTTGATGTAAGCAGCCTTTGTGAGGACTAAGATGTCCTCCTCATGGAGTCTTGTGAACTCATTACGTGCCTGCAAGGTGTTAGCAATAACATAGAACAAATAGCGAATTGCAAGATGTTGAATATTTTTCCCTTGCTTACTCTAGTGATGAAACTCATTCAATTATAATATTGTTCAGGGGAAGGATTTAAGCCAGTAAAGGATGCATGTAAGGCATTAACATCATTGTTTGGGAAATTAAAACATGCACCATTCATCCAGTGTTAAAGTGTAGTTGTTGTTCATAAGTCGGAAAGAAATCGTGTCCTCTCCTTGCCATAGTTTAATAGTGCTTTACAACGAACTTAGGAATTCAATGGTCAACCGGCGATAAGTAGGCACATCATTGTACACAAAGTTTTGTAGGCCAACTCTATTGCAAAGTAAATTAAAGTCATCAGAAATACCGAGTTGGTTCAATAATGGGGCAAGCCCACTTGGTTACCTTCACTTCGTGGTTCTTGAAGCGACCGCGTTGGACCTCATTCTTGAACCATATCCCCATGCGTTCTTGAGTGACAGCCCGAGAAGTGTTAGCGGCGACACGAGCACAGGTATGGCTCCTTGTGTTCATCATCTAAAATAATAAAGCAAGAAAAAAATAAAACTTTTTCATCCAACAATAATAGATATTCCTCATCATAGCACACTAAAGAATCCTCTCTAAATAATAGTGTAGGTAAGAGAATCATGGCAATCAATTCAGAGTAGGCTCACCCTAGATTGATAATGACAGTAGATCGAAAATGAATGTAGAAAAAGTAATTGGAGGATCGAAGGAGAAACATACCGTAGATCACTTGTGTGTGAGGAAATCGAACGAAATTGAGTAGAGGTGAAGATCTCTTGAGGTTTTGAGAGAGTTTGGAGGTAGGAGAGAGAAAAAATAATGAACTTTTGGAGTTTGAGGTACCTTCCCGTGCGATTTTGTGGTCGGACGCAACTATACGGGCGCAACTATACGGTCGGAACATTGTGTTCCCGCCGTATAGTTGGCCGGCTATCAAAAATTTAGGGTTTCCACCTCGTGGCGCAGCTATACGGCCGGAACTATACGGCTGGAACAATTTATTCCCGCCGTATAGTTGGTCGTCAAACCATCTGTACCTGGAAAAGAATTTGTACGGAAGCATCGATATTTGTACGACCGGAGCTATCCATCCTGGGGAAATGGATAACAAAAGGACCCCGCGTAGGTAATTGAAGCTTCATGTTCCCTTCATGGAGATTAATTAAAGCCTTTATAGTTCTTAAGAAAGGACGGCCTAGTATAATAGGAGTAGTAGCATCTTCAGGCATGTCAACAATAACAAAGTCAATTAGAGCAGGATAACCTTTAATGTAAACTAAAGTGTTCTACTTAATTCCCACATCTTGTTTATAGGTAGAATCTGCAAGATGTAGTTTTAGTTCAGTGATTTCAAAAGAGCCAAGATTTAACTTGTTAAAAATACTCTTTGGGATTGTTGAAACGCTTGCACCTAGATCACAAAGTGCAGCTATTTCATTTGTCCCAATTTTAATATTAATCATAGACTCAAGTATATCATCTAGTTTAACAGGTAATTTTCAGCGATTTTCTTGTGTTCCTCTTCAAGCTCACGTACCTTTATTGCTACCTGATCAACGAAGTGTTGATACATGGCTTCATCGTTACCTTCACTTACCGGAATCTTAACGTTGATCCTTTTTACGATATCTTCAATGGTGTAGCTTGGTGAAGGGCATTACTATAATCAAGCTCTTGAGGCTCCTCTCTTTGGATCCTCATCATTTTGAGTTCTTCAACAGGATTGGACTCAGCTTTACCTACAAATTTAGCTAGAATGAGAGTTTGACTCTCGGTTATGTTACCTAGCTATGCCTCAACAATCCTCGTCCTTTCTTGGAGGACCTTGATGACCCACAAGTATAGGGTGTGTATTGTAGTATTTTCAATAAGTAAGAGTGTCGAACCCAACGAGGAGCAGAAGGTGTTGACGAGTGGCTTGGAGCAGGAATTCCCTGTAAATACTTAGCAAACGGATTTTTAGGGTTTTTTGATAATGCAGATAAATAAAGTATGAGTAAATAAAAGACAATAATAATAAATGCAGTAAATAAAACACAACAATAATAAATAAAGTGGCCCAATCCTTTCTTTATCAAAGTACAAGCCAGTTGTAATACTTAAGATGACCAAACGTTCTCGAGGACACACGGGAATATCATCAAGTGCTTTCGCTCCATATAGTTGATTAATCTTCTTTAGTTGGATAAGTGTTGTGTGGGTGAACCTGTGCTAATGTACTGACCTTCCTAGGACTAATACATACTTGTGATTATACCCCATGCAAGCATCTGCAAGTACAAGAAAGTAATTAAGATAGAAACCTAACCATAGCTTTAAAGTCTGAGATGCTACACTCCCTTGTGCAAAGGTTTCCTAATGGGGGTTTAGGTTTCTGTCACTCTGGCAACCCCTATGATTAGTAGACAAATACACAATGCATTCCCCTAGGCCCATAAAGGAGAAGTATCATGTAGTCGACATTCACATGACACCACTAGAAGAATAACACCACAACTTAAATATCAAACTATTGAATCTTTCTCAACACAATTCCACTACTAACAACATGACTTCTCCCATGTCCTCAAGAACTAAACGAACTACTCACGAGACATCATATGCATCAAGATCAGAGATGAAATAATGATAAGTAGCAATCTAAACATAGACAATAATACAATGGTTCCCCTCAATAGCATCAACTACAACAAGTAATCAACACCGGGAAAGTTTCCCCTAAGAACTATGCAAGATTCAACCCAATTGTTACAGTGGTATGGAGTGGTGATGGGGATATGCCAAAGGGGGTATGCCCGGCAGAATGTTCCAAGTGGGCCGAAAAGGCCTGCGAGTGCGTCTGAAAGACAGCGACTAAACTATGAAGAAAGGAAAGGCCCATCGACTGGCGACTAGAAGCCCAGAAGCGTAGCAGAAGCCCAGTCGGATTAGGTCAAAAGTCTCCGGATCCTTATCTTGTTCGGGGACAGCTTGTAAACCCTAGCGAGGTGCCTCATATATAAACCTCCCTAGGGTATCCTGGGACCTTACGTTCCATCATACACCCCCTCAAGCGACTCGCTGCCTAGCCGCCGAGCTCGCCACCCCTGTAACTGGCTCTCTCATAATCTAATCTAGCGGGAGTAGGTCTTTACCCTCCGGGGGTCTGAACCTGGATAAACCCATGTGCATCTGCCCCCAACTCTTCCTCACAAAACACTCAATCGCTGCCAGTGGTAGCGACTGCCATGGCCATTTCCACGATAGTGGCGCCCACCATGGGGCATAGCGGGACTGGCCTGAGTTCTGCGGCGAGACCCTACTCGCCGATCGATCGGCCGATCGCCACCGGTCGCATATGATCGCCATCGGCGGGATCTTACAGATCCTGCCCAGCAGTTACATCCCGGCGTCACGCCCGGTCACCCATGCCGCGGTGATGCCGGCCGGCTCCATCAACCTCTTCGTCGGCTTCACCGGCGCGATCAACCCAAACGCGACGGTGATCGTTGGCGGACCGCCGCCACACCGCGACCTGCTTGCGGAGGAGCAGGTACGCTCCATCAGGAGCCTCGTCACCAAGTACGACTCGGCCGCCAGCGACACGGTCGAGACTAACGTCGCCACCAACGACGACGCCCTGAACGACGACGCCGACTCCGCGACCCCTGCATTGGTCGGCGGATCCATCACCGCCGCGTCACGGGAGGACTCCATCACGCGAGTCTCCAACCCTGAGGATTTCGAGGATTCCTCCATCCTGGGGATCTTCGACTCCGATTCTGGCTCGGAATCCCGCAAGGATTTTCACGCCAGATCCAATCGCTTCAACGCGATCTACATGGCGGGTAGCACGGCTGCCCCGCCAGATCCGTTCTCCATGCCGATCCCGCCGACCGCGACGGCCACGGAGGTGGAGCAAGCCCGCCTGTGGCTCGCGGAGGCGCAACGCAACAAACTCGCCGAGCGCGAGAAATACTGCCTCGAGCGAGAGACGGCGCGGAAGCTGTCACTCTACCAGCAGCGCCGCATCAGGACCCGCCTGAACCCCAACATTCAGGGCCGCATCCTGAATTTCAACGACGAGGGCGACCCCACGCGTGTCGCCAAGCGCGAATACTGTGAGAACGTGCCGCCAGGCGGGAGCAACCCCGCAAGACCACCACCTGGAGCGCCGGCGACTGGGGCTCCTCCACCACCCATGGGCCGCACGCCCCCACCGGATCAACCGCGGATCATCATCTCGCCGCAATCCCGTGACGCCAACGGGCTACCACTATACTCCACCTCGATGGACAATGTCGTCGCGGCTGATGCCGCGATTGCCAACCTCGATGTCCAAGGCGACGGCGCGCTACAGATCCAATACGCCAAGGCCCTACTCGACAGGGCCGTCGAGTAACAAGCCGCGGGAGTCGACCTGCGGGGGCGAATGTACTCCCGCTCTTCAGCAAGCAGGGCGGCATCAAGCGGCCACCCCACCGTGGCAAAAGCATTAGTTTTCCCACCAACCCAGCCCCTGGCAAACCAACCACGGGCCGCCAATCCCGCGCTATCAACCAACGAGCCGCGACCGGCGAACAACACGGTCGCTGCCAACGGGCAGCCCCTCGACGCCCAAACGAACATCATCAACAATCAGACGTGGCGGTCGCGCTAGCCCTACGACCTACGGCACACCCTCACCAACCGCGGCGAACCGGAGCCAAGAGGCTCGCTCAGCCGAGTCGGGCCGCAATGTTTTGGACCAATGATTCGCGGGGAAAAATACCCCGCCAACTTCAAGGCCCCTAAGGAGATCGTGAAGTACGAACCAACATACGACCCTGCTGTCTGGTTGGACACATACCTCATGGCAATGGGGATTGCAGGCCACACCGACCTGCTCGCCGCTCGCTACCTCCCCCTGATGATGGAGGGTGCGACCCGGCAGTGGATCAACACGCTCCCTCCCGACAGCATTGATTCCTGGGAAGAAATGCGGGACGCCTTCGTCAGGCACTTCGAGGGCTCCTACACCCGTGCCACCACCATAGAAGACCTGGAGCGATGCATCCAGGGACAACGCGAGTCGACCCGCCAGTGGATCCAAAGGTGGCAAGAACTGTGGATAAACGCCTCCGTCATCCACCTAGACACGTCAATACACTTCTTTAAGAACGCGTGCCGGTACGAACCCCTAGTCACCAAGATCAAGAGGGTCTACTAGACGCTTGATAAAATCCCTGACCTCCTCGAGATCGCCAAGCGCTACGCGGAGGACGACCCCAACCAAGACTCCGGCGACGAATCGTGAGGAAGACGTCGCACTAGCATCCACGATAGTGGGCGCCTACGCGACATGCGCTACAGCAACACCCGCATCACCGGCAAGCACCGCACGGACGGGCGAGTCGATTTCATCGCCAACGCCGGCTACGGCCAGCGCGACTCCAAGAATTATCGCCGCGACGGAGGAAACTACCGCAACAGTGGTAACTACTGCGCCAACAACGTGACGAGGCCGAAATTCGACCCCGCCGCCCTGCTCAATCAGCCTTGCATCTACCATAGCAGGGAGGGAAAACCCACCACCCACACCACTGCCGATTGCCACTCTCTCAAAGAGATTGAGAAGGCGAGACGTGCAAGGGAGGACCCCAACAACACCCCACCTCGGGACAACAGGAACGGTGGCGGCTTCGGAACCGCCGTCGGGTCGCTACATACCTTCACCGGACTCGGCACCAAGCGTGAGAAGAAGGTGCTTGCCCGCACGGTCGTCGTCAATGCGGTGACGCAAGTCGACATCGCTCGCTTCCTAAACTGGTCCGAGAAGAGCATCACCTGGAGTCGCCAGGACCACGCGCCAAGAATCGAGTACCCAGGGCGAGTCGCCCTGGTAATCAGGCCCAAGGTGGCCGACTACTGGCTGCCCAAGACGCTGATGGACGGCGGGAGCTCCATCAATATCTTGTACCTCGACACATTCAAAAGGCTCCAGCTCCCAGAAACAGCCATCGAGCCAACACTGACGACCTTCCACGGCATCGTCCCCGGTCGGAAGGCGTACCCGATCGGAAACTGACGCTGCCAGTCACCTTCGGCACTCCAGCGAACTACCGCACGGAGAGGATCGTCTTCGAGCTGGTGAACTTCCACAGCCCCTACCACTACGTCTTGGGCCGCCAGGCATTCGCAAAGTTCATGGCGACCCCACACTACGCCTACAACAGGATGAAACTCCCCGGGCCAAGCGGCATCATCACCGTACACGGCGACCCCGACATGGCCGTGGAATGCGAGGAAAAAGGCGCCGAGCTCGCCGACACCGTCATCGCCGCGGAGACCGACCACGCGGAGGAGCTCGTGAAATACGTGGGCAATATCAACAAGGACGATCCCACATCCTGAAGAAACCGATCGCCGCGAACTCCACGTTCGAGGCGACCACGCACACCCGCACCATCGAGCTCGTCCCAAGCGCTCCAGCCAGACGGTCACCATCGGGGCGCACATGAGCCCCGCATAGGAAAGCGCGCTCATCAGGTTCCTCCATGAGAACCGCGACAACTTCGCATGGAAGCCATCTGACATGCCAGGTGTCCTGAGGGAACTCACTGAGCACAAACTTAACACCGACCCCAAAGTGCGACCAGTAAAGCAGTCGCTACGGCCCTTCAATGAAGAGCGCCGCCGAGCAATGGCCGAGGAAGTCCAGCGCCTGCTAGACGCAGGCTTCATCCGTCCAATCAAATAATCCAAGTGGCTGGCAAACCCAGTCCTTGTTCTCAAAAAGAAGAACACCTGGAGAATGTGCATTGACTACACCAACCTCAACAGCGCCTGCCCGAAGGAGGAGTTCGTCCTACCACGCATCGATCAGATCATCGACTCGACCGCGGGATCAAAGTTGCTGTGTTTTCTTGACGCTTACTTTGGTTACAACCAGATCAAGATGGCGGTCGAAGACGAGTAGAAGACGGCGTTCATTACGCCATTCGACGCATTCTCCTACACGGTCATGACGTTCGGCCTCAAGAACGCATGCGCCACATACCAGAGGTGCATGCAGGAGTGTCTAGCAAGCCAAATTGGCCGCAAAATTCACGTCTACATCGACGACATGGTGGTAAAATCCACCCGCCAGGACAATCTGCTTGCCGATCTAGCTGAAACCTTCGCAAACTTGCGGAGGTACAACATCAAGCTGAATCTTGGAAAATGCACCTTCGGCGTACCCACCGGACAGCTTCTGGGATACATAGTCTCCAAGTGAGGCATTGAAGCCAACCCCACCAAGATCGATACCATCACGCGACTCGAGAAACCCGAGTGCCTGTGTGACGTCCAAAAGTTGGCAGGG
The DNA here is from genome assembly GCA_910589775.1 of Avena eriantha. Taxonomy (NCBI): domain Eukaryota; kingdom Viridiplantae; phylum Streptophyta; class Magnoliopsida; order Poales; family Poaceae; genus Avena; species Avena eriantha. Next base: position 312,795,242 of record OU342743.1, read on the forward strand.
CGAGTCGCGGCCCTCAGTCGCTTCATTCCCCGACTAGGCGAGAAGGAAATGCCCCTCTACCGCCTGATGCGGAAGAACCCAACGTTCCAATGGGACGCGGAGGCAGACGATGCACTCAAAGCGCTCAAAGAAGTGCTACACGCGGCACCACTACTCGCCACGCCACTCGACGAAGAGCCAATGCTCGTTTACGTCGCGGCCTCCAATCGAGTCGTCAGTGCCGTGATGGTCGTCGAACGACCGAAAGAGGGCAAGGAGCGCCCCATACGGCGCCCCGTATACTACATCAGCGAAGTCCTAATGGACTCACGACAACGCTACCTCCAATACCAAAAATTGGTGTACGCGGTATTCCGAGCACAGCGGCGTCTCCCACACTACTTATAGGAGCACCCAATCACGGTGGTCTCCTCCGCACCCCTGCAGGACATCATACGCAATCGCGAGGCAACCGGGCGAGTTGCCAAGTGGGCCGTCGAGATCGGCGTCCAAAACATCAAGTACGAGCCCCACAAAGCGATCAAGTCACAAGCCCTGGCTGATTTCCTTGCAGACTGGGAAGAATCACAGCAGCCAGAGAAGCTCCCATACCTCCACTACTGGTCGCTCCACTTCCACGGCTCCAAGAACACCGACGGTGCGGGGGCTGGGGTCATTCTGACCTCCCCCAAAGGAGACAAGCTCCGCTACGTGCTCCACCTCAACTTCAAGCCCTGCACCAACAACATGGCAGAATATGAGGCCCTCCTTCACGACATGAGAGCTGCCAAGGAGATGAACGTCAACCGTCTATGATGCTACGGCGACTCCGACCTAGTAGCCGGCCAAGTCGTCGGGACGTGCGACGCTGTCTCCCCAACAATGATCGCGTACCGCCAAGCTGTCGACCAGTTGGGTGGACACTTTGATGGCTATTCCGTCGAGTGGATCAACAGGCGCAAAAATGAGGAGGCAGACGCACTTTCCTGCATCGGATCAACCCGACAGGTGCCACCAGTAGGCGTCTTCCTCGACATCATCCACAAACCGTCGGTCAGCCCACTAAAAGAGATCGATGTTGGGATATCACTGCAACCAGAACCGGCCTTAGTCACCATGGTTGTGGAACCTAGCGACTGGACTACACCATACGTCGCCTTCTTGGAGCATAAAATCCTACCAAACAACGAAACGGAGGCGCGAATGATCGTGCGCTGCTGCAAATCCTTCGTCATCATCAACGGCGAGCACCACAAGCGCAGCGTGACCGGCGTGTTCCAGTGCTGCGTACTGCAGAAGAAGGCCGCAAGATCCTCCAGGACATTCACGCCGGCGACTGCGGCCATCACGCCGGCGCCAAGTCGCTAGTCGCCAAGGCCATGCTGCACGGTTTCTACTGGCTCACCGCACACGCCGACGCCACCAACATCGTCCAACGATGCGTCGGGTGCCAGAAGTACGCCAACCAGACACACCTCCCTGGCTCGGCACTCAAGATAATCCCCATCACGTGGCTATTCGCCGTATGGGGAATGGACATGGTAGGCCCATTCAAGAAGACCCCGTCTGGTTTCACTCACCTCCTGGTCGCAGTCGACAAGTTCACCAAATGGGTAGAGGCCAAGCCGATAAAAAAGTGTGACGGCAAGACAGCCACCAAGTTCCTACGCGAACTCATCTACCGGTACGGCTACCCGCACAGCATCATAACAGACAACGGCACCAACTTCGCCAAGGGGGGCATGGTGGAATTCTGTGAGGAACATGACATCTGACTCAACCTCGCATCAGTCGCCCACCCGGAGTCAAACGGCCAAGCAGAGCGCGCCAACCAGAGCGTCCTCCACGGGCTCAAGCCGCGACTACAGGTGCCCCTCGAGCGCACCCCAGGATGCTAGGTCGATGAGCTCCCCTCTGTGATATGGGGGATTCGCACCTCTGTCAACCGATCAACCAGGTTCACGCCCTTCTTCCTGGTGTATGGCGCCGAGGCTGTAATTCCAACCAACCTGGAGCATGACTCACCTCGAGTCGCCAACTACGTCGAGGCGGCCAACGAGATCGCCTGCCAAGACAGCATCGATCAACTCGACGAGGCACGTGACCTGGCTCGCTCCCGCACCACCATATACCAGCAAGGACTCCGCCGCTATCACAGCCACCGAGTGCGAACTCGCACCTTCCAGGAAGGCGACCTGGTCCTACGGCTGGTCCAAGACAGAAAGGGCATGCACAAGCTCTCCCCCCATGGGAGAGGCCATTCGCCATAGGCCGAGTCCTCGGCAATGATGCCTACTACCTCATCGACATATGGGGTGATGGCCAATTGGAGGTCGGTAGGCCATGGAATGTAAACCTCCTCAGAAAGTTGTATACTTAGAACCTCACACTGTAGTCCATCGGAATATATAATGAAATTCATTCAGATCACACAAATTGTGCCCACTCGCCATATTCTTGTGCCACTCGCACTCGTACATACCAGCAATACGCTACTTACGGAAGTTAACCTCTGGTCAAGCGACCGGCACGGCCAAGTAGTGCGGCACAAGGGCACCGGAAATATCCGGGCCTTGGGTCGTCCACGAAAAGCGCCAACCCTAGAGCCGCCATTGGAGTCGCCTCGCACGACTGGCCCGCCGGGCCAAGACATCCGACACACGCTTCTCACAGCGACATCTCCCTCCCACCCTCGTGCAAAGCGACTCGAACGGTTAAGTACCACGCACGGGGACTCCGCAAAACGGGAACCCCACGCGGCTCGGGAACACACCAAGTAAGAGAGCTGCCTAGGGCTCTCCAAGCGACTGGCTCTCCGGGCCAGGGGAGGAGACGCGTTACAAACAACGCACTCACAACCTGCTAAAGGATCATGACCAATACGGTCGGGCACCACGCTCGGGGACTCTCTCTTAAGTCAGTCCTACTCGTGCTCGGGGACTCGCCACTGAGAAGACGTGAGGGATAAAAACAACATGTAAACAAAACAAACACACAAAAGTATACAATCGAGTTATACCCCATTAAAAGGCGGACGCGCCCGGGGACTCGCTCAATCAAAACAATGCATAAGCAAAAACACAACATGCATTACTCATCAAAACACGAGTCGATCGACCCCCCGTGGCATATATTACAAAAATATCTTACAGCATTTGCCACTTGGCATTCATCACAATTTGGAAAATTACATTGTCTACTCTACAGGCCCTGATGACGAAGCAGCACCACCCCCCTTGACATGCACAAAAGGCTACCACGGGTTTGTCGGGTACGTCGTTAGTGACTTCGACAACGACGACCTAATGGGCTGCTCTGACTTCATGTCGCTGTACTCCGGCTTGGGGTCGCTAGGTGCCAACACCGTCTCCTGATATGGCAGTAGATCCCCCATCGCCAAGACACGATGGCGTAAGGAGTGGCCTTCGCGGTCAGCTTCAGCACCTCCGACATCTCCACCCTGCCGGTCGCCGACGGATAGCCACTCGTCACATCGTCAAGATCGAAGTCATCAGGGAAATGGGCGAGACCCAGGCTCAACGCCGTGGCGGCCCCGTGTCTAAACACCGAGCACGTCATCCACTCCACAATGGCGGGCACCTCCTCCAGATAGCGCCACACCTCCGTCAGCCCCCCAGGGATAACCTCGGTGGGAGACATGCCCTAGAGAGCCGCTTGGACGCACAACGCCGAGGCTGTGGCTGCATTCACCATGGCAGTCACGCACTGCGAGGCATTGTAAGTCTGCACAACCGGGTCGCTTTGGCCTACCACAGCTGCAAAGTCAGGCGTCAGTGAAACTATGAAATCCCCAAAGCAGGGACTAGACGAAAGGGTCAAGCAAAGACAAAGACTCACCAAGGTGTTTGCGGCAGTTCTCCTTGACGTGCTTCTCCAAGGCAGTCTGCTCGTGTGCAACCCCACGATGACGGAATCCGTGGCTTTGCGTTCTTCCTCAGCCGCGGCAACGGCAGCCTTCGCTCGCTCCTCCGAAGAAATCGAGGCTGCTCTCGCCTCCTCCAAATCCTTGACCAAAGAGGCTATTCGCTCATTCGCCGCGTCCAACTCGGCGACCGGAACATACCCTTCACGGGCCTTGGAGATCTCAGCCGAGAAAGCATCTGCACGATAATACATCAGAATTCTATACACGACCAGCTCAAACGCGAAAGAGGAGAAAAAAGACGATGCATACACTCACCAATAGTTTCCTGAAGCCGCCGGTTTATCTCCTGCGCTTCGCGCAAGTCACGCTCCAAGCGCTCTCCCGCAGCTTGCCGATCAGTCGACTCCCTTTGTAATCCCTGCAAACAAAGAACACACCTAAGCATTTGACAAAACAAAACTAGTTCCCAGTCGCTGAAATTCAGCGACTAGGAACTCGGGACTGGAGAAGGAAGAAAAAGAAAACCAATTCCTAGCCGCTGAAATTCAGCGACTAGGAATTCGGGGACTGGAAAGGAGCAAAACCCAGTTCCTAGCCGCTGAAATTCAGCGACTAGGAACTCGGGGACTCGAGAAGGAAGAAAAAGAAAACCAATTCCCAGCCGCTGAAATTCAGCGGCTAGGAATTCGGGGACTGGACATACCCGAATAGCAGCGCCGAGCATCTTGTGAAGTTCCTCGGCATCAGTTGACGGGATCATGAAGGAGGTGCGCCCGCGGCGGGACCCAATGTCCGCGTCCATGATTTCTGGACTCTGCGGAGAATGCGTGTCCGCCACACCTGGAAACCCCTTCGCCATAAAACGAGGGAATGTCGCCGACGCCCTGGCGGGGGCGCTGGTTGCCGGGACTGGCGCCTCCGGCTCGGACGCAGCCAAAGTTGGCTCCGATCGCGTCGCCACAACCTCTTTGGCGACTGGCGGGGCAGCTGGCTCCGCGGCGCTTCCCCTGGTCACAGTGTCGTCGACGCCCCCCTTCTGCTTCTTCGCGACCTCGGCGGTCACCACATCTTCGGAGGCCTTCCTCTTCTTGGGTAGGTCACCCTCTCCCGTGTCGGCGGCCGGTGGAATCTTAGCCACCGAAGGGCGACCGATCTTTTTAGCCCCGACCTGCACGAGTCCCTTCAATCAACACAACAGCAACACAAAAGGAGCAAGGCGAACAGGGACGAGGAAGTGCTACTTACTTAGCGACCGGAAGGACGCGAAGCCCGGTGCTAATATGGGCGGGCTTGTCCAACTCAGGACCCAGCTTGCGGCTGAGCCCCCTCTCGAAGACGTCTGAAGCCCACGAGACCGAGGGCTTCCTTGACGATGAAGCTACAGTCGCCGGGATCTCCGGCTCCAATGCGGCCACCTTTGACGATTGTGGCGACTTGGGCGCCATCGCCTCGGCTGCTTCTTGGCTTGGAATCCCCGAGGTTGTCGGTGCAATCGCCGCCAGGGGAACCTCTACCACCACCTCCGTGTCCTCGCCCTCCAACCCCTTTGCCGAGACTGTGTCCCTTGGGGCCTTGTGCGAGACTTCGGGAGATCCTTCGGTGTCGGAATCATCATCTGACTCGAACACCACTGACGACCTGGCCGGTGACGGAGGCCTTTTCGCTGGCGACTTGGGCCGGCGCGGGGGCTTCGACGGCGTAGCAGTGCGCCGAGACGTTTGCTCCTGGGCGACCTCGTCGCCTTCTTCGAGCTCGTCCAGGCTGCGGCTCGCTTCGGCTTCTTGTTGTCTCTGCATCCGGGTCTTGCAAGCTACAGGTGCCGAGGGAGGGACCTCTTCTTCCTCTCCGTCACTGTCTAAAGGATCCCCCTCGGAGTCTTCCTCCAGTTCCTGGGGAACCTCTTCATCAAGCGGAGGGAGCCAACCCTCCAATACCTGAAAAAGCTGAGAACCACCACGAGTCAAAAAACACCAAGCGAGAAGACTAAAATTGAGATACGGAGGCAGCGATTGGAAAGAGAACTTACTGTGGGGGCTTCATTCTTCACAGGTGTATACGGGGTGACCCCGACCGCCACGCCGGTGAACTCCACGTCGGTAATCTTCTTCAGGGCGGCCTTGTAGTCCTCGGCCTCCCATGACTCCTTGCTGGTTCGAGATGGGTCATGCTTCCCACTGTATTCGTACATCCAGTGCGGTCGAGCCGCCAGCGGAACCAGGCACCGCCCGAGCCAGCAGTTGTAGAGGTTGATCGGAATCAACCCTTGGTCCTTCTCTGGATCTGATCCATCATTTCTGCGACGGCCATCCGCTGATCTTCGGGAAGCTTCTTCAGCGCCAACCGACGGGGCTCGTTCCTCTCGGCGACGAACTCGGGAAGGGACACCTCGCTGGAGGGAGTGGCTTCCTTGACATAGAACCAACTCTTCTTCCACTCGCTGGCGGCTTTCTTCGGCAGGAGGAGCTTGACGAAGTTGGCCTTTGGCTTCAATTGAAAGGTGACCCCACCTGCGGCCAGCATCAAGCCACTGGACGCCTCGCGCCCGATGCGGCCGTGAAAAAGCTCTAGCCACAGCGGGAAATATGGCCTGCAGCCAAGATAGCATTCACAGAAGGCGACGAAGATCGCCAGCTGCTCGATGTTGTGTGGACCAAGATCTGAGGGCTTGATCGCATAATACGCGCAGAAGCGGCAGAAGAAGAGTGAGGTGGGGAACCCCAAACCCCTTTCAAGATGACTGGTGAAGCAGATGAATTCGCCGGGTCGTGGCCTCGGCTCGGTCTCAGAGGAGGGGGGAACCCGCCAATTCCCTTTGCGGAGCACCCCAGGGTCCTCGAAGGATCTAAGTTGGGCCGTGGTGCACTTGGCTTTCCCCCATGAGCCCTTTGGAGGCGCCATCGAGTAAGAGGTGGAATCACGCGACGTCGGAAGAACAAGTCGGGAGGACGCAGGAAGAAAGCGCAAATGAGGAAGGATGAAGAATGCGAAGAAGGATTGCGGAGCTGAAGCCATCACTCCCCTTATATGGGAAATGTCACCCGCCAAAATCGGGATAGCCGTTACTCACGGTAATTGCACCGTAGTTACCGTTGGAAATTCCAACGGATAGTTTGATCGGGTTTGACGGTCCAACTCCTTTGGTCTACCCGCCACCCGCCAGACTCTCCTCTCGCCGAAGCGACGACTAGGCGGCGGTGATGTTCATTGAAATGACGAGTGGAAACCTGGGGAAATCTTCCTCGGTTCTAATAGAGTCCATCGCCGACTCGACTGGACGCACAAATTGGGCTCGCCTACTCCGAACGCTAAAAGGACGCCAGCGCCTGCATCAACGATGGCCTCGGGGACTACTGATGGGGATATGCCAAAGGGGGTATGCCCGGCAGAACGTTCCAAGTGGGCCGAAAAGGCCTGCGAGTGCGTCTGAAAGACAGCGACTGAACTATGAAGAAAGGAAAGGCCCATCGACTGGCGACTGGAAGCCCAGAAGCGTAGCAGAAGCCCAGTCGGATTAGGTCAAAAGTCTTTGGATCCTTATCTTGTTCGGGGACAGCTTGTAAACCCTAGCGAGGTGCCTCATATATAAACCTCCCTAGGGTATCCTGGGACCTTACATTCCATCATACACCCTCTCAAGCGACTCGCTGCCTAGCCGCCGAGCTCGCCACACCTATAACTGGCTCTCTCATAATCTAATCTAGTAGTAGTAGGTCTTTACCCTCCGGGGGGCCAAACCTCGATAAACCCATGTGCATCCGCCCCCATCTCGCACCGCATATGGCCGCCAACTCTTCCTCACGAAACACTCAATCGCTGCCAGTGGCAGCGACTGCCGTGGCCATTTCCACGACAAGTGGTGATGATGGTGCTGGCGGAGATGATGGTGGTGATGATGATGATCCCGATGAAGTCCAACTTGATGGTGGTGTTGATGGCGATGATCTCCCCTCTCCAGGAAGGAATTTCCCCGGCTGATTTCTGCCTGCCGAAGAGCTCTTTCTCTCTCTGTAGTTTCCGCCCCACAGAGGTGGCGGAATGTTTCTGTGGTCGCTCCCCTAGTCTTAGAGTTTAGTGGGGAATATATGCGCCAAAGAGGAGAGCCAGAGGTGGGCCAGGGTGGCCACACCACCTGGTGGCACGGTCAAGGCTGGCCCGTGCGAGGGGGTGGTGTGGGCCCCATGTGGCCCATCTCCGCTCCCCCTTCTGGCATCCTTCATCTTCTGAAAAAATAGGATTTTTCCATTTATTTTCTGGGATTTTCTGATCTTCGTGAATTTCGCCTCCAAACAATGCCTCTTCCATCAGAATCCTGACTTTAGCGGTCCATCTTCCAAAAGTCATCAACCATGCAAAAACAGATGCAATAACATAAGTATAATCTCTTAATATGAAATATATCAATGAATAACAATAAATTATGATATAGAATAGTGATGCAAAATGGACGTACCAACTCCCCCCAAGCTTAGACTTCGCTTGTCCCCAAGCGAAAACTGAGCTCAATAAACATGACCTCAGGTTTATGGAGTGAAGTGTCGATAAAAGAATACGGACAAGAAGCATCACATTCATTAATACACAAATCATAATAGAAGACAACTCACCATTATATACTTAACTTGCAATAAGTAAAGGAAACACAATAAAGATACACAAAGTAAATCACAATTGGTAATGGTAAACTTTGTTCTTGGTCAAAGGATAATTGGCAATTTGCACGAGTTCAAACATAATGAGGTTTTCAATGATAGCTTTCAAAGAAATATTTACTAAGATAAGAGCAATGTGCAAAACAAGGAACATAAGAAACATGATTGAATAAATCATCATATGAATGAATGAAACACAACAATTCAAAATACTTGCTGAGATAGAAAGGAATAGGTTTATTGACTCAACTAAAAAGTAAAAGGTAGGCCCTTCGCAGAGGGAAGTAGGGATTCAAGTTTCATAAAGAGTTTCCAAAAATTATGGTACTTATTAGCTTTCAGCTCTCATTGCCCCTATCATAAGCATCTTTAGGTGATTAAGGTTAAAGTGATCAAATATGAGGATATGCTTGACAAGTTATAAGCTGAAAATCTCACGCCCCTTACTTATGAAGACCGATCCTCATGCTACTCAAGTTTAGTCACAAGTAAGTTCTTGTCATTGTAAGTACATGTGTATCATAGAGAATGCTAACGGGGTACCCCTTGCCCGATGATACGGAAGATTACCAATATCAAAATGACAAGGCAAGCAGACAATGAGCATCTCAGCAATCCTTTTATTTCCTATTTGCATAGGCCTCTCTTTTTTTTCTTTTTTTCTTTTTTCTTTCCTATTTGCATAGGTCTTTATCTTTGTTATAAATAGGATTCTTCATAGATTACTCATTATGGTTACGCTGCAGGTTTCCACCATGATTAGGCATGGCTTAGACCAGCCGCCCAGGCGTTTCTCTAACACATATACGGACTCCATGAGCCTTACAAGCTCTCCTTTCATTTCACACCGCCAAGATCCATAAGCAAAAGAACATGATATCAACTAAATAAAGTGCAATGTTGAAAGCGTTCCCCATGATAACATGGTTCTGCTAATTCACAACTTACAAAACGCAAGCATATACGCAACATAGATGGGCACAATGGTTCAAGTTTATTAAGTGCAAGAAAAGTAAAGTGTGCCATCATGTTCGTGAGAGCTTTAATCACTAATTTTCACATAACAAGTTTAATTCGGAAGGTAGATAAAAACATGAATTTACTTGGAATAGCAATAATGCTAATAGGTTGGTATGGTGGACACAAATGGCATAGGTTTTGGTTTAAGGATTGGATGCACGAGAAGCATTCCCTCTCAGTACAGGTTTTAGGCTAGCAAGGTTGGGTATCAAGCATAAGAGTTGAAGGAAACAAATAAACATATGAGTGATAAAAACAAACATGCAATCTTCCTTGGAAGCACAAAATACCTTAACTAGAGAATACTAAGTTTATGAGCCAATCAAGACAAAAAGATGATGAACTTTTATTTCTTAAAAGTACTTTTCTCTCTTTTTTCATTCAATTCTCAAATAGTGTTGCTACTGACCGATCCAGGTTTGCCAAAACCAACTAAATTTACTTAATGATCCCAAAGTGATACCAATAATAACAACAAGATCAATCATATAATAGAAATTGAAAACTAATATAAGATATGCAAAAGAATAAATGATAGAACTTCTCATTAATATTTCATAACGGCAACTCACACCCAGGGATACATAGATAACTAACGAGAGGGGGACACTTCCATAATGCAAACCATCCTATATAATAACTTCTCTATTCATGATATGACTCTACTAAAAAGGTAAAAAGATAGAAGATAGTGATATGATACCGCGGCATTCCCCCAAGCTTGGAGCAAACCAAGGGGATGCCAAAACCTGATGACAGATTACTCCTTCGGTGGTGGTGGTGTTCTCTCGGTTGGCGCGAGGAAATCTTCCAGCATCTTGTGAAGCCTGTTATTCTCCTCTTGAAGCATATCCACCTTCCTCACCAGGACTCGGTACTTGTCGCAGAACTCCTCAGTTACTCGTAGAGCTTCCACTGCTGCAGGGAAGGAACTAAGGTCTAGAGTTGGAGGTATCAGCCCCTTCATGCCTACCGTCATATCCTTTACTTCCCCCAACATTCCGATCCAAGTCTTCACACCTACTTGCGATCCTTTCTTGTTTCACCCGTCCCGCGAGAGTCACCTGCTCAAGATTGCGATGGAGCTCGCGACGACGTCGCAGCTCGTAATCCTTTGAAGACGAATCCCTAAATGACATCTGAACAGAACAGATAAAAACAAAAACACGACGAGAACATGATATACGAACCTCGGGGGATCCGGGGGATTATATATTACGAAGTTTAGCAACAAAAGAAAGGTACTAGGAGAAAACGGGTCAGAGACGGGCTCTGGGGTGGCCACACCCCCTGGTGGCGCGGCCAGGTGGGCCCACGCCACGGGGTGGTGTGAGCCACCCGGGCTCAGTTTCCATCCCTCTTTCGACTCATTGCTTTCCTTGTTACATAAAAATTACAAAAATATAACATGACAGATTTTTCGCGGACTTTTTCTTACCAGAACTATTACCTATTCGAAAACGGACTCTGCAGGTCTCTGAATTTGGTCTTTGATAAATTTTTACGGAGTCACCACTTGAATAACATCAATGTCTTCATCTTCATACACATATGGCTTGAGTCATTTAACCATTAACCATTTTATTACACCATTTCCTCCTACAACTTGTAAATTTGTTTCACACAAAACTTCACACAATTCTCATTAGCAACATTAGTTCATATAAGATAATAAAACTTTGGGTTCAATTTCAACTAAAATCCATCAAAACATAAGCTACTCAAACAACTCCTCTCGAAATCCCAAAAGGAATTCAAAAAGGAAATCGATTTAAGAGGCAAATGCAGAAATAGCAAAAATCTGTCAAAACAGACCAGCGGGTAAAGATCAAATTTTTCGAAAATCGTGAAGCACAAAAATCTGTTTTGGGACAGAAACTTCCCCAAATATTACTTCTCTCTCATTAGAGGCTAATCTTGACACAAAAACCAAACAAAAAGGATAAGGAGATGTTATTGCAGAAGCAATAACTTCCAAGACTCAAATAAACAAAAACAAACTAAAAGCAAAAATATATTGGGTTGTCTCCCAAAAATCTCTTTCTTTGTAGCCATTAAGATGGGCATGATGATTTCAATGATGCTCACATAAGAATATGAATTGAAGTAAAAGAGAGCATCAAGAAGAAAATATACACATTTTTAAGTCTAACCCACTTCCTATGCAAGGGAATGTTGTAAGAAAATAAATTTTTGAAACCAGAGGCTACTGGCATAGGAAGGCAAAACAAGTGGAACATAAAGATTTTCAGCATAAAGCGAGGAAACTTAATATTATTGAGATGCATAAGAACAATTTTCCCTCTCGCATAGTAACTCTTAGTATCATGCATAAATTTAATGATATAACTATCACATGAACCATTGTAGCAATGATCACTTATCTAACAGAAAACACATGGACACTAGCTCTCCTAACACTACTTTGTGAAACAATATTAGAAGTATCCTTACAAAGGATAGTCTGCCCATCTTCTACATATTTATTGACAAAGTTTTTCACATTTTCTATTACAGGTTCAATAGCTATTTGTTCATCAGGTTCAACAGCATTATTTGTACTTTCATTAACCATACTAGCTATCATAGAATGTTCCTTCACCTTGACTAGGAAAGGCATTTTCTCAATGTAAGGTTCAGGTAAAATATGATTAGCAGTATAAACTTCAATATCTCTTGCATGAAAACAATTAGAAATATCTTTATATGGTGCATGATACTTGTTCCATTTCTTTTTAGGAATTTCAATATAAGAGGCAAAAGCCTTAAAATAATTTGCAATACTTTGAGAATAAAGACCCTAAGCTTACTAATATTTTGAAAGTCATCAGTTCCCATAAAAGATTTAATGCATTCATAATCATAATTTATACCTGACTTTCTTCCTTTATCATTCTCCCATGCTTCAACATTGTCTTGAATACGGTCTAGAAGATCCCATTTAGCTTCTTCTTCCATGCATGTAAATGATCCAGCACAAGAAGCATCCAATAAATCCTTATCATGAAGAGAAAGTCTTGCATAAAATTTATTGATAATAATATTGTGAGGAAGCTCATGAATATGACATTTGAGCATTAGTAACTTCAATCTCCCCCAATCTTGAGCTGTACTCTCTCCATCAAGAGGCCAAAAGTTGTATATTTGATTCCGATCTTTATGAATCTCACTAGGAGGGTAAAATTTAGAATAAAAGAGATGTACTACTTCCTCCCATTCAAGAGCTTGACCATTCTTCAGCAGCTTATACCATTCCTCAGCTCTTCCTTTCAGTGATAATGAGAATAACTTCTTCTTGACCTGGTCTGTTGTAATACCTGCTCACTTGAACAACCAGCATAATTCATGTATAAAGAGCAAAGGATCACCGGGATGGACAGTTCCATTTCCAAAATAGTAGTTATCCATAACACGATCAATAATTCTTGTAGGTATCTTAAAGTATCATTTTCAGCAGGTGGTGGTTCATCTACTACCTTAGCAGTGGTAGTAGCATTACGAAATAAGAAACTAAGTGAATTATCCATATTGAAAATAAAGTAACTAACAGAAATAAACAATACTCACAGTACAAGTTTCCTTTACCAGTTCCACTCTCCAATAGCGCTTCACTCCCCGACAATGGTGCCAGAAAATAGTCTTGATGACCCACAAGTATAGGGGGTATATTGCTACATTGCAAATGTATCTATAATTTTTGATGCTCCATGCTTGGTTTTATCTACTTTCTTGTGTTTTGTCCACACTTTGGAGTACTTTTCATATGATTTCTTGGACTAACCTATTAACAAGAGCCACAGTGCCAGTTGCCTGTTTTCTGCTGTTTTTGGTTCCAGAAAGTCAGACAAATCAATATTCTCGGCATTGGACCGGACAAAAGCCAAAGTCGATATTTTCCCGGAAGATTCACTGAGCCAGAAGGAGAGCCGGAGAGGGGCCACAGGGTGGCCAGACCACCCCTAGGCACGGGTCCCCCCAGGCTGCGCCAAGGCATGGTGTGGGCCCCCTGGCCAGCCACCGACCTTGCCTCTTTTGCCTATATATCTCCCTCGGGGCAGAAACCCTAAGTGGTCAATCAGAAATCCACGAAAAGTTCTGTCGCGCCGCCGGCACCGAAGGGGATATTCGGGGGACAGAAAGTCTCTGTTCCGGCACCCTGCCAGGACGGGGAAGTGCCCCCGGAGCCATCTCCATTGATCTCCACCGCCATCTCCATCACCATTGTTGATTCCCATGATGAGGAGGGAGTAGTTCTCTCTTGAGGCTAAGGGTTCTACCGGTAACTATGTGTTTATCTCTCTCTCTCTATGCACGATCTTATTGAGATCATGATCTTGTAATCTATAGATCTACCTTGCTACTCAAGTGCTTTAATAGATCTCTGGTCTCCCCATGTGTGTTAAAGTGACAGCGTGCACACCATGGTGGCACTTAGGCTAGAGATTACAAATACTTGTTATGAGTTATATTTGGAGTTGGATGTTTCTATGAAATTGTGGTGTTTGTTGGACCTATCTAGTGCTCAAGGTGACAGTGTGGGGTTTTCTAGATGGGAAAGATGAACTTTGAGGTGTGCTGTTATAGCCCTACCAACGATTAGAGTGTCCAATCGGAGAGTAGTTAAGATTAGTATCATAAAGAGAAGATATTTATATGAGAGTGTTCACTAGTGAAAGTATGATCCCTAGGCCTTGTTTCTAAGCACTGAAACACCGTTTCCTACTAGATCTGTTACATGTTTGCTTGCTTCCATCTTTATTTCAGTTTGCCTTTAGTCTCTTCCACGCCATCAAGCTATTTTCCAGCACTGTTGTCTTACATCCATACCACTTGTATTTCACTATCTCTTCGCCGAACTAGTGCGGGTGTGTTGGGGACACAAGAGACTTCCTGTATCTTGATTGCAGGATTTCTTGAGAGGGAATACCTTTGACCACTTCCTCCCTAAGTTTGATAAACCTTGGGTGATCCACTTAAGGGAAAACTTGTTGTTGTTCTACAAACCTCTGCACTTGGAGGCCCAACAACTTTCTACAAGAATAGAAGTGCGTAGACATCAAGCTATTTTCTGGCGCCGTTGCCGGGGAGGTAAGGTAAAAGGTACTCACATCCTCTCGTGTGAGTGCTCGAAGTTATTTCCTTTAGATTCTACAATTTTTTCTTTTTGTTTCTTGTTTTCACTAGTTAGTCTTAATGGAAAACAACAACAAAATTAGAGAGCTTTATAGTATTTATCTTGAGTTAGGACATGAAGTGTTTGAAGAGAAAATTAAAAAACCTATGGAACTTTATTTGCATGCTAATAGAAATGTTGTTAGTATGAATTCTTTGGACACCATTATTGCTAATGCAATGGAAAAGTCTAAGCTTGGGGAAGCTAGTTTTTATGAAAATGATCTTTTTAGTTCCCCAGCTTTGGAAGATAGCTATTCTACTGCTTATGATGATACCAAACCTCCAATATATGATGATTACAATGATGAATATGATATTTTTAGCCCACCTACTATTGAGGAGAAAATTAATTATGATTACAATATGCCTCCTATATTTGATGATTATGGTGATGAGAATAATAATGATAGCTATATTGTTGAATTTGCTCCCACTATGATTAATAAGAATGACTATTCTTATAGGGAGAGTAATAATTGTTTTATGCATGTGGCTCATGATAAGAATGTTTTATGTGATAGTTATATTGTTAATGTTATTCATGATGCTACTAAAAGTTGTTATGGGAGAGGGAAACATGGTTTTATGCATCTCAATAATATTAAGTTTCCCCTCTTTATGTTGAAAGTCTTGAAGTTACACTTGTTTTGCTCTACTATGCTTGTTGCTTTGTGCTTTCATGACTTGTTTCTTTACAAGATTCCTATGCATAGGAAGTGGGTTAGACTTAAATGTGCTTTGAATTTGCTTCTTGATGCTCTCTTTTACTTCAATTCATATTTCTTATGTGAGCATCTTTTCAAACTATCATGCCTAACTTAAAGGCGTTAAAGAAAAGTACTTATTGGGAGATAACCCAAAAGTTTTCTTGAGTCTTGGAAGTTATTACCTCTGTAATAACCGCTCCTTATCCTTTTTATTTGCTTTTTGTGCCAAGAGTAACCTCTAATGAGAGAGAAGTAATGATTGGGAAAGTTTCTGTCCCGAAACAGATTTCAGTGCATCACCAAAAAATTCGTCTAAAATCTCTGTACGTCCTTTTGAGGCGTGAAATTTTGTGCTTCTGCCCCAGGTTATTATCTAACTTTCGTTAGTTCAACACTTTTCGATTTGAGCAACAGAAGGCCTTCAAAAAAATTGGTTTTTACCTGCTGGTCTGTTTTGATAGATTTCTGCCATTATTTGCAATTTCTTTTGGGGAATTGAGATTTTTTAGGGAAGTGCTACATTAGCTTGTGTTTTAATGGAAGTTTTATTGATGTTGGAACTGAACCTAAAGACCTATTATCTTGAGTGCACTAATGTTGCTAATAAAGATTGTGTGAAGTTTTGTATGAAGGAAAAATTTCAGGTGTATGGAAGGAATGAGTAATGAGATGAAGGATGGACTAAAGCTCAAGCTTGGGGATGCCACGCGTGTCACCCCAAGAAATATCCAAGAAGTACAAGCGTCAAATCTTGGGGATGCCCAAGGCATCCCCTTCTTCATCAATAAAAATCTCAGGTTTCATCCAAACACTTCATTTTTATTGTTTCATGCACAGTTGTGTTGTTCTTGGAGCGTCTTCTTTTTCATTTTAGTTTTGGTTTTTCGTTTTCTTGGTTTGCTTAGTTTGCTGAATAAATTGGTTGGACCCCCTCTTTCATGCATTGGTTTTCAAATAGTTTGGTTTAGATTGGAAAAGAGTAGGAAAGCTCATGGTTAAGTGTTAAAGAAAGTTTGTTTTTGACTGTGGCCTATGCTTTGTCATGCCATGCTTGATATTGTTTTGGCTTTATGCTTAGTATTCTTTGTTGTAGCATGACTTGTTATAAACAATTGAGATTGCTTAATGTGCCTTGGAAGGATCATCCGTTGTTTTAGCATATTAAAGCATAGTATTGTGGTATTCTCCTTTGATGCTTTATTTGGGTTAACTTGGCGCATGCTCACAACATGTTATGACTATCCCAAGTCACCATAAGCATTTATGATCCTTTATTTTTCAACTTGTAGTATCACTTTATGCTTTGATCAATGATGTTTTGTCGCTCTGCATGACTATGGCCATTATTGCTCTCTTAGTTTGTCGCTCCTAGTCTTTTGCTAGCCTCCGTAACCGAGTATGAGTTCCATTCATGCATCCAACTCCTTAAACCAAGTTATTCTAAAGAGTCCACCATACCTACCTATTAGCATTTGCTATTCCAAGTATATTCATGTTTTTATCTACCTTCCGAATTAAACTTGTTATGAGAAAACTAGTGATTAAAGATCTCACAAACTTGATGGCACACTTTACTGTCTTGCCCTTAATAAACTTGAGCCATTGTGTCGTCTATGTTGTATATGCTTGCACTTATTTGTTGGGAATTAGCAAAACCATGCGGTCATGGGGAACGCTTTCAACATTGCACTTGGTACTTGTACCTAGTTGATATCATGCTCTTTTGTATATGGATGTCGTCGGTGTGAAATGAAAGGGGAGCTTGTAAGTCCAGGGAGTTATGTATATGTGTTAGAGAAACGCCTGGGCCATTGGTCTAATCCATGCTGACATGGTGGACACCTGCAGCGTAACAATAATGAGCTGTCTATGAAGCATTATTCTTATAAAAAAAGAGTCCTATATTGAGAAAAAAGAGAAAAAGAAAAAAAGGAGATATTATGAAAAGAGGAAAGAGAGAAAAAAGCACCATATTCCCATGGTAAATAAGAAGATTGCTGAGATGCTCGTTGTCTGCTTGCCTTGTCATTTTGATATGGGGATTCTTCTGTATCATCGGGCAAGGGGTACCCCATTGGCGGTTCTCTATGATACACATGTACTTACGATGACAAGAACTCACCGGTGACTAAACTTGAGTAGCATGAGGAGCGGTCCTCGTATTCAAGGGACATGAGATTTCCAACTTATACTTCGTCAAGCATGTACACCATAGTTTGTTCACTTTAACCTTAATCACTTCAAGGTGCTTATGATAGGGGCAATGAGAGCTGAAAGCTATTAAGTACCATAATTTTTGGAAGCTCTTTATGAGACTTGAATACCTACTTCCTTTTATGAAGGCCTTTCTTCCACCATTATATTGAGTCTCCACCTTCTACCTTTATGCACCTACTTTGAGAGCATAGGGGCCATTCTTAGTTCTATGTGCATTGTCCCAAGACTAGTTGATTGATGCATAACTTGATATTGCTTGTTTTAAGCTATTTGTATCTAGTCGCTCTTATGAACTTTGAAGGTGTCCTAAGCATTTTTATTTGCTACTCTATGAGGGACAAGCTGAATGCTACTATGCTATGTTTTCTTTATGTGAAACAAACAAACGTCTTGCAAAGCATTGTTATTCATGAATCTTTTGTTTGTGCCTTTTCATGTTGCATCATAGTTTCTTTGTCTTATTGCTAGAACTTTGTCTTTCATGTTATGATTGAAGTATTATGATCCTAGCTTCGAATGTTTTACAAATACTTTGATCAAGTTTATGATGGTGCATGTCACCTCAAAAATTGTTCTTTCTTTTTATCACTTACCTACTCGAGGACGAGCAGGAGTTAAGCTTGGGGATGTTGATACATTGCAAATGTATCTATAATTTTTGATGTTCCATGCTTGGTTTTATCTACTTTCTTGTGTTTTGTCCACACTTTGGAGTACTTTTCATATGATTTCTTGGACTAACCTATTAACAAGAGCCAAAGGGTCAGTTGCCTGTTTTCTGCTGTTTTTGGTTCCAGAAAGTCAGAAAATCAATATTCTCGGCATTGGACTGGACAAAAGCCAAAGTCGATATTTTCCCGGAAGATTCACGGAACCAGAAGGAGAGCCGGAGAGGGGCCACATGGTAGCCATACCACCCCTAGGCGCAGGTCCCCCCAGGTCGCGTCAGGGCATGGTGTGGGCCCCTGGCCGGCCACCGACCTTGCCTCTTTCGCCGATATATCTCTCTTGAGGCAGAAACCCTAAGTGCTCAATCAGAAATCCACGAAAAGTTCCGCTGCGCCGCCGCCACCGAAGGGGAGATTCGGGGGACAGAAAGTTTATATTCCGGCACCCTACCGGGACGGGGAAGTGCCCCCGGAGCCATCTCCATCGATCTCCACCGCCATCTCCATCACCATTGCTGATTCCCATGATGAGGAGGGAGTAGTTCTCTCTCGAGGCTAAGGGTTCTACCGGTAGCTATGTGTTCATCTCTCTCTCTATGCAGGATCTTATTGAGATCATGAGCTTGTAATCTATAGATCTACCTTGCTACTCAAGTGCTTTAATAGATCTCTGGTCTCCCCATGTGTGTGAAAGTGACAGCGTGCACACCATGGTGGCACTTAGGCTACAGATTACAAATACTTGTTATGAGTTATATTTGGAGTTGGATGTTTCTATGAAATTGTGGTGTTTGTTGGACCTATCTAGTGCTCAAGGTGACAGTGTGGGGTTTTCTAGATGGGAAAGATGAACTTTGAGGTGTGTTGTTATAGCTCTACCGACGATTAGAGTGTCCAACCGAAGAGTAGTTAAGACTAGTATCATAAAGAGAAGATATTTATATGAGAGTGTTCACTAGTGAAAGTATGATCCCTAGGACTTGTTCCTAAGCACTGAAACACCGTTTGCTACTAGATCTGTTACATGTTTGCTTGCTTCCATCTTTATTTCAGTTTGACTTTAGTCTCTTCCACGCCATCAAGCTATTTTCTAGCACCGTTGTCTTACATCCATACCACTTGTATTTCACTATCTCTTCGCCGAACTAGTGCACATATACACCTGACAAGTGTATTGTGTGTGTTGGGGACACAAGAGACTTCTTGTATCTTGATTGCAGCATTGCTTGAGAGGGAATACCTTTGACCACTTCCTCCCTGAGTTCGATAAACCTTGGGTGATCCACTTAAGGGAAAACTTGCTGCTGTTCTACAAACATCTACACTTGGAGGCCCAACAACTGTCTACAAGAATAGAAGTGCGTAGACATCAAGCTATTTTGTAGGGCCGTTGCCGGGGAGGTAAGGTAAAAGGTACTCACAACACCGGGAAAGTTTCCCCTAAGAACTATGCAAGATTAAACCCAATTGTTACAGCGGTATGGAGTGGTGATGATGGTGCTGGTGGAGATGATGGTGGCGATGATGATGATCCCGATGAAGTCCAGCGTGTTGGTGGTCTTGATGGCGACGATCTCCCCTCTCCGGGAAGGAATTTCCCCGGCAGATTTCTGCCTGCCGGAGAGCATTTTCTCTCTCTGTAGTTTCCGCCCTGCAGAGGTGGCGGAATCTTTCTGTGGTCGCTCCCCCTATTCTTAGGGTTTAGTGGGGAATATATACGCCAAAGAGGAGAGCCAGAGGTGGTCCAGGGTGGCCACACCACCTGGCGGCACGACTAGGGCTTGCCCAAGCCAGGGGGTGGTGTGGGCCCCCTGTGGCCCATCTCCGCTCCCCCTTCTGGCATCCTTCGTCTTCTAGAAAAATAGGATTTTCCATGTATTTTCTGGGATTTTCTGGTCTTCGCGAATTCCGCCTCCAAACAATGTATTTTCCATCAGAATCCTGACTTCAGTGGTCCATCCTCCAAAAGTCATCAACCATGCAAAAACAGATGAAATAACATAAGTATCATCTCTTAATATGAAATATATCAATGAATAAAAGTAAATTATGATATAGAATAGTGATGCAAAATGGACGTATCAAGCCTGCAAATCATTCCTCAACTTACAGCTTGGTTAGAAAATTTACCAAGCATAGCATCATGGTTCTCTGTTATTTTAACAAGAATATTGTTCGGTTCATTTTGTGAGTCTATAAAAGACTTAAGTGTTTCTTGGAGACTACCAATACTAGTTCCCATAATATTATTAGAGTTACCTGCAGGATTAGAATAGTGTTTCTAAAAAATAGAATTATAATTTTCTTCCAAGTAGGGTTATAATCATTACGAGCTATGAAGTCTATTTCTTCTATATTAGTTTCGAGGATAGCTCTTACCTGGGTTTCCTTACCTTTTACGGCTAATATGAGCTCATCCAATTTAGCATTGAGTTCTTCATTTTCTTGTGGTGAGACGGAGTTCACCTTCTTCGTGTTTGATCTTTCCACATGCCATTGGGCATGGTTGTCTTGCATATTGTCTAGCAGCTGCTTTGCTTCGGTAATATGTTTACCCATGAATGTTCTTCCAGCTGCAGTATCATGCATAGACTTAGACATAGGATTAAGAGCATTATAAAATAAATGGAGGATTAACCAATTTTCTATCCCATGGCTGGGATAGTTTCTTAAGCATTCTTTCATCCTCTCCCATGCAAGCGCTAGTAGCTCACGCTCTTCTTGTCTAAAACCAGTAATATTAGATCTTAGTTGCATAGTCTTTGCAGGTGGGAAAAGTTTAGTCATAAATAAAGAAGTTCATCCCACCCATGATGTAATAGTATTTTTAGAAAAGCTAGCAACCATTATTTTGCTTTTCCTCCTAGAGAGAAAGGAAATAAACGCAATTTGACCGCATCAGGGTCAACATCTTTTATGCGCATCATATCACATATTTCAGTGAATGTATTCAAGTGCATACCTGCGTCCTCAATAACAGAGCCTCCAAATTGATTCTGTTGAACCAAACTTAAATAATGGGGCTTAATTTCATAGTCATCAGCAGCAGTTGCTGGCTGAGTAATAGGAGTACACAAATAATCATTATTGGGAGTGGAAAATTCCCCAAGCTTCTTTTCAACCATATTTCCTATGTTTTTGGGTTTTCTTAAACAAAGATTTATAATATAGTAAAAACAAGAATTTAAGACTAACTAATTTTTTTGGTTTATCAAATAAAGACTGAAAGCAAACTAATAAAATTAAAAACAAGAATTAAAACTAGCAAGGTTCCTACTAACCTCACCAGGGTAGCTGTTGCTTCCTCGACAACAGCGCCAGAAAAAGGGTTGATACATTCGATCCGGATTACGTATGTAGTATAGCTATTTTTCCCTAGTAGACCTAGGTTTATCAAATCCTCGAGAAGCAGAGTTACTTTAATGGATCTTCGGGAGTTTTAGAATTCCTTTTGTGTTTTTACCAGACCAAGAGTTTGCATCTTTTTGTTGTTGTCAATGATGGAGAGAGAGGGCCTAGGGCGTTCGGTTTCACCTGTAGCTGTGCAAAACATCTCATGGGAATAAAAGATAGAAATAAAGTATGCATGTAATTGTTAGATCAAGATAAATTATATGTGAGCAGTGCATCCATAATTGCTATTGCCTCTGCAACCGCTTATAGCAATAACATGCACAAAAAGCAACATGGCTAGGTCGAAGCCCTTAGCCCAAGGAGAATTACTCACACATAGAGATGAGAACAAAGATCATAAACATTGTAGCGAAAATCATGAGATTGATAGCAGTAGTCTTAAAATATTACCAATCGAAGAAGAGATCTACTATTACAAGTGGTGGAATATGGCTATGGTGATGGAGAGATTAGATCTAAGTCTATTCCTCCGGTGGATGGAGATCTGGGGGGTGGCTGATGGTTTCTGCAAGCTCTTGTTTCTCATCACCTGAGGCCTCTTTATATAGGTGTACATTCACGAAAGTTGTTCTATTTGACCTAGCAGCGTCGATGGAAACTATACGGCCAGAATTGTATTCCGGTCGTATAGTTGGTCGTTAAAGCATCTACCTCTGACCCACGACTCCTGGTTTCTTCTAGTTGTTGGAAATCTCGTATCTTTGACTATAATATACTGATTCCCATCATAAAACATCATTATCTACATAGGAAAAAATAGAAAGAAAGGATTGCATACCCCTTAGAATATTAGGCATTAGTGGCAGGGTTTAGAGAGATATTTCATAAAAAATATGAATAATATCTAGTTTAAATGTGGACGTGGATGGCTATATTTTAGAGCCATCAGTAATCCACCAAAAATGTGTTAAAGTTATTCACAAAAAAGGATAAAAACTTCAAAAGGTAAATAAAGTTACCCACAAAGTATACATAAAGTTACCCATATAGAACATGTAAAGTTATCCAACCTAAACACAAAAAGTAATCCATAAACAAAACTGACAAACAGTAAAAAATGGCTCATACATTTTAGATGACGACTTCTTTGAACTAGGAACACCGATCATCGCAGATGTTGTCGCACCAAGGGTGATGCCAAGCTCATCCAAAACAATAGCTTTTATCGCTTTGTCGATGGACCCAGCAGACTATAACTTTTTGTTTTTCCCATCCTTGGGATTTTTGACAGGAACATCATCCAGGACTGGCGCTTCATCATTTTTAGCAGTAGACTGAACCATATGGGACTTCTTCTTTTTGCGCCTGTAGAATTTCTTAACATCGAGACCTTTACCGCCATTAATAACTGTGTGGTGCGCTGCTACAATCGCTATAGGGGTGTCGACTAGAGGGTTGGTCACCCCTGGAGCAGATTCATCAAACACAATAGCAGCTATAGATGGATCACCAACCAGTGCATCATCAACATCTACACTACTGATTGCTCCTTCAACGCGAGTAATATCATGGTCAGCTATCGGCTCCGGCGGTGGCATCAAATCAGAAGCAACAGGCGCAAGACGAGGGAGAAACAGCCATGGCAGAGCGCAAAGACTGGCCCTTTCCATTACTCCGAACAATGAGATAATTCTTGCTATCTTCGTCATCGTTGTCATCATCATTATCAGGAAAGTCTGCATCCATTCGGGGGACATCAGATATTTTGAGAGATCCCAGAGCTCTGTCTTGAACGCCCTTCCCACGGCCACTTGCAGAGCGTGTAGTAGGGGCAACAGATTTCTGCGTTGCCCCCAAACGTCTGGCCTACGCACCCCTCCCACGATCGCCTCTAGCGCATGTAATATCTACACCAACAGGGATTGGGGACGACATACTGCTAACAATATCTGCGATAACACCAACAAATTGATCTGACATCTCAGACAAAGCATCCCCTTGAAGGGTTTTCCATCCTTTTACAAGCGAGCTCAACGCTCCAACAATATTAGATGCAAACCTACCAATCAAATTGGAAATCTGTGCTCTATGCTAGAAAATAAAAGAATAAAAAACATACACAAGTTACGACATAAAATATATAGAGTGACAAACATGACATAAAAATATAGTCACCGATGCAAAACAATATAAAGTGACCCACAAAAGAAAAAATAGCTATCCACACTGTAACATATGAAGTTACCCATGTTGTAGCATAAAAGTTACCCACATAGTGCAACTAAAGTTACCAATACCATACAACTAAAGTTACCCACAAAAAACAGAATAAGGAAAGAGTAACTTAGCTTGAACATTTAAAAGACATGATTTATTTATGATAGGTTGTGAAAACTAATGGCAGACAACACACCTGATTGGGGCAAGCTGGGTGTGAATGAGTGTTGAACCACCTATTAAAACCTTCGGTACCTCTAAACAATGAATGATTAACACCAAACTCAAGTTTGAGATGCACATGTCACAATAAAATGAGTATTAAGTAGCAAACAAAAAAGATAAAAAGCTGGAGAGGAAAACATGAAACAAATATAACAAGGAAGACAAAAAATACCTCGATCTTGCCATACGATCCATCTCGGTTCAAATCAGCAGCCAAAACTTTGTCAATGTTCTGAGCAGACCAGATGTTGACTGCGAAACGACCCTCTGGCAGATCAATGTCCAGGACACTAATATCAAGAGAGTCGACATACAGTAGCTGCACGAACATAAAAACAAAAAAAATTATCGCTTCCGAACATAAAAGAACACAAGTATATCAAACAATAAACAAATTTTACATTCTATGAATATACCTGCAGATGGAACAGACATCTCTTCTTAAATTTCCCCTCAGAAAGTGCATTATGGAGTTCGTCGACCACAAACTTGCACTAGTTCAGACCAGTCACATCAGCGATATTTTCCATAAAACATAAAAAATAGAAGAATATTGAGGTGACCCAAAACTAAATGCAAAAAAGTAACCACCAAAAAAATACATAATAAGTACCCAAAAGAATACAGCAGAAAGTATCCACATCAAAAAACAAAAAAAGGACACATGAAAAGGAAAGTAAGCACACATATATAAACTTACACATCAAGCTTTACTCAAATGACCCAAGTAATGCACCAAGAGTTAACCACTAAACAACACATGGAATATATAGGAAGAGGGATATAATCATGCAGAGTTAAGTTATATTATATAGGATACCACAAGTGACCCATCAAGCTTTACTGAAATGATCCAAGTAGTGCACTAAGAGTTATCCACAAAACAACACATGGAACATATAGCAAAAGGGATAAAATCATGCAGAGTTAAGTTAACCATAGAGTATACCACAAGTGACCCATACTAAAAACTAAAAGTTATCCACATAGATGTGAAGAAGTTATCCACTATTGTATACCAATGCAATCACCATTAAAAAGAAGAAACTCACCATCACATGGTAGACACTATTGCTGACACAGTTCCTCGTCGTAGGCCTAAGGATTATGGAAACAAGGAACATCAAAACCATCTATTTGAATGTATCATCCGAAGCGGTCATATCCACCAGAAGCGCACACCCGAGAAACAAAAGGGGTGGACACATCATCAGGGAACAATGTAGGATCCAGACTAGCTTCAACATCAGAATCGACACCATAGAAAGCCTCCTCGCTGCCAATGGTTAAACCGAGGGTGCGGAAGGCTGAATGATCACCCAATGAGATCCTTCTACAACTAGGGATGACAAACTCATGAGTACTCGGATCATACAAACTCGCCAGCCACTTGATCAAACTAGAATGCAGGTAGAAACATTTGATATCAATCATGCTATAGAACTCCATCGCAGCCACCGCTGCCTTCTGGTCACCCGTCAATTTGCCATATATCTTAACAAATGCAGAGGGCGAAGCCCTGTTCCGAATACGCTTCTTCATCGCAGGAGGTCCATCACCATCATCCGTAGGGGCTCCGATTGCTTTCCTCTTCTTCAACGCCATTATACCTCCTGCAAACACAACAAAAAGTAAAAAAATATTCAGAACCATTGAAACAACAACAAAATAAAGTAATAACATATAAGCATCTACAAAGAATGAGGTAACATGATCATGGCAAAAAATTGATTTGAATGGCAAATAAACAGACACAAACAAAACCAAAATATTACAGTTAAGTAACTAGAAAACTTACAATACACAAAATTAAAGAAGCAAACAAAAAATATGGTAGAAATGTAAACAATGCCATGTCTGACTGATACAGATTGCACATAAACACAGTCCACATACCACGGTCCACATACGGACTGCAAACTGAAAATCCCGCCCACAAAAATGATTGTTGTTCTGGAATTCTGATATGGAACTAAATCTACAGGTTGCGGGACCATGCCACAGGACACATTACTAACAAAAACCACTCCCATATTTGCCGTTGATCTAATCTGAATCAGGCAGAACACCGCCGCCATATAAGCCGGCTAGTACACAGCACACCACCTCCAAACAATCATGCCATGGACGTTACACAACTCCGACCAGGCAGAGCACCGCACCGCCTTGGCCATCCCTATCATGGAACACAAACCTTCACCGAAATCACACCGTGCAGTTTCCCTGGAAACACGGCCACCTCATCCACCTACAAAACCTTACTAACCAGGACATGCATCGCCGCCTAAACTCGGGACCCACCTCCGATGCTCCCAAAACAGACCCAACCCGTATACGCCGACACAAACCTCCACTACTTAAAGCCATACGAATCAGGTCGTGCTCCACTGCCAAGTATGGCGCCCCCATCCCCTCCCCACCACCTTCACTAAAATCACGCCGTGCAGTTACCCCGGAAAACATGGCCACCTCATCCTCCTGCAAAAACCTTACTAAGCAGGACATCCACCACCGCCTGAACCCGGGACCCACCACCGATGCTCCCAAACAGAATCAGCCCATACACGGTGACACATAACTCCACCGCCTAAAGCGAATCAGGCCATGCTCCGCCGCCAAGTATGGCACCCCCATCCCCTCTCCACCACCACCCCACCCACGCCGCAACACAAAACACGACGAGCCCCAACGGCACTATGCCATTCCTACAGTCGAGCGAGATAGAACAAAGATGAAATGGAGCAAGGGAGAGGAAGGAGGAGGGCCAGACCTATGCTCATAGTTTCGATGCCGGAAAACTCGCCGGAGGCTCGCCAATCATGCGGGATTTGGCGCTGAAAACAGCACAAATGACGAGTTTCAACTACTGCTACATTCGGCACTCGATCAAGAAGGAAATGGAGCGAGAGAGAGGGAGGAGGAGGGCCAGACCTGCGCTCGCAAGCTCGAAGCCAGAACTCGCTCGAGGCCCGCCAATTGGCCGGGATTCGTCGCGGAAACGCTGGGGGATGGCGCTGAAACAGTGGAGAAGACGATGACAAACTACTCCTCCGCTCGGCCCTCGTCTTGAAACAGTCGGGAAGGGGAACGACTATATGTAATGACACATGGGCCCAGGCCGCGGAGAAAGTGGGCGATCAGTTTTCGTTCGCGACGTGTACGCGAACTGCCGCCGCCCACCCGCCTCAATTGGGGTCGTTCATCCCGAGATGGACGTGCCACCGTACAGAGCAATGTACCAGGCGCCTGCGGTGCAGAAAAAATGTAAAGGTTTATCGCTAGTTTGATGACTTCACACTAGCCACATGTAACTATTGTCCGCTATTGTGACTCTATATGGTAGTCAACTCTGACGACTTCATACTCTAGGTTTCTATCTATTCCGGTATGTCGACCCCTCCTCCTCCCGACCCCGTGCACCGCCGTCGCACCGGGTCACCACCCGCATCCCCGACCAGCCACCCCCTCGCGCACGCCCCCTCCTCTCCACCGCCACCAGATCCATCGCCGGACAAAGCTCCAGCGGCGAGGCGGTGGCGGGCCCCAGCCCTCGCGTGCGTCGCTTCCATGGCGGTAGCGACTTGAGATCCAGGCAACGGTGGCGGCGTTCCAGTGGATCTGTAGTAGTGATGGTGGGTGGGCGGCGGCCGGTGAGCTCTAACGGCAGCGGTCCCTGGGCAGCGGGGCGGCGGGTGGTGACAATATCTAGGGTTCCTAGATCGGTCATCTTCGCCTCCTCGACGTCGACCGGTGTCATCTGGAGGTCTTCTGCGGCCTACTTTGCATCATGAGGGCGCCCGGGGCAGAGGCCCTGGGTTTGGTGGAGGTGGTAATATTCTCCGTCGAAGGTGGCCGGCCTGCGGCTGGATTGGCAGATCTCGCGATCCGTCTGCCAGTCCCAGCAGCGAGGCGGGGATACCTAGGTACTGGTGAAAACCGAGCCATTGGCAGGTGATGGTGGCGTTACCACGTCGTTACCTTGATGAAGGCATCGCCGTGCACCTTGTGTCGACCTCACTCATGCTACTCTGAGGGAAACCCTAAGATCTTCGAATCGGGTGATGGCGGTGCCATGGTGTCGGTATCGCGTTCTCTCCTGCGAGCATCGTTTGTGGAGCAGCGTTGGTTGGAAGAGGCATGGGAGGTGGAGTGGCTAGCGCACGGGAGGTGGTGCTGCTTGGCACCGAGGTAGTGTCGGTGGCTAGTGTGGCGAGAGTCTGCGTATCGATCTACATACTGACGATGGGTTGGCGGAAGATTATGAAGGCGGTGACATCCAGAGCGTGTGCGTGTGCGCAGCTCCGTGGATATATTGTGCAGTTCTAGGGCTCCTTTTGCTTGAGTTCATGCCGCCGCGCCAAGGCACTCTAACTTCTCTTGGCGACTGGCAACGGTGTGGGTGACCATGGGGCAGGGTTGAAACATGTAGATAGGGGTTTGATAGATCTCGCTGGTGAGCTAGCGATACGGTTATCGTTTTTACTTAGTGTTTTGCTTTGGCGGTTCCGGTTTGTATGATCTTTGTAATGGCCTTTGCCAAACAATGTGGTTCTAATAATAAATAAAGGTTGTGTGCATCACTTGATGCAGAGGCCGGGGCTTCGCTCCCCATTTCGAAAAAAAAAATCTATTCAGGTATGCTGCCAAATTGTGTTGTGCACGTGCCCCCACTCCCACTGTGACTATGGGGTGATGTTATACTCTCTCCGTTTCAAAATATAAGATGTTTTACTTTATGAAAGGAGTGTATCTAAACCTCTTTGAGTGTGTAGGTTCACTCCATACCTAGATAAACCTACACACCAAAATAGGTCTAGATACACTCTATTCACAAAGCTAAACCATCTTATATTTTAAAATGGAGGGAGTAACATCACCCCATACCTAGATAAACCTACACACTAAAACAGGTCTAATAGATACACTTTATTCACAAAGCTAAAACATCTTATATTTTGAAACGGAGGGAGTAGTAGTTAAGGTTTACCTATGATTTTGTTCTGTTTATTTAGATTCGACAATATGTCTCCTAGAATAATTTGTATTATTATAAGGGACTCTTTGTATTTTAGGATATTCATAGGAATCATTTAGAGGATTCTAATCCATTGAAATTTCTGTAGATGCCCTTTCGATCAAAGGAATGGTGCTAAAATATTGCTAAGATTTACTTTCCATGCAAAATCTTGCTTACCTAATCATTTGTGTTGAATCAAGGCGTTTTCTTGTATTTGTTCCTATGTTTGGTCCAAAACACTATTTATGCAATTTTCTTATGTTTACAATTCTCTATTTTTCGTTTATGTTCTTGTCAAAGAAACATAGCAAAACAAAGAGAGATGCAAAATTCTTTTGATATCAATTTTAAGGAAAAACACAATAATTTTATAATTCGCTTGGTCCTTTTTTAGAATGCCTAAGAAACAATGTAATTTTATAGTTCAATTCGTCCTCTTATCCAATCCCAAAGTACATGAGGAGGCGCTTACTAGTAGGTGTTCCCTGAAATGCAATCCCCTACTTATTTGTATGGAGACGGTAGGAGTAGTAAGAAGGCCAGATCAAGGTGCAAGTCTTAGTGCCATTTTTGCTGGGCAGCATGAACCGCTAAAAAGGTAGTGAAGTTCATGCCTGCCGACCAAAGGAATACTTGACCTTCCTTTCATTCGTTGCTTTGACTCCACAAGTTGGTGTCACAGCATCACCGCTTGCATTATGAAGTTTTGACTTTGATTTCACCATGTTTGTTAGGATTATTGTGTTTTCTCTGTTCCTTCAAACCAAACACTAGGTTTACAAAATTCTCATGGTTTTCGATCCTATGTTTATTTGAATCTGGCTTAGCAACGAGGACTTTAGTGTTTTGTAGGTATTCTGGTCCACTAAAAGTTTCCTATAATACCCATTTAATCAAATGAAATGAGTAGAGCTACAAAATTGCTAATAATTTATTTTTATTTTTTACAATTTCATATGCACACTACTGATTTGCATAGGATTGAGGCTTCTTTCTTGTGTTTTTCATGTGTTTGGCACAAAAGACCATCTATAGGATTTTCAAAGCCTGCAGCTCTCAATTTGTGCCCACATTCCTATCAATATTTTGTGTTTTTGTATTCGAGTGTCATTTATTCTTTGAGTCTAAAGATACCCTAAATTTGTAACTCATCAATCGCGCCTACATGCCATCGGTAATTTCTCAATGGATATGACAGAGTATACATGTGTGTGTGTAACTGCATGAATGGAGGTGCCTTGAATATATAGAAGCCATCATTTATTTGAGCCAATTAATATGACATGCCATTAGTAAAATAAATATAAGTACAAAAAATAAAATTGTGTGGCCTATCAGTTTGCTATATATATAGACGAGGATGCTATGTATAACATTGGGAGACATAGTGCAGCTGGTTTCTAACACAAAACATCAGTTGTACTTC
Source organism: Avena eriantha (assembly GCA_910589775.1). NCBI lineage: Eukaryota > Viridiplantae > Streptophyta > Magnoliopsida > Poales > Poaceae > Avena > Avena eriantha. The sequence continues at coordinate 312,825,782 of OU342743.1, forward strand.
TTGTCAGCTATAAGCCTATAAATATATTGGAGTAGCCGAGGCTAACTGGCTATGTGACATTACCCACATGACATTCACTAGCTTTAAACATGGCGTAGGAGTTAGAGGCATCAAGAAATGTTGTATGCGAGTCATCCATTGCTGTTCTAACTGCTCTGCCATACCATACATTTCCTAGTTCTATCCGATTGAGATCTTCTCAATCGGGATTTGGAGTGGAAGCAGACCCTGTCAGATGTACGAGACATAATGGGGGCGGACACTACAACAACTGAATTGGCAGTCTATGGTCAAAATATGAGCGTACATGGAAGTTAGAAAACAAAAACCAAGAATCTGCCTGCTTCGCCCACCAGTGTGGAGTTCACCGTACCCTCCTTACATTTAGATTGTGGAACTTGCATGTAAATGGGCTATTGTCAAGATCCTCCGTGTTAGAGTATTAAACATATACGGTTGTTATGATAGTGTAAATAGAGTTAGGATCTGTTTACGTACAATCCTAACTTGACTTGTACTCCAAATAATTATCTGTACGACTATATATACTCGTTCAAATTCCGCCAAACTCATATTCTTTCACTCTGGAGCTTGAAATTGTAATGGTCTCTAGCGAGAACAGCTTGCATTAGTTCTAGCTGCTAAATGCACGCTGAGAACAAAGCATTGATGCATATGGTTCATCATGTTAACATGTATCAGTTTTTGGCCTACAGGCATGATGACACCATAACCAACAAATCACACACTAGCACATTGTTCATCACGAGTTCGCGGAGCATATCACAACTGCAGAGTCACCAAGGCATTAACCTAGATATAGTATATGCGTCCATATATAAGTTCACATAATCAAACACCATGATAATCCTAGATAGATACTGATCCCGTAAATAGATTAACCACCATTATAATCCTTGATAGATACTGATCCTGTAAACAGATTAAGCACCATGCATGCCAGTTTCACGAAAGTAACTAAAAGTGCATGTGTGCCCCCATCTGTAGTTTTGGTAATTAATGACAATCTTTATGGACTTATGTTTGCATTAAGTTTTACTTGTAGGATTTGTCTATATAGGCAATATTTGAACCATATGTTGGCTTCAAGGTTAGGAGACGAAGAAAGTAGAGAAGATCAAGTGTTGACCAAGGTTTCAATGAGTGATCCAGAGATTGGTCAAGTAAGAGTTGGGCCTATAGCAAGTGTGTCTTGAAGAATAAAGTTAGGAGATATCTCTTATATACCTTCAAGACACCAACATAATGAAGAAAGAAGAATTGATGTGCAAATTCAAGATGAGCCATCTCGAAGAGATCATTCGCTTAAAGCTTGCCATCCTATGGTGATCATGGATATAGGAAGATGATATGCCCATAAGAGAAGTTCCACCATAGTGGAGTATGGGGAGCAATTTGCAAGTCTTCACCAAGCTAGCGCAATCAAGAAAGGTGTTCCATCTTGAGGTGGATAAGATCGCTATCGTCAAGCTCAAGTGGAATATGCTCAAGGCAAAGGTATGTTCTTGATAGGGTTTCTTTCTTACCGGTCTCATGGAGTTAGTTGGGGAGACCGGTTTATAGAATAGTTAGTCGTACTATCAAGAGGGTCTCTCGAGTGAGTAACTTGATCATATCCTTCAGAGAGAGCTCAAACCTCTGCATACTTGGCATCATCTTTCTTGGTTGTAATTTGAATCTTATCCATGTGAGGTTCTTGAGCTTGTGAGCCCAATTTCATCGAAAATCAATTTCATATGCATTCTCTATTGCGTTTTCGATGTTGGAGGGTTTACCAGTTTGTCTTTTCTAGATAGGTTAAACCTTTCATCATTTGGTTATATCCTCCCTTGCTGCACTATGATGGTTCTCTGCATGAACTTGTAGATCGCGTTACTATCTTCGAAACGAGCCCAAGATCATCAAAATCAGGGTCCGGATGCAAAAGTTATGGTTGTTTCAGTTTTGCTATTTCTGTCAGTTTTGCCTTGGGCGGAATGTCCGGCCGTTTTCAGCCGGAGTGTCCGGCCGTTTTCAGCCGGAGTGTCCAGCCCGGCTAGATTGTCCGACTAATTCACGCTGGACTGTCCGACCCTTGGTTTTTGCCTTGGGTGGTTTGATACTACCCCCTCCCCAAACGAGACGTACTCCATGTTGGGAGGAACGCGGTAAAATATCGTCGTCTCCGCGTGCCTCGGTTATCTGTATATTCGAGCTCTTACTTATGCACTTTACTTTGTGATAGCCTTCGTGCTTGAATGTCTTATTGCTCTTCTTTTGGATCTTGTTTCTGAGAGTGTTTCTTGGTATATGTTTCCTCGGATTTGAATCTATATATCCTCATGGAAATCATTAGCTTCAAGTTACTCTGATCACTAGTGATTGTCTGACTATTAGAAGCTACCAAGAATCTCTTTCGAAGCATCAAGCTTAATTCTTATACTTGTTATATGCTTCTTGGTGTGAATACGATCTTGGATATCCGTATGAACTACCTCGGGAAGATTATTCCAAATACTTCTTTGTCCTTGGACAATTAGTACTAGATATATGGTAGAATTTATTAATCATATTCATTTTGGCATTTGCTGAATTTTGTCCTTCCTTGGCCAAGAAAATGTTTTGTGTTTCTCCCATGTATTCCTTGCTTCTTTTTAATCTTCGCATTTTATTGGTATCCTCTTGTGTTTTATTTAATGTAGGTAGTAGTGATGATATCATTTGTGTGCATTTTGCATTCAAAAGAAAAATTCTATATAATGTACTACTTATGGGTGAGTTCTCCTATATTATCTAGAACAATCCTTTTATGCTTCTTTGTTTAATTAATATTGGGTTTTATGTGGTTAGGAGTTTGATCTTTTCTTTTGGTACTTTGTGCCATCATGAAAAGTGTAGAGAGTGTGGTATGTGTGTTGGAACCTTGCTCTTTCGGGAGTTGGTTTTGTCTCATTCCTTGTTACTTGTTTTGATCCCTTAGAATGAGATAAATCATTGAGCATTTGTATTTGTTTATCCTCCTTTTCTCTTTGGATCTAGCTTAGTTCATTGGTTGAACTTGTGTTCGGTCATGTGTTGATTTGACTCTTTGATGCAATTTGGACACCTTCTATCGTGTCACTCTCTTGTGTGCGACTTCTTGGTTTACTTCGTGTTTTTGTTCAAATTGTATCTCCTTTTTGGTTCTTGAAAGTCTTGTGCATGCATATTTACTAAATGTATATATTATGGTATGCTTGCTTTCTTTGGTCCAATATATACGGGAAACTCCATCAAATCCAATTTTGGCTAAGATGTACATGAAATTCAATTTCATATCAATATGCACATGTTTTTGTGGAGTTTGTCCTATGTATTGTAGTGTATCTAACTACTTTGGACCCAAAGAGTTTTGGGACCATTGTGTACTTGAATGTGTTTTAGGTACACTAGAGATACATTGGTTGCTTGTCTCAATAATAAGAAGATGTGGTGACTAAATGATAATTGGAGGCAAGCTAGGATGGTCAACAAACGCATATCTACTACATCCTACCAATGGCATCTCGGTAACAAGTATCCATCTCATGCATACTTTTCTAGCATCCAACCAATGTGGTTGCATCATGGCATGATTTCCTTTAGTTGCTTTTATTGTGGTTCTTGCAAGAAATTTATTATATCATCCTTTTGTGGTATGAGTAAGTTGAGATGAATGCATATTTTGGGGAGTATATCAAAATCATTTTGATGATTCACCAATCCCATATATGCCAATCTAGCAATTATATTGTCAATCTTTTCCTCAATTTATCGCATGTGCAATATGGATGAATTTGCAAGGTTTATTTGCTCTTTATGATACTTGTGGCCTTTCCCAATGCATTCCAACTATCTCTTGCTCCCTTGTGATAGTTGTGATGTATTTGTTGGTGTTTTAAGGTCATTGATGTTCAATAAGATAAATTTGAGCCTTTGGCCATGCCTTCTAGCAAAAATCTTGTTGGCATTATCTATGACTTTTGTTTGGATATGTTGTTCATTCTTGAGTATCCATTTTGTGTGTACATGTTTCTTTGTGGATGTATATCTTGGTGATCATTGTCTACCTAGAAACGTATACACATGATTATGGCTCAATCTCTAGTTGATATCATTTTGGCTTTGGAGTCCACCTTGTGCTCCTTTATTCTTTGGTGGCTCCAAAAGTTTTTGTTTGAGTGCTTGACATTATCATTTGCATCTTTTGGCATGCATTGGTGTTAAGAAAGTTGATCTCTCATGCCTTGAGTTGTTATGTAAGTTTGGGGGAGCAAGGATACCATGTTTATGCACTTTGCATTCAAAGCAATTATCACATTTGGTGCATAAACCTTGGGGAGCTTACCTAATCTACCTAAGAACACACATTTTCTTTCTTGTTCTTGTTTGGTGTTTTGTTTGATTATGGGGAGTTAGGATTCCATAATTGTGCACTTTGTTGTTCATGAGCATTGGGGAGCTTCCTATTTTTAATCTAAACACTCATTTGCTCCAATCATAATATCTTCTGTCTTGCTCGTGGTCTAAATGATATAGAGGGAATGAGGATGCCATGTTTGTGCATATTGTATTCAAACACAAATTATAATATGTGCACAAACCTTGGGGAGTCTCCTCATATTATTTAGATCACTCTCTTTTCAACATTATCATAATATCTATCTTTCTTTTGGTATCTTCCTTTTTTTGAAGTGCTTCTTTCGATCTTTTAATTGCTTGCTTCATTCGTTGATGCTTCTTCACCATTTTATTTCTTTGCAATCTTTGGATCCTCAGTTTAGTTTGATTTCCTCATGGTATTCATAATTGGATACGTGCATTTGATTCCACTCATATTATGAGAAATGCACACCATATGCAGGAACTCTCACTAAATTGGCCTTCTAAAGTTTCTCACCCATTTCGGCAATCGATGCCAATGGGGATAAGTTTTAGAGGATTTTGGGGAATTTGGTTGTGTGGCATGAGTTCTGTACTTAAACACTTGCCTTGTGTGCTTTGCCTCTTAGTGTGTTGCATGGAATCTTGAATATATAGAGAAAACTCCACCACTGGGAATGGTTGGCAATATATGCTATGAAATTCAAGTTCATCCACACGTGCATAGATTGTGGGGAGTTTGATCTATATTGTGGTTGTACTAACATCACATACTTGTGTTGTATTTGATGTTAGCACAATGTTTTGTTTGAATAATTCCTTATATAAACCCTCTCAAATGGATTGTCATCAATTACCAAAATGGGGGAGATTGAAAGTGCATGTGTGCCCCCATGTGTGGTTTTGGTAATTAATGACAATCTTTATGGACTTATGTTTGCATTGAGTTTTATTGTAGGATTTGTCCATAGGCAATATTTGAACCATATGTTGGCTTCAAGGTTGGGAGAAGAAGAAAGTAGAGAAGATCAAGTGTTGACAAAGGTTTCAATGAGTGATCCGGAGATTGGTCAAGTAAGAGTTGGGCCTATAGCAAGTGTGTCTTGAAGAATAAAGTTGGGAGATATCTCTTATATACCTTGAAGACACAAACATAATGAAGAAAGAAGAATTGATGTGCAAATTCAAGATGAGCCATCTCGAAGAGATCATTCGCTTAAAGCTTGCCATCCTATGGTGATCATGGATATAGGAATATGATATTCCCAAAAGAGAAGTTCCACCATAGTGGAGTATGGGGAGCAATTTGCAAGTCTTTACCAAGCTAGCGCAATCAAGAAAGGTGTTCCATTGAGGTGGACAAGATCGCTATCATCAAGCTCAAGTAGAATATGCTCAAGGCAAAGGTATGTTCTTGATAGGGTATCTTTCTTACCGATCCCATGGTGTTAGTTGGGGAGACCGATTTATAGAATAGATAGCCGTACTATCAAGAGGGGCTCTCGAGTGAGTAACTTGATCATATCCTTCAGAGAGAGCTCAAACCTTTGCATACTTGGGATCATCTTTCTTGGTTGTTATTTGGACCTTATCCATGTGAGGTTCTTGAGCTTGTGTTAATCTTCATGACAAGCCCAAGTTTATCGAAAACAGATTTCATATGCATTCTCTATTGCGTTTTCGATGTTGGAGGGTTTACCAGTTTGTATTTTCTATATAGGTTAAACCTTTCATCATTTGGTTATATCCTCCCTTCCTGGACTATGAGGGTTCTCTGCATGATCTTGTATATCTCGTTACTATCTTCGAAATGAGCCCAAGATCATCAAAATCAGAGTCCGGATGCAAAAGTTATGGTTGTATCAGTTTTGCTATTTCTGTTTGTTTTGCCTTGGGCGGAATGTCCGGCCATTTTCAACCGGAGTGTCCGGCCCGGCCAGAATGTCCGACTAATACACGCTGGACTGTCCGGCCATGGGGTTTTTTCGACCTCCCCGGACATTCAGAACACCATATCGGACTCCACCCGGACTCAGTCTGGAAACTAGCCGGAAAGTTTGCCAGGCCAGAGTGTCCGGTCAATTTCACCCGGAGTGTCCGGCTCTGCTGGACTGTGCGGCTGATGCTGGCCGGACTATCCGGGGTAAGTGCCTCCCGACGGCTCTAATTCCCCGACGGCTCTAATTCCAGGGGCCCTATATAAAGGCCCCTCTTCTACCTTGGTTGCTGCGAGTTCCCAACCTCAAGAACCCTAAAACTGAGCCACCATTGTTGATCTCTTGAGCTTGCTTCCCTCCTATGATTCTTTCATATTCTTGAGGGATTTGAAAGAGGAGATCTAGATCTACAACCGCACCAATCAATCTCTCCTCTAAGTGAGGGGAACATATTGGGATCTAGATCTTGGAGTTTTTTGTGGATTTCCTCCATTGTTCTGCCTCTCTTATTCCCCATAAGCTTTTGTAGCTTTTGTGGAATTTGGGAGAGAAGGATTTGAGAACTTCTTGTGTTCTTGCCATTGCATTTGGTGCATCGGTTTGAGTTCTCGGTGAGGATTTGATTGGGTGAAAGGTGAGAAGCTTTTTACTCTTGGGTTCATTGGAACCCTAGACGGTTTGGTGGTTTTGCAGGTTTGTGGATTACTTGGGGCCTCCAATTAAGTTGTGGAGCTTTCCTGAAGCTTGTTTGTAGGGAGGCTCCAATTGAGTTGTGGAGAAGTGCCCCAACCTTGTGAGAGGTTCCGGATTTCCACCGACAAGTGCACCGATAGTGGAAGTGTGGATCGATCCCGTTGGGGTGAGATTCACAGGAGAACAAGGGAGGCCTTTTGTGGCGTTGGTGGTTTGATACCACCCCCTCTCCAAACGAGACGTACTCCATGTTGGGAGGAACTCGGTAAAATATCGTCGTCTCCACGTGCCTCGGTTATCTCTATATTCGAGCTCTTACTTATGCACTTTACTTTGTGATAGCCTTCGTGCTTGAAGTATATATCTAGCTATCACATAGTTGCTTGTCTTGCTTAGCATAAGTTGTTGGTGCAAATAGGTGAACCCTAGTTGTTCTAGGTTTTGTGCTTAACAAAGTAAACGTTGGTTTAATTCTGCCTTTGTTGAGCCACTCTCGGAAAAGTTTTAAACCGCCTATTCACCCCCCTCCTCTAGGAGGCATCTGTATCCTTTCAGGAACCCAAACATCATTTGCCACGGTCAGATAGATAGTCATACATCAAGGAGATCGCATAGGAACACCTTAAATTCAATTATTCCAAGGGGGTAGCCATGTCACAAGACGCATCCCGTCGCGGTCCCAGGAGACTGTGGGCAGAGGGGTGGAAGCCTCCTAGCTTATCATGTCATAGACACCGATGGAAGTGTTCTCATATTTGTGACAAAAATCTCTGAAATGCAGCTCATCATCATCATCCAGGAAGATACGGCCCCTTTGCATCCCGTACTGATACGCAGGTACAACCTGAGAGCACCTTCGGTCAAGAAAAATCATTTGGTCCTCCCCAAGGTCATCACATTGACGCTTGACGTCAACCTCAAACACCTGAAACTCGTTCCGTTCAACCGCAAATGTGCCAAGTACCATTCTAGAGACAATCATCCTGCGCACCATTAGCAATGCACCATGATATTCAACAACATAGAGCTTTTTATCAACCCTAGTGTCTTCAGACCAAAACAAATACTCAGTATTGCCGTCACCCTTGATGTCCAGTCCAATCCGAGAAATCTCTGGGGTGCCGGTGGTTGTGTCCTGGCTGATGCTCACAACAAAGAGGTTCTCCTCATGGGAAATGGCGTAGAGCATGTCTCCATGGAACATCATGTCCTCAAATGCCTTACACTTGTCATACGCACATACTGACCAAGATGAGGCACCCGGCTGGCACACAAGAATCTGACCTCTGGCTCGATGGCGGATGAATGCTGCAAACGAGGTTTGGCGAGCATAGCAATAGCTTCCTCAAGCAGAGATTCTTGTCCTGAAATGCATCCATGTGCAGCTAGATGGTTTCACATGTATATTCTTCAGATCAGCATTAGGGGGACAGAGATAGACGTTGGACAGAGCAAGGAGTGTCATAGTGGCCCTAGAGAAGGGGTTCACCAGGAAGCATTTGTCATTGTGCGGAATGGCTGGGTGTAGGGTATGATGTAGAATGTGCCGTCAGGGAGCACGAGTAGGGGTAGTGGTGGTGGCACTGGGAGTTGTCGCGAGGCAGCACGCCACTAGGGGCACACTGAGGCAAAGCGGTCACGGTCGGCGTGCGTGGTAAGGAGGCAGAGCACTAGGCCGGCCAGCTCCAGTGGGATATCAAACCACGACAACATAAGTAGCTTAGCCAAACTCTGCAAAGGGAGGCAACAACATCAGCAAGCATGATCAAAGGACCGAATAGAGGATCAGTTGTCTACAAAAGTATGAAAGCACATGTGTGCCTCCATGTGTGGTTTTGGTAATTAATGGCAATTCCTATGGACTAATTTTTACATTGAGTTATACTTAAGGATATATCCATAGGCAATGCTTGAGCCATATGTGGTCTCAAGGCTGAAAGAAGAAGAAAATGAATAAGATCAAGTGATGACCAAGATGTTCAAGGAGTGATCCAAAAGATTGATCATGAGAGATTTGATCCTATGGCAAGTGTGTCTTGAAGAACAAGATAGACATGTGTATCTTCAAGAAACCAACTTAATAAAGAAAGAAGAAATGAAGGAGCAAGATCTAGATGAACCATCTCAAAGAGATCATATGCTTTAAGCTTGTCATCCTTATGGCGATCATGAATATGTGAAGATATGACTAAAATAGAGGCTCTTCCATAGTGGAGTATGGGGGAGCAAATTCCAAGTCTTCACCAAGCTAGAGAAATCAAGAAAGGTGTTCCATATTGAGGTGTACAAGATCATCATCATCAAGCTCAAGTGGAATATGCGCAAGGATGAGGTATGTTATTGATAGGGTTTATTTCTTATCGGTCTCATGGTGTTAGTTTGGGAGACCGATTTATAGGATAGGTAATCGTACTATCAAGAGGGGCTCTCGAGTGAGTAACTTGATCATATCCTTGATACGTCCAAAACGTATCTACTTTCCCGACCACTTTTGCTATTGTTTTTCCTCTAAACTTGTCTGATTTGGATACAACTAACACTGACGTTGTTTTCAGCAGAATTGCCTTGGTGTCTAGTTTTTGTGCAGAAAATCAACTATCAGGCAAAATCCTGAAAAATATGCCAAAAATCCTATTTCACCAGAAGACTCACAGAGCCAGAAGACGAGACGGAGTAGGGCCACGAGGGGCCCACACAACCTAGCCGCGCGGGCCAGGCCAGGCCGCGCCTGGGGGTGGTGTGGCCGCCTCGGTCACCCCCTCAGCCTCCCTCTTCGCCTATAAGTTGCCTCTTGACCTAAAAACCAAGGGGGTCAACATTTTTCCAGAAAGAGTTCCGCTTCGCCGCCACCACCAGATTCCGCGAATCAGCACCAGAAACTCCGTTTTGGCACCCTGTCGGGACGGGGAATTGGAGGAGATCATTGCCATCATCGCCACCATCGCTTCTCCATCGACCATCCATGTTTCCCCATCTATGAGTGAGTAATCCCCCACTGTAGGCTATGAGGATGGTAGGAATTGGATGAGATCGTTCATGTAATGGCATCAGATTGTTAGGGCATGGTGCCTAGTATCTTTTATTAGTGCTTTTTGACTTTGTTGCAACTTGTTATGCTTAATGCTTGTCACTAGGGCCCGAGTGCCATGATTTCAGATCTGAACATGTTATTGATTCATTATGATAGTATTGTTTATGGTCTTACCTCCAAGTTGTATACACACATTGTTGTCCGGAACCAATGGCCCCGAAGTGACAGCAATCGGGATAACCAGAGGGAATAGCTTTGATGTGAGGATCAGATGTGTTCACGGAGTGTTAATGCTTTGCTCCGGTGCTCTATTAAAAGGAGCACCTTAATTGCCAGTAGTTCCCTTCAGGCCCCGCTGCAAACGGGCTGGCGGGACAAGAGATGTTGTGCAAGTTCTCATTGCGAGCACGTATGACTATATATGGAACACATGCCTATGATTATCTAGTACTTGGATGCTTTATCTTATTTATCTGCAAATGCCCCATGTCTTGATTGCCATGTGAATTGTCTTGTTGATGCAACGCCCGTCCATCCATCCCTATGCCTACCACGCCTTAATCCTATTGTTTACTGCTACTGTTACTACTGTCTTACTTTTACTACTGTTGTTATTTTACTATTGCTATTACAAAACTGTTGATACTGATAAACTATTGTGAGCAAGATTGTTTCTAGGTGCAGCTCAATTGACAACTCAGTTGTTAAGGCTTATAAATATTCTTTGGATCCCCTTGTGTCGAATCAATAAATTGGGTTTCACTTCCCTTGAAAATACTGCGATACACCCCCTATACTTGTGGGTCATCAAGACTATTTTCTGGCGCCGTTGCCGGGGAGCATAGCTCTATTTATCAAGTTCACTTGGAATCACTATTGTTCGCTGCCATCTATCCATCATGGGTAAGTCTCGTGATGGCAAGGTTCCTATTTTACCATCCACTACATGAAGAGGTACGGTTCTGAACACCTCGGTTGCTCTTGATTCACCATCTGTTATGAGTAAGCTCCTTACACCACTATATACACATGCTACACACACTGCTACTACTGCTGAATCTGAAACTTCTGATACTTATGATGCTGCTTCTACTGTGCTTGATAAGAGTGGTTCATTAGGTCCTTTCCTAGATGCTACGATTGCTAGAACTATAGCTGGAAATACTGAAACTCCTAATGAAGACACTACTACACCTGTTAGTTCACCTGAGTCTAGAGAGAGTTATGATATTGAAGACGGTTATATAGAGATGGTCGATGAATTTATTAAAGAATGTCAAAACGCCCATGATAGGAGTGCTATTAAGAGTCTCCTTGAGAGGCGTACTATAAAACCCATATTGTCTCCTAATGCTAAGTTTGTTGCATCTCCCATCAACATTAAAGATAAGGATTATGATTTCTCTCTTGATTTATCTTACATAACTATTGTTGAGAAAGAACCTTTTTGTGGGACTAAGAATGAGAGTGTGGTAGCACATATGACTGAGATTTCTACCATGAGTTATTTATTTTCTGATGATATTAAGATGCGCACCTACATTGTTGCTAAAATTTTCCCTTTTTCATTGAAATGAGAAGCTAAAACTTGGTTTAATAATTTACCTCCTGGATCTATTGATAGCCCTGACTGCTTGATTAGTACTTTCCTTCAGAAATATTTTCCTCCTAGTGCTAGACATGCTATTTTGCAGGAACTTTTTGATTTTAAACAGGGAGAAAAAGAGATATTGCCTGAATCATGGGCAAGGTTTTGTGTCTTGATTCATGCACAAGCTAGATGTCCATTACCAAAGAATGAGCTTCTTGATATATTTTATAATGGACTAACTGGAGAATCTAGGACATACCTGGATAGTTGTGCTGATTTTGTTTTCAGGAATAGGACTCCCAAGGAAGCTGAGGAATTAATGGCTAAAATAAGCAAGAACTATGAAGATTGGACTCCTCCTAAACCAGCTATACCTGAAGCAATTATACCTGAACCAGCCATACCTGCGCCTATACCAACATCAAAGAAGAGGGGAGTTATCGAACTAAATGATGAAGTGATGAAGGAAGCTAAGAAATGTCTTAAGGAGAAGGGAATTAAAGCTGTAGATGTCAAGAATTTACCTCCTATAGAAGAATTATGTAAGCCTATCCCCCATTCATCCAGTATTGAGGTACACTCTCTCCAACACTTTGATGAAGGTAATATTCCTTACCTTAAACCTCCTGATCAATGCTTAGAAGAATTCAATATTTTTATTGTTAAGCAAGATAATTTTAATAAAAGGGTGCAAAATCATCTAATGGAAAACTCTAGAGCTATTGTTGAGTTGAAGGATATTGTGGAAAGAACCTCTAATGATGTTAAAATTCTTGTTAAACATTTTCAAATGGTTCAAACTCAAATTGATCAACTTATTAAAGTGCAAAAAGACTTGCTAGTTAATGCTGCCAAAGAAAAACATGCTTATGAAATTAGAACTAGAAGTGGTGCTGCTATCCAGGATCATCTATATCCTGAGGGGCATCCTAAAAGAATCGAGCAGGATTCTCAACAAGCTGAAAATAGTGGTACTACTCCTAAGAAAAGAAAGAAGAAACGTAAAACTATTGTAGAACCCTCTGAACCTACTAAAGATCCTAATAGTATATCTGCCTCTGATGCTGAAACTGAAAGTGGTAATGAAGAAAATGATGCTCCTGATAAATAAAAGGTTGAAGAAGAACCTAAAAGGCGCATTAAGAATACTAAATACACTAAAGAAGATTTTGTTGCTAAGAAACATGGTAGTGAGAGAACCTTGGGTCCAAAAACATATGCCTTTCCCTGATAAGAAACACAAGTCAAAGGAAGATGAACACTATAATAAGTTTTGTGAGTGGATGAAACCTTTATTCTTGCAAATTCCTTTGACTAATGCTATAAAATTGCCTCCCTATTCAAAGTATATGAAGGATATTGTCTCGAATAAAAGGAAGATCCCTAATGAAGAAATTTCTACTTTGCTTGCTAATTATTCCTTTAATTGTAAGGTTCCAAAGAAACTTGGAGACCCAAGGATTCCAACTATTCCTTGCTTTATTATAAATAGTTATGTTAGAACTGCTTTGTGTGATTTGGGAGCAGGAGTTAGTGTTATGCCTTTTTCTCTCTACAAGAGACTTCAACTAGAAAAACTAATACCAACTGATATATCTTTGCAAATGGCTGATAAATCTACTACTATTCCTGTTGGTATATGTGAGGATGTGCTTATAATGCCTGAAGATGATAATATGTCTATTATTCTAGGGAGACCTTTTCTTAACACTGCAGGGAGCTGTTATTAATTGTAATCAAGGAAAGGTGACCTTTAATGTTAATGAAAAAGATCATACTGGCTATTTCCCCAAGAAGATTGATAGGACTTATGGTTTAAATTCAATTAAACATGTTGAGGGCATTCAAGTTGGAGAAATATATTGTCCCATACCAAGAGAAAAATCTGAAACTATTATGATTGGGACCATTGCTATCAAGGTTGAGGTAACATAATCATTAGCGGAATACAAAGTTTGGTTTCATATAAAATTGTTTTGGTAACAAGACCTGATCAACCTTGTTACCAAAGGGATTTTAATGAACAAAACAATGTTTTCACCATGATTATCTTTGTTTACTTTTATTTTATCTTTTCTAGTCTTTGCTTTTGTTTAGTTTACTTATCTGTTGTTAGTTGCTTATATGTTAGAGTGTATTAGAACTTCTGAAGTTTTAGTTTTGTTTTGCCGTCGCATCTTTCCAAAAAACATTTTCTGTCAGAAAATCATTCATCTATACCTGAAAATTTCTGAAAAATAAAGTGTCTCGAAAAATTCCAGAAAACTCATATTAACTTTTTACGTGAAAAAAGGGACAAAGAAGTGCCTGGGAAGTACCAGGGGGGCCCCACCAGGCATGCACACCACTTGCTGGCACGGCCAGCCAGGGGCGCGCCTGGCCATGGTGTGGGCCACCCCTGGCCCTCCACTCACTCTCTCACTTGCCACTTCTCTCTCTCTCTCCCGAGAAAACACCAGTTCATTGCTCGAAATCGCGTTCTTTCTGTTCTTGCCCTCGATTTTTCGATCTCCTTGCTCATCCCATCTTTGCTGCTGAAATTTGGAGCATTTGTTCTCCGGTATGTGACTCCTCCGCTTGTCCAAGTAGATTTGTGTTTAGTAGTTTATATCTTGAGTATTTTGCTGTTGTAGGTGACAGGTTATGAGAGCTTGTAAGCTTGTTAAATGCTTAGAGATATTTTTTGATGCATGTTTAGGCCTCTTACAAGTCCCTATGAGTAGTGCCCTTAATTATATATTCACTTTGCAATCACTTGTTTAATGGGTGTTTAAATTTCAGAACAGAAGATGAATGAGCATCAACTCAACCAACATAAACTGAGGGTGCCTGAGGTTATGAAGGTTCACCGAGAGGAGGAAGTTTTTACTTCCATCTATCCATGCTCTGAATTCATGAGGGTTACAGGAATTTCCCTGGACTTCCATACTTTAATCACTAATGCAGGGTTGGAGCACTTTGTGGGAGAGGAACCTCACCAATTTGTGAAGCTAACCATGTCTGTGGTGCAGGACTTTCGATTTAGTTGCTCTTACCCCATGGCTCACTAAAATTTCTACAGTATAGCTATCGACCTCCCCTTTGATGATTTTTGTGAAGCTATTAGAGTACCTCAGTGGGGATCGTGTGGAAAGATTAAAGAGCGACCTGCACCACTCATGGACTTGTACGTGGAGATTTTCCAAGGGAGTAGCTTCTCGAAGGAGAGTGGGAAAATCCGTAACATTCATCTCCCGTCTATTCGCCACTTTGCTTACTTTATTGCCAAGTGTGTTCTCGCTAGGAAAACTACTAATAAGTTATCCTCGTATGATCTAGCATTCATCTCAGCTGCTTTAAAACGAGATAAGACTTACAACTTGGGTGCCTTGATAGCTTTCTGTCTTGCTGATAACCGCGAGAAAGGTGGAATTTGTGGAGGCCTCATTGCCTCTTGTTTATTAGCTCTGCATGGTTTAGTGCCTCATCATTTAGACCTACAGTTTCCCATAGAGAGACTCGACCTTAATTCCATGATACAACATAAATTTGTTTCTTCTTGGGCTAATTTGAGTGATTTGTCTTATGAAATAACCTTTCTCAAGGCTGGTTGGAGAAGGAGCAAGTCTGAGCGAGTTTTTCTGTTGCCTGCACCTGTTTTGTTTAACCTTGATAATAGGGTAGGATGGTTACTTACCGAGGAAGAACTCGATGCATACTTGGGAGAGCTCTCCCAACAGGAGCAGGACACTGAAGGGGGGTTACAAATATTCGGTCCAGCCCTCGAATGAAGGGGAGTCTTCATCTCAGCAGCCTACCTATGATTGGGGAGCTTCTTCTTCTTTGCAAGGGCCTTACCACGATCATTCTTACAACGATCCTCTTGCTTGGAACCCTTACTCGCATTTGGATTGATACCCACTTAGGCCAAAAGCCTAAGCTCGGGGGGAGGTACACCGACATCACACTCATCTCTATATCATGTTTTGTCGGTACTTTGTATATTCATGTTTCGTTCTCTCTTTAGTTTTCGTTCTTTCTTTATTTTTGCTTTCTAAAACACAAAAAGACCAAAAATATTTCTATTGTTTCTCTTAGTTTGCTTCTTCTTCTTTTTTCCTTGGATTGCTTCTTCCGTTTGGTTTTCTTTTGATTATTTGAAAAACCCATAAAGGTTTTTGCTTTGCTTGTTCTTTCTTTTGGTTCTTGCCTCTAAAACTCAAAAAACACCAAAAATATTTGTTGTTCTTCTTTGGTTTTGTGTAGTTTGTTGCAGGGTTCAGTAGTCCTCAGTGGAATTTGGTTTCATGTTATTATTCAAGCCACACAAGTGAAGGGCAATAATGAGGATTAATGACAACTTGAGGTGTGGTAAGAGGCTGGTAATGAACTCTATTTGTTTTCATTTTTGTACATATACTCATCATTGTGGGCATGCTTAGTCTGTTCATGTAGGGTGTATGTTATTTATGGATGCTTAGTAGTTCTTTCTTTCATATGATTAGTTCTAGCTTGCTAATAGTTTGTAGCATGTCATATGAATGTTTGCTTGCATTACTCTATTCATAACTTGGTATGACACTGTGGTATCCTCCTTTGAATGTTTCACTTGAATTGACTTTGCACATACTCACGCATGCATATGACTGAAATAATCAGTTAAGCCTCGATGAATTATTTTGCCTTGACGGTCATGAATCACTTTCATGCCATGATTAGTCATGTTTTGTTGCAAGCATGATTATGACAGTTATTGCTCTCTCGTTTGTCGCTCCCTTACTATTGCTAGCCTTCACTTACACTGAGTATGAGATCTACTCGTGTTTCCAATCCCCCAAATCCAATATTGCCAAGAGTGTCCACCATACCTACTATTAGCATCATTTGATGTTCTGTGCATATTCAATATGCCTTGTTTTCTTCCGAATAAAATGTTTGCTTGTCATGAGAAAGATAGTTAGTAAATCTCTCACAAACTTGATGGCACACTTTATTTCCTGCACTTAATAAACCTGAACCGTTGTGTCTGTCCATGAAAGTTATATGCTTGCAAATTATAGGCTGGGGATTAGCAGAACCGTGTTGTCACGAGGAACGCTTTCAACACCTGTAAATACATACCCAGTTGGTATCATGCTCTTTTGTTTGTGGATGTCGTCGGTGTGAAATAAAAGGGGAGCTTGTAAGTCCATGGAGTTATGTATGTGTGTTAGAGAAATGCCTGGGCCACCGGTGTAATCCATGCCTAATCATGGTGGAAACCTACAGCGTAACGATAATGAGTATCTATGAAGCATTCTTCTTATAAAAAAGAGATAGCTATTGAGAAAAAAAGAGATATGAGAAAAGTGGAAAGAGAGAAAAAAACACCATTTTCCCATGGTAAATAAGAAGATTGCTGTGATACTCGTTGTCTGCTTGCCTTGTCATTTTGATATGGGATTCTTCCGTATCATCGGGCAAGGGGTACCCCGTTGGCGGTTCTCTATGATATGCACGTATTTACTATGACAAGAACTTACCGGTAACTAAAGTTGAGTAGCATGAGGAGCGGCCCTCATACTCAAGGGACATGAGATTTCCAGTTTATAGCCTGTCAAGCATATAACTCAGATTGGACCTCACTTTCACCTTAACCATTTAAATATGCTTATGATAGGGGCAATGAGATCTCAAAGCTAATGAGTACCATACTTTCTGCATTTGGAAGCCTTTCAAACTATTCAAAACCTTTTTCATTTCCTTGTTGAGTCACCACCTATTCTATGAGCACTTTCTTGAGAGCATAGTTGTCATTCTTAGTATAATGTGCTTGTCTCAATACTGCATTAATTGTGTTATGACTTTGATGCTTGTATCTTTGATATCTTTACTTCTAGTCCTCACTTGAACTTCAGAGGTGCCTTGGCATTCACAATCAAAGGCAAGCGAGATACCACTCTATCAAACCTTGTTACGAGCATTGTAATGTTTCTTATGTTTATGTTTCATGCTACTTATTATTTTTGAGTTGGAATCTCTTCATAGCTTGCAATGCCTATTAAGTAAACTTAGTTGCATACTCTTTATTATGAATTGCCTGAGTAGTTGATCATATGCTGAGAATATATACATCATATGAAGCAAATGTGTTCGTGAAAGTTTCTTTTATCGCACTCAGTTTTCAACTGAATTGCTTGAGGACAAGCAATAAGCTAAGCTTGGGGGTCTAAAACGTATCTACTTTCCCGAAAACTTTTGCTATTGTTTCTCCTCTAAACTTGTGTGATTTGGATACAACTAACACGGACTGACGTTGTTTTCAGCAGAATTACCTTGGTGTCTAGTTTTTGTGCAGAAAATCAACTATCAGGAAAAATCCTGGAAAATATGCCAAAAATCCTATTTCACCAGAAGACTCATGGAGCCAGAAGACGAGACAGAGTAGGGCCACGAGGGGCCCACACCACCTGGCCGCGCGGGCCAGGCCAGGCTGCACCTGGGGGTGGTGTGGCCGCCTCGGCTGCCCCCTCGGCCTCCCTCTTCGCCTATAAGTTGCCTCTTGACCTAAAAACTCAGGGGGGTTCAAAGTTTTTCCAGAAGGAGTTCCGCTCTGCCGCCACCGCCAGATTCCGCGAAACAGCACCAAAAACTCCGTTCTGGCACCCTGCCGGGACGGGGAATTGGAGGAGATCATCACCATCATCATCACCATCGCTTCTCCATCGTCCATCCATGTTTCCCCCATCTATGAGTGAGTAATCCCCCACTGTATGCTATGGGGATGGTAGGGATTGGATGAGATCGTTCATGTAATGGCATCGGATTGTTAGGGCATGGTTCCTAGTATCTATTATTAGTGCTTTTTGACTTTGTTGCAACTTGTTATGCTTAATGCTTGTCACTAGGGCCTGAGTGCCATGATTTCAGATCTGAACATGTTATTGATTCATTATGATAGTTTTGTTTTTGGTCTTACCTGCAAGTTGTATACACACGTTGTTGTCCGGAACCAATGGCCCCGAAGTGACAGCAATCGGGATAACCGGAGGGAATGGCCTTGATGTGAGGATCACATGTGTTGACGGAGTGTTAATGCTTTGCTCCGGTGCTCTATTAAAAGGAGCACCTTAATTGCTAGTAGTTCCCTTGAGGCCTCGCTGCAAACGGGCTGGCAGGACAAAACATGTTGTGCAAGTTCTCATTGCGAGCATTTATGACTATATATGGAACACATGCCTATGATTATTTAGTACTTGGATGCTTTATATTATTTATCTACAATTTCCCTATGTTCTGATTGCTATGTGAATTGTCTTGTCCATGCAACACCCGTCCATCCATCCCTATGCCTACCGCGCTTTAATCCTACTGTTTACTGCTACTGTCACTACTATCTTACTTTTACTACTACTACTACAAAACTGTTGCTACTAATAAACTGTTGTGAGCAAGATTGTTTCTAGGTGCAGCTGAATTGACAACTCAGTTGTTAAGGCTTATAAATATTATTTGCCTCCCCTTGTGTCGAATCAATAAATTGGGTTTCACTTCCCTCGAAAATACTGCGATACACCCCCTATACGTGTGGGTCATCACACGTCGTCGCAAACACCGCTTCTCCCGCTCAGAGCGCCGCACGCACCAGACCAAACCAAGCCGCGCCATTAAGTCCGTGAGAACCACCAGGGAGCACCACACCATCCTATGCCCTCGCCCATGCCGATAGCAGCCTGTAGCGATGCCACCGTCGAGCTCACCGCCGCTCTTTTTGCTGATCAAGGACGATCACAATGTCTGGGAATCTCGTCCGATAATAAGCACTAGCGGGTTGGTGAAGGCTATTCTATCCACAGCTTATCGATAATGAATTCCCGCTCGGTCCCCTCGCGGAGCTACAAAAGGAGGCCACCGCAGTATCCATTCCTCACCCCAAGCCACTCCCCACTCATCACTGAGCCTCCCACACCTCTCCCTGGAGCAAGGCGAGCACCACCGCGCCAGAATTGCACTGGAGTCCGCTGCTGCTAGAGGAGAAGGGCACTGTCGATTTCGACCACTCCGAGCCTTGCCATGACCGCTCCTCGCCTCACCGTCGTCTACCACGTTGATCGCCTCCATCGCTGAGCCCAGCTGGAGCCTAGGTGAGCCCCATGAGACCCCCACCGCTGTGCTAGGTCTAGTTCCTTTTAAATTGCCACACCGCTCGGTCCCCTCGCCGAGCCCAAGTGTTAACTTTATAAAATGTGATCAACCTTTTAAATCACATTCCCATGCATTAGAATATGTGGTGATGACATGTGTCCACATGATCCCATATTCTATTTGGAGAATATTAAATCTTAATTAATTTCAATGAGTAGAAATTACTTTTCTAAAATAGAATGAATGAAACTAGTTCTTTAATGCATGTGATGTTTGTGATGATACTAGATCATCAAGTGTGAGCCTTAGTGTGCTAAAAAGCAATAGATAAGTATTGTTTGGTGATTCTGTACCCCGTATTCCTTTATAGATGATAGTACCGACCAAGTCTATGAGGAGGAGGAGTTCTACCCCGAAAAAGACGAAGAAAACTTCAATCACTTCACCAATCAAGGCAAGCTATTATGTGTAAGCTAGAACTAAGCAAGTTAACACTTGCCACCTTGTTAACTTAAGCAAATGCATTAGGCGTGCTTTGGTTATATACTTTGATTTATACCCATCCCAAGTTTTAATTGTAAGCTTTACTTTCTTACTTTACCAAAGTTCTTTACTGTTTAGATAGCATAAAGAGTATAAAACTTGGCCTATCTAGTTATACTTAGATGTCATTCTGTGGCATGAGATTGAAGATTAGCACTGATGTCTATGCACTTCTATTCTTGTAGACAGTTGTTGGGCCTCCAAGTGCAGAGGTTTGTAGAACAGCAGCAAGTTTTCCCTTAAGTGGATTACCCAAGGTTTATCGAACTCAGGGAGGAAGTGGTCAAAGGTATCCCCTCTCAAGCAACCCTGCAATCAAGATACAAGAAGTTTCTTGTGTCCCCAACACACCCAATACACTTGTCAGGTGTATAGGTGCACTAGTTCGGCGAAGAGATAGTGAAATACAAGTGGTATGAATAATTATAAGTGGTAACGGTGATAGAAAATAGCTTGATGGCGTGGAAGAGACTAAAGGCAAACTGAAATAAAGATGGAAGCAAGCAAACATGTAACAGATCTAATTGCAAATGGTGTTTTAATGCTAAGAAACAAGGCCTAGAGATCATACTTTCACTAGTGAACACTCTCTCATAAATATATTATCTTCATGATACTACTCTTAACTACTCTCCGGTTGAACACTCTAATCGATGGTAGGGCTATAACAGCACACCTCAAAGTAAGCCTTTCCCATCTAGAAAACCCCACACTGTCACCTTGAGTACTAGATGAGTCCAACAAACACCACAATTTCATAAAGACATCCAACTCCAAATATAACTCATAACAAGTATTTGTAATCTCTAGCCTAAGTGCCACCATGGTGAGCACGTTGTCACTTTCACACACATGGGGAGAGCAGAGATCTATTAAAGCACTTGAGTAGCAAGGTAGATCTACTAGATTACAAGCTCATGATCTCAATAAGATCATGCATAGAGAGAGATGAACACATAGCTACCGGTAGAACCCTTAGCCTCGAGAGAGAACTACTCCCTCCTCATCATGGGAATCAGCAATGGTGATGGACATGGCGGTGGAGATAGATGGAGATGGCTTCGGGGGCATTTCCCCGTCCTGGCAGGGTGCCGGAACAAAGACTTTCTGTCCCCCGAATCTCCCCTTCGGTGGTGGCGGCGATGCGGAACTTTTCGTGGATGGAGGCTTGATTATTTAGGGTTTTCGTATCGGGAGGCTTCTTATAGGCAAAGAGGCAAGGTCGTTGGGCGGCCAGGGGGCCCACACCACCTGGTGGCACGGCCAGGGCTAGCCCGCGCCACCACATGGTGTGGCCACCCTGTGGCCCCTCTCCGTCTCGTCTTCTGGCTCCGTGAGTCTTCCGGGAAAATATCAACTTTGGCTTTTGTCCGGTCCAATTCCGAGAATATTGATTTTCTGACTTTCCTGGAACCAAAAACAGCAGAAAACAGGCAACTGGCACTGTGGCTCTTGTTAATAGGTTAGTCCAAGAAATCATATGAAAAGTACTCCAAAGTGTGGACAAAACACAAGAAAGTAGATAAAACCAAGAATGGAACATAAAAAATTATAGATACATTTGCAATGTATCAACATCCCCAAGCTTAACTCCTGCTCGTCCTCGAGTAGGTAAGTGATAGAAAGAAAGAATAATTTTTGAGGTGACATGCACCATCAAAGACTTGATCAAAGTATTTGCAAAACATTCAAAGCTGGGATCATAGTACTTCAATCATAGCATGAAACACAAAGTTCTACCAATAAGACATAGTAACTATGTTGCAACATGAAAAGGCACAAATAAAAGATTCATGAATAACAATGCTTTGCAAGACGTTTGTTTGTTTCACATAAAGAAAACAAAGCATAATAGCATTCAGCTTGTCCCTCATAGAGTAGCAAATATAAATGCATAGGACACCTTCAAAGTTCATAAGAGTGACTAGATACAAATAGTTTAAAACAAGCAATATCAAGTTATGCATCAATCAACTAGTCTTGGGACAATGCACATAGAACTAAGAATGGCCACTATGCTCTCAAAGTAAGTGCATAAAGATAGAAGGTGGAGACTCAATATATATATATAGTGGAAGAAAGGCCTTTTGTAAAAGGAAGTAGGGATTCAAGTCTCATAAAGAGCTTCCAAAAATTATGGTACTTATAGCTTTCAGCTCTCATTGCCCCTATCATAAGCATCTTTAAGGTGATTAAGGTTAAAGTGACACAACTAAGAGGATATGCTTGACAAGTTATAAACCGAAATATCATGCCCCTTACTTACGAAGACCGATCCTCATGCTACTCAACTTCATTCACGAGTAAGCTCTTGTCATTGTAACTACATGTGTATCATTAACAACCGCCAACAGGGTACCCCTTGCAGATGATACGGGAGCTTTCCCATAATCATAGATAGCCATGGCTGGGAGGCCAAGCTCATAGGGGAGGTGCCTATACTAGAGTGTGTAATTGAAAGGTTATGATTGATTATCCGCATACTAAGTATGACAGATTCAGGGTTATCCCTTGTCAACACCCGGATTTTTAATCCCAGATGCCTGTTATGCCATACATCGCAATCCCAGGATTACCATTTTTGTGAGACATAATAGATTAGATATCATAGTACACATCCATTACAAACCATAATAAGGTCTTACACAAATAAAGGATCTCATAATCCAGTCTTAGTACAAACAAGTAGCGGAATAATAAGCGTAGCGGTGGGATCCATCTTCAGTGTCACAAGCAATGCTGACGATGGGAGATAGTCCTAGTTGTCGTAGCCATCCTGTTGTCCTTCTTCTAGATAGTCCTCCTCATAGTCTAGCCACAGGAATAGCCAGGGACAAAGCCATGAGTACTCTTTAAGTACTCGCAAACTATCACTAACAAGTAAGGTAGTTCTAGTAGGAATGTTAAACTCTAAGTTTATTTGCAAATTTAAAATTTAAACCTAAGATGAGTTCAGAAACAAAGAAAGATAAAATAAAGTGCTAAATCACCTAAGTGGGAACTTAGTTTTCATAGTCACAACCATGTTGTGGTCAAGTCAAAGTCATAATTCATTTTGAAAACATCTGACGACGGAACAGTACGGCCACTCCAACTATCCATGACCGCGGACGTGGCTATTCGAATAGTTTGACACTCTGCAGAGGTGGTACACTTTCACCACAAATTTCGATACATCTGTCAGGGATAACCCTGAATCATCATACTTAGTATGCGGATAATCAATCATAACCTTTCAATTACACACCCTAGTACAAGCACCTCTCCTATGAGCTTGGCCTCTCAGCCATGGCCACCTGCCATCCTGGGCACTGCATAGGTGGACAACATTGAGAGGTAGCCTCAGCTCAGACCTCTCCCACGAGGGAACTCATACTAATGCATATAAACTTCCGGCTAAGCCTTACCCAATTCAGGTATTGTGGTTGTATGGTAAAATTGGAATGCTATCGCATCTGAAACCAACCATCAGTTTTTATAAAAGGGATAAGGCTCATGCCTCAACGTTTTCATCATCATAAACCATTTGTGTTTCTCAACACATGTCAAAACATCTCAATAGAATGACTCATCATTCTAAGGTTTTCATAATCATTTTCACCAAGTATTCCCATCTAAAGTGATCAAGTTTTATGCTTAACACTAGTAACTAAGGTTAAGAGTGTTCACTAATGAGGGATGCTAATATCAATCTCATGCCATAGAATGACATCTAAGTCTAACTAGATAGGCCAAGTTTTATACTCTTTATGCTATCTATAAATAAAGTAAAGAACTTTAGTAAAGCAAAAGAGAGTAAAGCTTGCAAGTAAAACTTGGGATGGGTATAAATCAAAGAGGGTATAACCAAAGCATGCCTAATGCATCTTGCTTAGGTTAACTTGTATCTAGTGATGGCTTTCCATAGTATAATACTTGCAAGTGTTAGCTTGCCTTGGTTGGTGCAGTGGTTGAAATTCTCCTCGTCTTATTCAGGGTAGAACTCCTCCTCCTCGTAGACTTGGTCGGTACTATCGTCTATAAATACATACATGATACACAATCACCAAACAATACTTAACTAGTCTATTTAGTACACTAAGGCACACACTTGATGATCTAGCATCATCATAATCATCACAAGATTTAATGAACTAGTTTCATTTCCTTTATTTGAGAAAAGTAATTTCTACTCATTGAAATTACTTAAGATTTAATATTCTCCAATTAAAATATGGGATCATGTGGACACATGTCATCACCACATATTCTAATGCATGGGAATGTGATTTAAATGTTTGATCATATTTTAATAAGTTTAAGTTTATCATTTTAATGATTTAAAGTGACTAGAAATGCCCTAATAGCATTCTTTTGGTACTAGTCCAATGTCACAGCATGCAAACCTAAATATTTTTACATATTCAGATAGGTATTGTCAAATGTGATTTTTGAGAGTTGGAATCAACTCAAAAGCTATTATGGTTGATTTTTGAAAAATGTTTGAATGCAGAAAAGTCTCTATCTTGTTATTTTTGCTATATGTGATCTGCCTCCTCGTGGTCATCTATGGCGTAATGGCGCGGCTAGGGGCGGTGGTGTTTGGTCGAGCGTGGCTAGCGCTCTGAGTGGGAGCGGCGGCGTTAGACGCGGCTCACGATGGGTGCTGGTCGCGTGGCGGGAAATGGGTATGTCTGGTGGCGTGCTGGTGTTAAGGCGGAGCGGCGCACGCGAGCTGAGGGCAAGGCGTAGCTTGTGCTAGGCTGTCGAGGGCGGCACACTGGCGCGGTCTGCGCATGGGGTAGAGGCTGTGGGCGCGGGCGTTCTGCGGTGGTCCAGGGCTTGGCAGCGCTTGCGGAAGGGATAGGGGCGGCGGTGTGATCACGCATATCTCCCTGGTGCGGCGGAAGAGGGCGGGGCGGTCTCCTGCGACTTGGGCATGGTCGACCGGCGAGCATGGCCTCGGGGTGGCGCAGCACTGCGCATACAGTGAAGGGGATATGCTTAGAGGCTTTGGTTGGTGCTGGGGTGACCAGGGGATAAAGATTTAGCCAAATGGTTCGACAATGCATTAATCAAAACAGTATTAGGCAAATTAGATTGTGATCACAAGGTGTTCAACACAATGGCCGCAAGAATTTTAGTTTTGAATTTTGAAAAGATTTTTGGTGGGTGTGTTAGTCACAAGCTTGATCATCTGTGGTTGCTTGGGATTGTCAAGGTGAACTCATTTGAGTGGTTTTTCAAAAAGTGGGATCTATGCATATGAAATGGATTCCATTTTCAAATGCCATTTAAAATTAGTGTTTAAATGTTTTTGTAAGATTTCAAAGTGGGCCTTGGTAGATATTTACTTGTACTAGCAAGGGGTGAAAAGAGTTAGAATTATTTCTGTTAAGAATTGACTTCTAGGAACACCTAAAGTGGCCTAGTGGATTAAAATGGTCAAAATGACCATTTGGTCTTTTTATTCTTATTTGATTTCTTTTTCTTTGTATTTTGTTTTTAAATGATCTAGATGATGTGGAATTCACCTTTGAATCATTTTACAATCATTAGAACAAACAAACATGGCATTTTCAAACAATTCTATATTAATGCAAACACACATACATTCATAATTGTTTTTAATGATAAAAAGTTTTGTTAACCCTAAATTGGGTGATTTGGATCTTGATAACATTGATTAAAGATTTGGGCTGTTACAAACCTTCCCCCCTTAAACAAAATCTCGTCCCGAGATTGAAGAAAGAAAACTAGGAACTAAAGAGATCTGGAAACTCAGTTCTAATGTAATCTTCTCGCTCCTAGGTAGCTTCTTCTTTGGTATGATTACTCCATTGGATCTTGAGAAACTTGATACTCCGGGTCCTGGTGGTTCTGAAACCTTTTCCAAGATACGGATGGGCACTTCACGATATGTCAGATCCTTGTTGATATCAATGGCTTGGTGATCGATGTTCTTGAAAACTTATGTCTTCTCTGGCACTTCTAAGCACTTGTGAAGTAACAAGATGTGGAACCCATCATGGATGGCTGACATCTCCTCTGGCAGTTCTAGTTGATAAGATACTTCTCCGCGGCGATTCAATATATCTGGGGGCTAACTTTCCTTTTAGACTAAAACATTGCGTTCCTTTCAATGGCGAAACCTTGAGATACAAAAAATCTCCGACATTGAAAGTCAGGTCTCTTTGTCTCTTGTCGGCATAACTCTTCTGTCTGGATTGGGCGGTCTTGAGGTGCTCACGGACTTTGTGAACCTTCTCTTCGGCTTCTCGTAGGATATCATGTCCGAAAATCTGACTCTCTCCTACTTGTGACCAATTCAAGGGGGTACACCACTTTCTTCCGTATAAGAACTCAAATGGGGCCATGTCCAAACTGGCTTGATAACTGTTGTTGTATGAGAATTCTGCGAAATGCAGACAATCTTCCCATTTTGATCCATACTCTAGCACACAAGCTCTCAACATATCTTCTAGGATTTGGTTGACTCTTTCAGTCTGTCCATCGGTCTACGGGTGATAAGTTGTGCTGGAATTCAACTTGGTTCCTAATCCGTCCTGGACTCTCTGCCAAAATCTTGAGGTAAACTAGGTTCCTCGATCTGACACTATGGTCTTGGGGGTTCCATGCAAACTAACAATTCTAACAATGTACAACTCTGCTAGCTTCAAACTCTGGTAGGTTGTCTTGACAGGTATAAAATGGGCTACCTTGGATATTCTATCAACTATGACCCAGATAGAGTCATTTCCCCTACTAGAAGTAGGCAACCCGGTGCTAAAGTCCATTCTGACAGAATCCCATTTCCATTCCAGAATCTGCAATGGTTGCAACAGTCATGCGGGTCTCTGATGTTCCGCTTTGACTCTTTGACAAATATCACATTTCGTGATGTAACTTCCGATTTCTCTCTTCATCTTGTGCCACCAAAATTGCTCCTTTAAATCTGGATACATCTTCGTTCCTCCAGGGTGGATAGAATAAAGAGTATCATGAGCTTCTTGCATGATAACTTGCTTCAGTTCCGAATCTGCGGGCACACATATACGTCCTTTGTACCACATAACTCCTTCTTCGTCTTCGGTGAATCTAGGTACCTTTCTTGTATTAATATGACGTTTGATTCCGTCGATACTTGCATTTCCCTTCTGGGCTTCCTTGATCTGACTAATTAAAATCGGTTGAAGTTCAATGCTAGCTAAGAATCCTTTGCTAACTAGCTCAGTTCTAAACTGCTCTAGCTCTTCATGTAAACTTGGCTGGGTTTCTTTGATCATGGTGTTTAATCTACACACCAATCTGCTAAGAGCATCTGCAACCACATTGGCTTTGCCGGGGTGATAGTGAATGTCAAGGTCATAATCCTTGATTAACTCTATCCATCTCATTTGCCTCATATTCAACTCCTTCTGATTGAAAATATACTTCAAGCTCTTGTGATCTGAGTAAATCTCACAGCGATTACCCATAAGATAATGACGCCATGTCTTCAAAGCCAAAACTACGGCTGCTAGTTCGAGATCATGGGTAGGGTAGTTTTTATCATGCTGCTTTAGTTGTCTTGACAAATATGCTATGACTTTGCCTTCTTGCATTAACACACATCCGAGACCAATCTTGGATGCAACACAATATACATCAAAAGGCTTCTTGATATCTGGCATAATCAAGATTGGGGCTGAAATCAATCTCTTCTTGAGCTCTTGGAAACTTGCTTCACATTTGTCGGTCCATTCAAACGTCTTGTCCTTCTTCAATAGTTGGCTCATGGGCCTTGCGATGCTCGAAAATCCTTCTACGAACTTGCGGTAATACCCCGCTAATCCGAGAAATGCACGGACTTGGGTTTTAGTGGTTGGGGCTTCCCATTCTTCAACATATTTGATCTTGGCGGGATCAACAACGACTCCTCCGGCAGACACAATATGTCCGAGGAATCCTACTTCCTTCAGCCAAAACTCACATTTGCTGAACTTGGCATACAACTAGTGCTCTCTCAGGGTTTCAAGTATGTTTCTCAGGTGTTGCTCATGGTCTTCTTCTGACTTGGAATAGATAAGAATATTGTCGATAAAAACAACGACAAATTTATCCAGGAAGTTCATAAAAATCTTATTAATGAGATTCATAAAATAAGCGGGGGCATTGGTTAGTCCCAAATACATGACCGTATACTCATATAATCCATATCTGGTAGTAAAGGCGGTCTTTGGAATATCTGTTGCACGAATCTTAACTTGATGATAACCAGTCCTAAGATCAATCTTAGAGAACACTCTGGCACTGGTCAACTGATCAAACAGATCCTCTATCTTGGGCAGTGGGTACTTGTTCTTGATGGTGACGTCATTTAGCTTCCGGTAATCTGTGCACTGATACGTCCATTTTGCATCACTATTCTATGTCATAATTCACTGATATTCATTGATATATTTCGTATTGAGAGGTGATACTTATGTTATTTCATCTGTTTTTGTATGGTTGATGACTTTTGGAGCATGGACCGCTGCAGTCAGGATTCTGATGGAAAAGGTGCTATTTGGAGGCAAAATTCGCAAAGATTAGAAAATCCGGGAAAATATACGGAAAATCCTATTTTTCCAGAAGACGAAGGAAGCCAGAAGGGGGGCTAGAGATGGGCCACAGGGGGCCCACACCGCCCCCTGGCGTGGGCCAGCCTTGCCCGCGCCACCAGGTGGTGTGGCCGCCCTGGTCTATCCCTGGCACTCCCCTCTAGCGTATATTATCCTCCCAAAACCCTAAGACTCGGGGAGCGACCACAGAAAGATTCCGCCGCCTCTGCGGGGCGGAAAGCACCGAGAGAGAAAGATCTCTTTGGCAGACAGATTTCTGCCGGGGAAATTCCTTCCCGGAGAGGGGAGATCGTCGCCATCAACACCACCATCAAGCTGGACTTCATCGGGATCATCATCATCATCATCACCACCATCATCACCATTACCACCCTCATCACCATCTCCATATTGCTGGAACAATTGGGTTGAATCTTGCATTAGTTCATAGGGGAAACTTTCCTGGTGTTGATTACTCTTTGTAGTTGATGCTATTGAGTGAACCAAATTATTGTTTATGTTCAGATTGTTATACATCATTATTCCATCTCTGATCATGATCCATATGATGTCTTGTGAGTAGTTCCTTTTGTTCTTGAGGACATGGGAGAAGTCATGCTGTTAGTAGTGGAGTTATGTTGAGAAAGATTCAATAGTTTGATATTTAAGTTGTGGTGTACTTCTTCTAGTGGTGTCATGTGAACGTCGACTACATGACACTTCACCTATATGGGCCTAGGGGAATGCATTGTGTATTTGTCTACTAATCGTAGGGGTTGCCGGAGTGACAGAAACCTGAACCCCCGTTAGGAAACCATTGCACAAGGGACGTAAGGGTCTTAGAGTTTAAAGGTGTGGTTAGGTTTCTACCTTAATTACTTTCTAGTACTTACAGATGTTTGCAAGGGGTATAATCACAAGTATGTATTAGTCCTAGGAAGGTCGGTACATTAGCACAGGTTCACCCACACAACACTTAGCAAGCTAAAGAAGATTAATCAACTATATGAAGCGAAAGCACTTGACAGTCTTCCCATGTGTCCTCGAGAACGTTTGGTCATCTTAAGTAATACAACCGGCTTCTCCTTTGCTGTATAAAGGATTGGGCCACTTGCTGCATTTATTCCTACTGTCTTTTATTTACTCGTACTTTGTTTACTTGCTTTATCAAAAAACCCTAAAAATCCGTTTGCTAAGTATTTGTAGAGAATTCCTGATCCATACCACTAGCTAGCACCTTCTGCTCCTCGTTGGGTTCGACACTCTTACTTATCGAAAATACTGCGATACACCCCCTATACTTGTGGGTCATCAAGACTATTTTTTGGCGCCGTTGTCGGGGAGTGAAGCGTTATTGGAGAGTGGAACTGGTAAAGGAAACTTCTACTGTGAGTATTGTTTACTTCTGTTATTTGCTTTGTTTTCGTTATGGATAATTCGCTGAGTTTCTTATTTGGTAATGCTACTACCACTGCCAAGGTAGTAGATAAGCCACCACCTACTGAGAATGATGCTTTCAAAATACCTACAAGAATTATTGATCATGTTATGGATAACTACTATGTTGGGGATGGAACTGTCCATCCTGGTGATCATCTACTCTTTATACACGAATTATGTGGGTTGTTCAAGTGTGCAGGTATTACTACAGATCAATTTAAGAAGAAGTTATTCTCATTATCAGTGAAAGGAAGAGCTGAGGAATGGTATAAGCTGCTGAAGAATGGTCCAGCTCTGGAATGGGAGGAAATAGTGCCTCTCTTTTATTCGAAGTTTTATCCTCCTAGTGAGATTCATAAAGATCGGAATCAAATATACAACTTTTGGCCTCTTGATGGAGAGAGTACATCTCAAGCTTGGGGGAGATTGAAGTTACTAATGCTCAAATGTCCCATTCATGAGCTCCCCAACAATATTATTATCAATAACTTTTATGCAAGACTCCCTCTACATGATAAAGATTTATTCGATGCTTCTTGTGCTGGATCATTCACTCGTAAGGAAGAAGAAGCTAAATGGGATCTTCTGGACCGTATTCAAGACAATGCTGAAGCTTGGGAGAATGACAAAGGTAGAAAGTCAGGTATAAATTATGATTATGAATGCATTGAATCTTTTATGGGAACTGATGACTTTCAAAACATTAAAAATGCTTATGGTCTAGACTCTCAAGCTATTGCTTCTTATTTTAAGGCTTTTGCTTCCTATATTGAAGTGCCTAAAAAGAAGTGGAATAAGTATCATGAACCTTATAAAGATGTTGCTAAGAGTGTTCCTGCTAGAAATACTGAAGTTTATACTACTAATCATATTTTACCCAAACCTTACATTGAGAAAATGCCTTTCCCGGTTAAGATTAAGGAACATTCTATGATAGCTAGTATGGTCAATGAAAGTACAAATAAAGCTATTAAACCTGATAAACAAATGGTTGATGAACCTATAATCACAAATGTGAAAGACTTTGTCACCAAATATGAAGAAGAGGGACACACTATCCTTTGTAAGGATACCTCTAATTTTGTTTCACAAAGTAGTGTTATGAGAGCTAGTATTCCTGTGTTTTCTGTTAGAATAAGTAATCATTGGTACGCTGGTCCTTGTGATAGCTCTATTGTTAAGTTTATGCATGATACTGAAAGTTACTATGAGAGAGGGAAAAGTGTTCTTATGTATCTCAATAATATCAAGTTTCCTCGTTTTATGCTAAAGGTTTTTATGTTGCACTTGTTTTGCCTTCTTATGCAAGTAGCCTTTGGTTTCAACAAATTGTTTGTTTACAAAATTCCCTTGCATAGGAAGTGGGTTAGACTTAAACTTGTGTATTTTGGCTTCTTAATGCTCTCTTTCGCTTCAATTCATATTCCTATGAGAGGGTCTTCAAAATTATCATGCCCATCTTAATGGCTATAAAGAAAGAGCTTTTTGGGAGACAACCCAATTTGTTTTTGCTTTCAGTTGTTTTTGTTTCTTTGAGTCTTGGAAGTTATTACTTCAGTAATAACCGCTCCTTATCCATTTTGTTTGGTTTTTTTGTCAAGATCAACCTCTAAAGAGAGAGAAGTAATATTTGGGGAAGTTGCTGTCCCGAAACAGATTTTTGTGCTTCACCGTAAAAATTCGTGAGAGATCTCTGTATGACGGATTGAGCTGTAATTTTTTGTGCTTCTGCCCCAGGTTCTTATTTAACTTTTGTTAGTTTTGCACTTTTTGATTTGAGAAACAGAAGATTTTCGAAAAAATTGATCTTTACCTGCTGGTCTGTTTTGACAGATTTTGCCACTCTTGCATTTGCTTCTTTATTCGATTTCCTTTTTGAATTCTTTTTGGGTTTTTGGAAGGAGTTGCTACAGTAGCTTATGTTTTGATGGTTTTCAGTTGAAGTTGGACTCAAATGTTTTATCACTTCACTTATACTAATGTTGCTAATGAGAACTGTGTGAAGTTTTGTGTGAAAGAAATTTCCAGGAAGTGGAGATAATGTTGTAATAAGGAAGAGAAGGGTTTTATGACTCAAGTAATAAGTGTATGAAGATGAAGATATCAATGATATTCAAGTGGTGACTCCGGAAGAATCTACTAGATACCAAATTCAGAGACCTGCAGAGTCCGTTTCCAAATAGGTAACAGTTCTGGTAAGGAAAGTTCCACGAAAATACAATCCAACTATACTTTTGCAATTTTTAGTCAATAAGGAAAGCTACGAAGCGAAAAAGGGACGGAAACGGAGCCAGGGTGGCTCACACCACCCTGTGGCGTGGGCCCACCCCTGGCCGCGCCACCAGGTGGTGAGTCCACCCCAGACTCCGCCTCCGACCCGTTTTCTTCTAGTACCTTCCTTTTGATATGAAACTTTGTAATATATAATCCCCCGGATCCCCTGAGGTTCGTATATCGTGTTTTCATTTTGATCTGTTTCTGCCAGGACATACTCTTTGAAGGTTTAGAAGCACAATGGTGTCTGCCAAGGATAAAGGGAAGGAGCCTATGGAGGAAGACCTCCAAGACCCCGGGAAGGAGAAGGAGATCAAGAGTGAAGGTGAAGAGGAGAAAGGCCAACATCCGCACACCGGCACTACCATTGCGAGCATTGGAGTGGTGACAAAACCTTCCAGGGTTAGAAGGACTACACGGATGCAGACTGGGGGGAAAGCTCCTCGTCACAGTTTGGCTCCACGGTCACTTCCTCCACACACCAAGAATCCTTTCCATACCCTTATCCATGAGCATCAATACCATAATATGCCCAAGGGGAAATTACCCTCCAATTGGAATTTTCCTCGTTCTAGCCATGCAAGAAAAGAAGACTTCAAGGAGGAAGAGTGGGGAAAGAATAGCAAGAGCTGGGATTCTCAACCCGACATGATCATGAGCCGCATTGAGCAAAACTCACAGCTTATCAGTAATCACACCTTCGAGATTGAGGACTTGGGGAAACTAATCAAAGAGCTCATCGAGAGGATACCACCACCACCAAAGGAGTAATTCATCATCAGGTTTGGCATCCCCTCGGTTTGTTCCAAGCTTGGGGGAGTGCCACGGTATCACATCACTATCTTCTATCTTTTTACCTTATTAGTAGAGTCATATCATGAATAGAGGAGTTATTACGTAGTATGGTTTGCATTATGGAAGTGTCCCCTCTCTCGTTAGATATGTATCCCTTGGTGTGAGTATCCGTTATGGAATATTAATGAGAAGTTCTATCATTCACTCTTTTTCATAGCTTGTATTATTTTTCAATTCGTGGTTATATGATTGATCTTGTTGTTAGTATTGGTATCACTTTGGGATCATTGAGTTAATTTAGTTGGTTTTGGCAAACCTGGCTCGGTCAGTAGCAACACTATTTTTGAGAGTTGAATGAAAAAGATAGAAGTACTCTAAAGAAAAATAATTTCATCATCTTTCTTTCTTGATTTGCTCATAAGTCTAGTATTCTCTAGTTAAGATCTTTTGTGCTTCCAGGGAAGATTGCATGTTTGTTTTTATCACTTGTATGTTTGTTTGTTTCCTTCAACTCTTATACTTGCTACCCAGCTTTGCTAGCCAAAAACCTGTACTGAGAGGGAATTCTTCTCGTGCATCCACTCCTTTAAACCAAAACCCATGCCATTTGTGTCCACCATACCTACCTATTAGCATTATTGCTATTCCAAGTAAATTCTTGTTTTGTCTACCTCCCAAATTAAACTTGTTATGTGAAAATTAGTGATTAAAGCTCTCACGAACTTGATGGAACACTTTACTTTTCTTGCACTTAATAAACTCGAACCATTGTGCTCATCTATGTTGCGTATATGCTTGCGGTTTGTAAGTTGTGAATTAGCAAAACCATGCTGTCATGGGGAACGCTTTCAATATTGCACTGGTACTTTGTACCAAGTTGATATCATGTTCTTTTGTACCAAGGGGAGCTTGTAAGTCCATGGAGTTATGCATGTGTGTTAGAGAAATGCCTGGGCCGCTGGTCTAATCCATGCTGACATGGTGGAAACCTGTAGCGTAACCATAACGAGCATCTATGAAGCATTCTTATTATAAACAAAGAGAGTCCGATATTGAGAAAAAGAGAAAAAGAAAAAAAAGATATTATGAAAAGAGGAAAGAGAGAAAAAAGCACCATATTCCCATGGTAAATAAGAAGATTGCTGAGATACTTGTTGTCTGCTTGCCTTGTCATTTTGATATGGGGATTCTTCCGTATCATCGGGCAAGGGGTACCCCGTTGGCGGTTCTCTATGATACACATATGCTTACGATGAAAAGAACTTACCGGTGACTAAACTTGAGTAGCATGAGGAGCGGCCCTCGTATTCAACGGACATGAGATTCTCAATTTACAACTTGTCAATGCATATCCTCATATTTGATCACTTTAATCTTAATCACCTAAAGATGCCTATGATAGGGGCAATGAGAGCTGAAAGCTAGTAAGTATCATAATTTTTGGGAGCTCTTCATGAGACTTGCAATCCCTGCTTCCCTCCGTGAAGGGCCTTTCTTTCACTTTGTAGTTGAGTCAGTAAACCTACTCCCTTCTATCTCAGCAAGTATTTTGAGTTGTTG
The DNA here is from genome assembly GCA_910589775.1 of Avena eriantha. NCBI lineage: Eukaryota > Viridiplantae > Streptophyta > Magnoliopsida > Poales > Poaceae > Avena > Avena eriantha. The sequence goes on from OU342743.1 coordinate 312,860,711, forward strand.
TGTTCCATTCATTCATATGATGATTTATTCAATCATGTTTCTTATGTTCCTTGTTTTGCACATTGCTCTTATCTTGTTGTTTACTACTTTGAAAGCTATCACTGAAAACCAATTATTTGTGAACTCCAGCAAATTATCAACTATTCTTCGACCGAGAGCTAAGGTTGCCATTACCAATTATGATTTACTTTATTGTGTTTCCTTTACCTATTGCAAGTTGAGTTATATAATAGTGAGTTGTCTTCTATTATGATCTATGTATTTGATGAATGTGATGCTTCTTGTTCGTATTCTTTTATCGACTCTTCACTCCATAAACCTGAGGTCTTGTTTATTGAGCTCAGTTTCGCTTGGGGACAAGCGAAGTCTAAGCTTGGGGGGAGTTGATACGTCCATTTTGCATGACTATTCTATGTCATAATTCACTGTTATTCATTGATATATTTCGTATTGAGAGGTGATACTTATGTTATTTCATCTGTTTTTGCATGGTTGATGACTTTTCGAGCATGGACCGCTGCAGTCAGGATTCTGATGGAAAAGGTGCTGTTTGGAGGCAAAATTCGTGAAGATCAGAAAATCCGGGAAAATATACGGAAAATCCTATTTTTCTAGAAGACGAAGGAAGCTAGAAGGGGGCTAGAGATGGGCCATAGGGGGCCCACACCACCCCTTGGTGCGGGCCAGCCTAGGCCGCGCCACCAGGTGGTGTGGTTGCCCTGGTCCACCCCTGGCACTCCCCTCTGGCGTATATTATCCTCCCGAAACCCTAAGACTCGGGCAGCGACCACAGAAAGATTTTGCCGCCTCTGCGGGGCGGAAAACACCGAGAGAGAAAGATCTCTCCGGCAGACAGATTTCTGCCGGGGAAATTCCTTCCTGGAGAGGGGAGATCGTCACCATCAACACCACCATCAAGCTGGACTTCATCGGGATCATCATCATCATCACCACCACCATCATCACCATCAGCACCCTCATCACCATCTCCATATTTCTGTAATAATTGGGTTGAATCTTGCATTAGTTCATAGGGGAAACTTTCCCGGTGTTGATTACTCTTTGTACTTGATGCTATTGAGTGAACCATTGAATTATTGTTTATGTTCAGATTGTTATATATCATTATTCCATCTCTGATCATGATCCATATGATGTCTTGTGAGTAGTTCGTTTTGTTCTTGAGGACATGGGAGAAGTCATGTTGTTAGTAGTGGAGTTGTGTTGAGAAAGATTCAATAGTTTGATATTTAAGTTGTGGTGTACTTCTTCTAGTGGTGTCATGTGAACGTCGACTACATGACACTTCACCTATATGGGCCTAGGGAATGCATTGTGTATTTGGCTACTAATCGTAGGGGTTGCCGGAGTGACAGAAACCTGAACCCCCGTTAGGAAACCATTGCACAAGGGACGTAAGGGTCTTAGAGTTTAAAGGTGTGGTTAGGTTTCTACCTTAATTACTTTCTTGTACTTATGGATGTTTGCAAGGGATATAATCACAAGTATGTATTAGTCCTAGGAAGGTTGGTACATTAGCACAGGTTCACCCACACAACACTTAGCAAGCTAAAGAAGATTAATCAACTATATGAAGCGAAAGGACTTGACAGTCTTCCGATGTGTCCTCGAGAACGTTTGGTCATCTTAAGTTATACAACCAGCTTGTCCTTTGCTGCATAAAGGATTGGGCCACTTGCTGCATTTATTCCTACTGTCTTTTATTTACTCATACTTTGTTTACTTGCTTTATCAAAACCCCCTAAAAATCTGTTTGCTAAGTATTTGCAGATAATTCCTGATCCATACCACTAGCCAGCACCTTCTGCTCCTCGTTGGGTTCGACACTCTTACTTATCGAAAATACTGTGATACACCCCCTATACTTGTGGGTCATCATGCACAAACGGTTACCTCCATCTTTCTTGTCGACAAACAGAACCGGCGATCTCCATGGCGATGCGCTTGGTTGAATCAAACCATTCGCCAGCATGGCATCAAGTTGTTTCTTCAGCTCCACTAGTTCAGATTGGTTCATACTATAAGGTCTCTGAGCTATGGGTCCAGTTCTAGGGATTAGTTCAATAATGAACTCGATATCGCGATCCGGGGGCATACCGGACAATTCATCTGGGAATACGTCGGGGTATTCACAGACTACTCTGACTTGGTCTATGGTGGGTAGGGCTAGACTCTTGTTGCACTTGAATTGACGGGGCAAGGTTTCAGATATATGCTCTATTGTTACTCCAGAGCTACTAGTCATGGTTATGGCTTTCTTGGCACAGTCGATCAATCCTTTATGTTTCGACATCCAATCCATTCCTAGTACTACTTCCAAACCTTTGGTTCTAAGTACTATTAGATTGGCATAAAAATCTATCCCATGTATTATGATAGGTACAACCTTGCAAAATTTTCTAGCTTTGGTGGTTGAACCAGGTATTTGAACTATCATGACATGCTTCAAGTTGGTTGGATGAATCTTACTAGTGCATGCAAATTCTTCTGTAACAAATGAGTGCGATGCTCCAGAATCAAACAACACTCTTGCTAATACTGAGTTAATAGAAAACACACCCAGCACGACATCTGGCGCTTCCTGGGCTTCTTCGGCGTTCATGTGGAACAAACGACCATTGCGGTTGAGAGAGTTCCCTGGGGCAAATATTCTCCCGGGCTGAACACGGCGTTGCTGCTGAGCTGGTGCATTCACATTGGCAGTGGCTGCAAGCTTCTTGGGACACTCATTGGAGTAGTGACCCTTCACTCCACACTCAAAACAAGTAATCTGAGACTTGTCTTTGGCAGCAACAGGCACGGCATTGCTTCCAGTCCTTGGGGCAGTATTGTTGTTGTTGTTGTTGGACTTGGGCGGTGCACGGTTGCAGTTGTTGGAGTTTCCGGGGTTGTTGTTGTTGTGATTTCCTACGGACTTCACATTTCCGTCGCTACGGTTGGGGTAGCTTGGACGAGACATTGAGGGTATGTTGTTTCTTGGGGCATATCCTGCAGACGGGTTGGGGCGAACTTCTGGTGATTGTTGAATCCACTCTGGTGCATCATCCTACGTTTGCGGTTGTCGTTGGCTTGGTTGATCTTTCCTTCCATCTAGATGGCAGAGTTGACTAGCTCTTCGAGATCGTCAAAATGAATGTTGATTAACACCATTTGCATCTCATCATGCAATCCATTCAGGAATCTCTCCTTCTTCTTGGCTTCAGTATTAATCTCATCAGGTGCATACCTAGCGAGAGACAGAAATCTGTCATGGTACTCTACTATAGTCATCCTGCCTTGCTTTAGTTCTCTAAACTCATCTCTCATTCTGGTGACTAAACCTTGTGGCACATGGGTGCGGCTAAACTTGGTCTTGAAAGCTTCCCACATCATCACTTGACCGTGGTTCATTGTGTGGGTGTTGTTCCACCAAGCTCTTGCATCTCCTGCTAGATAGTGGGTCGCAAACAGAACTTGCTCATTTGCGTTAACTCCTGCTACTTCTAGGTTATTCTCCATGGTTTGTAACCAATCATCTATATCTAATGGGTCTTTAGACTTGCTAAAGATAGGGGGATTGGTATTCTGAAAGTTCTTGAGCTTGGATCCATGATGATCATGATTTCCATGGCCTTGATTATTGTGGGCCATCTGGGCGATCTCTTGCAGGGTGGCTAGGTTGGCTTGGCGCTCTCCTCTAATAGCTTCGTGGTCCGAAACTAGCATCTATAGAATCTGCAGCATCGGGTCCTGCGATGAGCTGCTCCCTCCTTGGTTTCCACGAGTCATCTGAAGATTGAAATAGAACTCCCAAGGAAGCTGAGGAATTAATGGCTAAAATAAGAAAGAACTATGAAGATTGGACTCCTCCTGAACCAACTATACCTGAGACAACTATACCTGAACCAACTATTCATGTGCCTATACCAACATCAAAGAAGAGGGGAGTTATTGAACTAAATGATGAAGTGATGAAGGAAGCTAAGAAATGTCTTAAGGAGAAGGGTATTAAAGCTGTAGATGTGAAGAACCTACCTCCTATAGAAGAATTATGTAAGCCAATCTCCCACTCATCCACTATTGAGGTACACTCTCTCCAACATTTTGATGAAGGTGATATTCCTTACTCTAAACCTCCTAATCAATGCTTAGAAGAATTTGATATTTTTATTGTTAAGCAAGATAATTTTAATAAAAGGGTGCACAACCATTTAATGGAAAACTCTAGATCTATTATTGAGTTAAAAGATATTGTGGACAGAACATCTAAAGATGTTAAAATGCTTATTAACACTTCCAAATGGTTCAAACTCAAATTGATCAGCTTATTAAAGTACAAAAAGACTTGCTAGTTAACGCTACTAAAGAAAAACATGCTTATGAAATTAGAACTAGAAGTGGTGTTGCTATCCAGGATCCGCTATATCCTGAGGGGCATCCTAAAAGAATTGAGCAGGATTCTCAACAAGCTGAAAATAGTGGTACTTCTCCTAAGAAAGGGAAAAAGAAACGTAAAACTATTGTAGAATCCTCTGAACCTGCTAAAGATCCTAATAGTATATATGTCTCTGATGCTGAAATTGAAAGTGGTAATGAGGAACATGATGCTCCTGATAAAGAAAAAGTTGAAGAAGAATCTGAAAGGCACACTAAAAATACTAAATACACTAAAGAAGACTTTGTTGCTAAGAAACATGGTAATGAAAGAGAGCATTGGGTCCAAAAACCTATGCCTTTCCCTGATAAGAAACACAAGTCAAAGGAAGATGAACACTATAATAAGTTTTGTGAGTGGATGAAACCTTTATTTTTGCAAATCCCTTTGACTGACGCTATTAAATTGCCTCCTTATTCAAAGTATATTAAGGATATTGTCTCTAATAAAAGGAAGATCCCTAATGAAGAAATTTCTACTTTGCTTGCTAATTATTCCTTTAATGGTAAGGTTCCAAAGAAACTTGGAGACCCCGGGATTCCAACTATTCCATGCTCTATTAAAAATAGTTATGTTAGAACTGCTTTATGCGATTTAGGAGCAGGAGTTAGTGTTATGCCTTTTTCTCTCTATAAGAGACTTCAATTGGAAAAACTAATACCAACTGATATATCTTCGCAAATGGCTGATAAATCTACTACTATTCATGTTGGTATATGTGAGGATGTACCTGTTCAAGTGGCTCATAATTGCTTGATATTAACTGATTTTGTTGTGCTTGAAATGCCTGAAGATGACAATATGTCTATTATTCTTGGGAGACCTTTTCTTAATACTGCAGGAGCTGTTATTAATTGTAATCAAGGAAATGTGACTTTTAGTGTTAATGACAAGGAGCATAGTGTCTAATTCCCCAAGAAGATTGATAGGAATTATGGTTTAAATTCAATTGAACATGTTGAGGGCATTCAAGTTGGAGAAATATATTGTCCCCTACCGAGAGAAAAATATGAAATTATTATGATTGGGACCATTGCTGTCAAGGTTGAGGTAACATAATCATTGAGTGGAATACAGAGTTTTGTTTCATATGAAATTGTTTTGGTAACAAGACCTGATCAACCTTGTTAACAAAGGAATTTTTAATGAACAAAACAATGTTTTCACCATGATTATATCCACTTACTTTTACTTTATCCATTTTAGTTTTTGCTTTCGCTTAGTTTACTTTTCTGTTGTTAGTTGCTTGCATATTAGAGTGTCTTTGAACTTCTGAAGTTTTGGTTTCGTTTTGTTTTTGCATCATTCCAAAATCACTTTTCTGCAGAAAAATCATTCATCTATACCTGAAAATTGCTCAAAAATAAAGTGTCTCGAAAAATTCCAGAAAATTCATAGTAAATTTTTATGTGAAAAAAGGGGCAGAGAAGTGTCTGGGAGTACCCGGGGGCCCACCAGGTAGGCACACCACCTGGTGGCGCGGCCAGCCCAGGGGCGCGCCTAGCCATGGTGTGGGTCACCCTGGCCCTCCACTCACTCTCTCACTTGCCTCTGCCTTCTCTCTCCCGAGAAAACACCAGTTCTTTGCTCGAAATCGCGTTCTTGCTGTTCTTTCCCATGATTTTTTGATCTTCTTGCTCAGCCCATCTTTGCTGCTGAAATTTGGAGCATTTGTTCTCCGGTATGTGACTCCTCTGCTCGTCCAAGTAGATTTGTGTTTAGTAGATTATATCTTGAGTATTTTGCTACTGTAGGTGACAGGTTATGAGAGCTTGTAAGCTTGTTCAATGCTTAGAGATATTGTTTTGATGCATTTTTAAGCCTCTTACAATCCCCTATGAGTAGTTCCCTTCATTATGTATTCACTTTGCAATCACTTGTATAATGGATGTTTAAATTTCAGAACAGAAGATGAATGAGCACCAACTCAACCAACATGAACTGAGGGTGCCTGAAGTTATGAAGGTTCACCGAGAGGGGGAAGTTTTTCCTTCCATCTATCCATGCCCCGAATTCATCGGGGCTGCGGGGATCTCTCAAGACTTCCATACTTTAATCACTAATGCAGGGTTGGAGCACTTTGTGGGAGATGAACCTCACCAATTTGTGAAGCTAACCATGTCTGTGGTGCAGGACTTTCAATTTAGTTGCTCTTTGCCTAACCCCATGGTTCACTACAAAAGTTACAATATAGTTGTTGACCTCCCTTTTGATGATTTTTGTGTAGTTATTAGAGTACCTCAGTGGGGATCGTGTGGAAGGATTAAAGAACGACCTGCACCACACATGGACTTGTACGTGGAGATTTGCCAAGGGAGTAGCTTCTCAAGGATAATGGGAAAATCTGTAACATTCATCTCCCGTCTATTCGCTACTTTGCTTACTTTATTGCCAAGTGTGTTCTCGCTAGGCTACTAATAAATTATCCTCATATGATCTAGCATTCATCTCAGCTGCTTTAAAACGAGATAGGACTTATAATTTGGGTACCTTGATAGCTTTCGGTCTTGCCACTAACCGTGAGAAAGGTGGAATTTTTGGAAGCCTCATTGCCTCTTGTTTATTAGCTTTGCATGGTTTAGTGCCTCATCATTTAGACATACAGTTTCCCATAGAGAGACTTGACCTTAATTCCATGATACAACATAAATTTGTTTCTTCTTGGGCTAATTTGAGTGATTTGTCTTATGAAATAACCTTTCTCAAGGCCGGTTGGAGAAAAAGTAAGTCTGAGCGAGTTGTTCTTTTGCCCGCACATGTTTTGTTTAACCTTGATAACAAGGTAGGATGGTCACTCACCGAGGAAGAACTCGATGCATAATTTGGAGAGCTCTCCCAACAGGAGCAGGATACTGGAAGAGAGGTTACAGATGATCCATTCCAGCCCCCGAATGAGGGGGAGTTTTCATATCAGCAACCTACCTATGATTGGGGAGCCTCTTCTTCTTCCCAAGGGCCTGACCACGATTATTCTTACGATGACCTGTCTACTTGGAACCATTACCCGCATTGGTATTGATACCCACTTAGGCCAAAAGCCTAATCTTGGGGGAGGTACACCGACACCACACTCATCTACATATCATGTTTAGTCGGTACTTTGTATATCCATGCTTCGTTCTCTTTTTAGTTTTTGTTCTTGCTTTGTTTCTGCTTTCCAAAACACAAAAAGACCAAAAATATTTTCGTTGTTTCTTTGTTTGCTTATTTTTCTCTTTGCCTTGGTTTGCCTTTTTCCTTTTTGCTTTGTTTTGATTAATCGAAAAACCCAAAAAGATTTTGCTTTGCTTGTTCTTCCTTTTTGCTCTTGCCTTTAAAATTCAAAAAAAACACCAAAAATATTTGTTGTTCTTCTTTGGTTTTGTGAAGTTTGTTGCAGGGTTCAGCAGTCCTCGGTGGAGTTTGGTTTTCATGTTATTATTCAAGCCATACAAGTGAAGGGCAATGATGAGGATTAATGACAACTTGAGGTGTGGTAAGAGGTTGGTAACGAACTCTATTTGTTTTAATTTTTTGTACATATACTCATCATTGTGGGCATGCTTAGTCCGTTCATGTAGCGTGTATGTTATTTATGGATGCTTAGTAGTTCTTGTTTTCTTACAATTAGCTCCAGCATACTAATAGTTTGTAGCATGTCATATGAATGTTTGCTTGCATTGCTCTATTCATAACTTGGTATGACACTGTGATATCCTCCTCTGAATGTTTCACTTGAGTTGAATTGGCACATGCTCACGCATGCATATGACTGAAATAATCAGTTAAGCCTCAATGAATTATTTTTCCTCAGGGGTCTTGAATCACTTTCATGCCATGATTAGTCCCGTTTTGGTACAAGCATGATTATGATAGTTATTGCTCTCTCGTTTGTTGCTCCCTTTCTATTGCTAGACTTCAATTGTGCTGAGTATAATATTTACTCGTGCATCCAACTCCCCAAAACCAATATTGCCAAAGTGTGCACCTTACCTACCTATTAGCATCATTTTCTATTCCGTGCATATTAGGTATGCCTTGTTTTCTTCTGAATAAAATGTTTGCTTGTTATGAGAAAGTTAGTTAGTAAAGCTCTCACGAACTTGATGGCACACTTTATTTTCTTGCACTTAATAAACCTGAACCATTGCGTCCTTCTTTGTTGTGTATATGCTTGTGCTTTATAAGTTGAAGTTAGCAGAACCATGTATCATGGGGAACACTTTCAACATTGCAGTGGTACTTAGTACCTCGTTGATATCATGATTCTTTTGCTTATGGATCCCGGCGGTGTGAAATAAAAGTGGAGCTTGTAAGATCATAGAGTTTGTATGTGTGTTAGAGAAACGCCTGGGTCGCTAGCCTAAGCCATGCTAAATCATGGTGGAAACTTGCAGCATAACCATAATGAGCATTCTATGAAGCATCCTCAATAAAAACCTATGAAAATAGAAAATAAAAAGATTGCTGAGATGCTCATTGTTTGCTTGCCTTGTCATTTTGATTATGGGATAGTGAAAGGATAGAGATGTCGCCTAGAGGGGGTGAATAGGCAATTTAAAAACTATTACGGTTTTGGCTTGATAGAATGCGGAATTAAACTAACGTTTATTTTACAAGAACAAAACCTAAATATACTAGGCTCAACTAAGTGCACCAACAACAAGTTAAGCTAAGCAAGATAGCACAAGATAAATATACCACAAGTGATAAGCAAGATATAAGTACTTCAAGCTCGATGGCTATCACAAGGAAAGTAAGCTCGGGTATAGAGATAACCGAGGTACGCGGAGACGAAGATGTATTCCCGTGTTCCCTTACAAGTAAGGTACATCACGTTGGAGAGGTGTGGGATACCACGAATGATTTCCCAATGCCAGGAAGGCTCACCTTCTTTTCCGAGTCTATCCCACGAAGGAATAGGCCCTTTCCTTATGGCTAGCTTTTCCTCCACTCCGGAGATGGCAAGCTCCACAACCACTTCACAAGCTCCACGAAGGAGAAGCCCGGGTCTCTTCACAATCTTCCACGAAGAGGACACCACGGCACCAACCACCAAGCCAACTAGGAGGTCACCCTCCAAGAGAAACAAGCTCACGGTGTCTCACTCGAAAAAATCGTAATGGAGAGCTCAAAACTTATGCAAGAATGCAAATCAAGAACACCAAGGGTGTCAAATCCCTCACTCTCAAATCCCACCAAAGCAACAAGTGCTAGGGAGGAATTAGAGAGTAACAAAAATGGTGGAAGTCAACCAATGACTTCAAGATCTAGATCCCATGGGTTCCCCTCACTTAGAGGAGGAATTGATTGGTGGGGATTGTAGATATAGATCTCCTCTTCCAGCCCTCAAAAAGATACAAGAATCATAGGAGGACAGGGGGAGGAGGCAAGCTCAAGAGGTTCAACAATGGAGGTCAATTTCGTGGTCAAGAACACCCAAAAACGCTGGGGGAAGAACCCCCTTTTATAGGGGAAAGCAAATATGGCCGTTGGGAGGAAATCTGTGAAAACTCGGTTTAAAGTCGGTTGGACCGGCCCCAGAACCGGGAAATTCGGTCCCTAGGCTGGAGGACCGAACTACAAACCAGAATAGCTCTGTTTACTAACTCGGAATAGACTCGATCGCGAAAACCAGAAAATCTGGTCTGAGATCCGGTATACCGACCTGGCACCGGACTATCCGGTGTGGGGCTCGGTTGAACCGGATCCACAACTGGGATGAAACAGACTTCACGAAAAACGCAATAACTTTTGCATCCGGACTCCGATTTCGATGATCTTGGGCTTGTTTTGACGAGGACAACAAGCTCTAAAATATGGTGCATGAAAACATCATAGTACAACAAAGGAAGATAGAACCAAATGAGGAAAAGGTATGGAGCCTCCCTATAAGAAGAACCGGTAAAACCTTCAAACTCGAAAACGCCATATAAGATGCATACGAATTCCGTTTTCGATGAACTTGGGCTTGTTGAAGAGCTAGCAACAAGCTCAAGAACATCACATAGAGAAATCACCAAGAAGCAACAAAATAGGAAGATGCAAAGTATGCAAAGGATTGAGCTCCCTAAGACAATGTGATCAAGTTACCCAACCGAAAGCCCCTTTTGATAGTGTGGCTATCTATCCTATAACCCGGTCTCCCAACAACCACCTTGAGACCGGTAAAAGGAAAACCTAGCAAGGCCATACCTTTGCCTTGCGCATCCGGCTTGATCTTGATGACAACGCTTCAAGCTCCATCCAAGCCGGAATACATCACTTGATCATTGTTGCTTCATGAAGACTCGTAATTTGCTCCCTCATACACCACTATGGGATAGCTTCATTAAGACACATCTTCACATGTCCATTATCACCAATATGGACGGCAAGCTTCAAGCAAATGATCTTCTCGAGATGCTTATTTTGAACTTTCCCTGCTCAACCTTGATGACGATCACCACTTGATGTCATCCTCTCATGGGCTATATGAGATCTTTACTTTTGAGGCATGCCCATGGAAAGATACCTATCCCATATAGATAACACAAAGGCACATATATAATGGATTAGTTCATGAAGCATAATTGACAAGCTTACCATACCACAAGACATGTGGTACATTCTTTATGCTTCACGTGTTGACCAAACTTGAATCTAATCTTCACTCTTTGTATTGGTAAACAATGTATCTTCTCATGCTCCATCTCAATAACTTGAGGTACATAAAGAACTCTTCCTTTGATTACATGCTCTAAATCTTAGTCAACCATAGCTCAACTAATGAGGCTATCATGACGCAGACTTAGAGCCATATCTTGAATTCTTCTATCGAGAGCACACTCTCAAGATCTTGAACATATCATATTCTTCTCTTCAGTTCGATGAACTTGATGCCAAAACTCAAGGTATATCTTTATCTTCTTGGAATCCATACTTGAATCCAACATATGGACTACAAGCATGACCTATGGAATATTCCTTCATATAAAACTCAATGAAAACATTAGTCCATAGGGATTGTCATTAATCACCAAAACCACACAAGTACGCAACTTATCCGAGAATAAGTTGTATACAAGAGGTTGTATTTGATATGGTTAAGTAACACAAAGATACTAGCCCATATCAAAACCAATTCTACTCACACAAACTACAACTAATGCAAGAGATGTGAGTCGAACCAACATATATAGAGCAAACTCCCCCACAATATATGCACGTGTGATGAACTTGAATTTCATTACATACATTGTCAAGCATAACCTTTGGGAGAGTTTCCACTATATATTCAACCATGAAATACATAATAAAGATGAAATGCATGAAAGGCAAACACTTAAGAACAAACCAATCTTAAGTAGAAAAACATTTCCCTTAAAACCCTCTAAACTTCTCCCCCATTGACAACAAGTGCAAAAATGGATGACAAAGTTAGAAGGCCAATATAGTTCAAGTTCCTCCCAAGGTGTGCATTTATCATAATATGAGTGAAATCATATGCACATATCCAATGACGAATACTTGGAGGAAATCAACTATATTGAGGATCAAATATTGCTAAAAGGATAACAAGGTGAAGAAACTTCAACGGATGAAGCAAGCAATCAAAAGATCCAAATAATCAAATCGACAAATAGTGATCTAAATGAAATAAGGAATCTCCCCAAGGTTTGTGTATAAATGAGTTGTTTCATTTGAATACAATATGCACAAACATGGAATCCTCACTTCCTCTATATCATTTAGAACACAACCAAGATACAAGGAGTAGAGATATAAATCAATGCACTTGTCAAGACAAGCTTAAGTCCAAAAGAAACCAAATATGAGATATGAGTGCGTGAAGATGCAATAAAAGTAAACCGAGCACTCATAAATCAAGACCTTACCAAAACCATTAAAAACTAAGCGGATAAGTGAGATGGTTGGCAAAAGGCGAGGATATCAAGGCGAGAGATTAACACTCTTGTGTATATAAGTTTCTAATTGGGAAAACATGAGAATAATCCACAAAGAAACATCTACATGTAAGAGGTTTATAAAGATAAGAAAACATGATATCCAAGAGGAAGTCATAAGATACACCAAAAAATGATATTTTTCTTAAGTGCATATATATAGCCCATGGCTCTATTTTCTCTTATGGTATATCAATGAACTTCACCAAAGAAAAAGAAAACCTCAAAAACATCACAAGTAACACTAAGGGAACTAATGCTAGTTGGGATATTTTGAGAAAGGCAACAAGTATCAAAAGGAAGGATTCAATGCAATTTCAACAATATTGCACATGAGAGTACCTTGAGGAATTGATATGCAATAAATTGCTACAAGGCATATTTGGGATTGGTGAATCATGAACATGATTTTATATACTCCCCACTATATGCATCATCTCAAATTACTCACATAATCAATAAGGATAGAAAAGTCTTTCAAAGATCCTTGCAAGAACCGCAACATTTACAAACAAATAAATTCATGCCAAGATGCAACCTACAAGAGATTGGATGGAAGAATAGTATGCATGAATAAGATACTTGTTACCGAGATAGCAATGGTATGATGTAGTAGATAAGAATTCTGCGATCATCCTAGCTTGTCTCCAATTATCATGTGGTGACAACACGTTCCTTATAGATAAGACAAGCATCCATTGCATCTCCAATGTACCTAAAACAACATTCAAGTACATCTTGGTCCCCAAACTTATTGGGTCCAAATTGGTTAGACTAACCACAACACATAGGACATACTCCATAAAAATATGTGCATATTTAGAGATGAAATTTGAATTTCATGCACATCATAGCCGTTTAAGGATTTGATGGAGTATACCCTATATATTGGATCAAAGAAAGCAAAACATGATATAAGATATACATTTACTAAACATGCATGCACGAGACTTTCAAGAACCAATGAATATATAGTTTGGACAAAACACCAAAGTATTCAAGAAGGCATACAAGGTGTGACAAAACACATTTGTTGTCCAAACTATATCAAAGAATCAAATCAACACAAGATTTGTTCAACAAAGTTCAACAAATGAACCAAGCAAAAACTATTGAGCATAAAAGATGGGATAAAAACACAAATGCTCAAAGATTTATCTCATTCAAGAAAATAACATGGAGAAGAAAGAATGAGATAAAAAAACTCCCAAAAGAGCAAGGTTTCAACAACCCTTAACACTTTTCACAATGGCACAAGGTTCCGAGAAGAAAAGGTTTGTCTTCCACTAAAAACACATTTGATAATAATCAAAAACACCATCAAAGAGATGTTCAAAAGCCAAGTAAGACAATGGGAGCCACAACAATTTTTGGAAAGGAAAAAAGGCAATAAGAGGTGAAAACCAAGGTGAAGATGATCCACAAATGCTACCACACCAAAGTATATCAATTGTCAAAGACAATGAGTGTATTGGAATTTATTTCCGGTGGTATATTGCACGGATATTAAAGATAATCTTCACAATAAAAAACATAGGATAGGAATAAAAACATTAAGCACTATGCAAAGATAGAGATTCTTGATAGCTTCGACTAGTCACACAATCATGCAAAGAAATGATTATAATAACTTGAAGAAAATGTCTCCCAAATAAGATATAGAGATATGCATTTGAGGAAGTCCACACCAAGAATTTCTTACTCAAGCAAAGACCGAAAAGACGAGCAATAAAAGCTTCTAACAAAAATTAGGACCTTGTTTGAGCTAACATGCCGCCTAGATACAAGATAATCAACAATATCAACTCTAAGTGGCACCACCTCATATGTTCACATTTCCTAGGATTATGATATGCAAAATAAGCATATTACTCCCCCATAATGTGGTATTCAATTTTTCTTAATAAGAGAAAAAACAACCTCGACTAGAGATAATTAATGGACATTTAGAATTTGAATTTCTCATGAGTATGACACACCACATAGTGACTATATAAGCTTGCAATATCAATACTAAGTGGTAGTACTCATGTACACACATTTTAAGGTTTGAGAGATGTGCGAGGCATATCACTCCCCCAAAATGGGATGTTCCATTAACCACTCGAAAAGAGCCAAAAAAGATATCATCAAGATGTATTAGAGGCTCAAAGCAAAACACACAAGTAAATGATGTGCCAAACACATAGACATACTTGAATACACAAAATAAGCATGCATTAGGCACAACAAATACAAACACATACTTGGTACAAAACCAAAACATGTAAAGGGGCAAGTAACTTACAATATAAAAGAGTTGAGTTCGAGTTACCGCAAAGAGGCACATTGGGTATATGGTAGGGAGATGATAATCCTTATAACTTGGCTTTATAAAATATAGTATATGAAGATCCCTTAATTCTTCATGAGTTATCCAATTCTCCAATGCCCTCCAAAAACACCTATTGATCAAGTTTGAGCTTGTTGGTCCCCAACCAAGTTAGGTCCTAAGAGGTTAGTTACAATAGGCTTGGCAACCCAGATGGTTCTTTTCTTAACACCACTTTGAGTTCCAACAAACATGGAAAACACATTGCCATCCTTATCCTTCCCAAGAGAATAATCGTCATCAACAATGATAGGGTTAAATAAGGTACCGTTTGAACATGAAGAGGCCAAGTGTCCCTTCTCACGACATATGTAGCAAAAAGTGCTCCCCTTTATCTTGTTTATTGATTTCTTGTCTTGGGGAGCCTTATCTTGATTATTATTGGTAAGTGGCCTAGCTTCAACTTGAGGTTGAGATTGGTCTTGACCTTGAAATTGTGGCCGCTTCCCTTGTTGCTTCTCATTCAAGTGCTTTTTTCTTCAATGGACAAGATCTTACATGATGTCCTACAACCTTGCACTTGAAGAAAATAATCTTGAACGAATCCTTGACTTGGTATTGGCCCTTCTTCTTGTTAGTCTTGGACTTGTTCTTGTTATTGGAGTTGAATCCAAGTCCACTTTTATCATTGGGGTATTTTTGCACACTCAAATTAATATCGATTGTGGATTTTCCTTCATGACTCTTTTTCAAGTCTTTCTTCAAAGAAGTGACTTGGGCCTTGAGCTCTTTGATTTCCTCTACATGGTTAGTAGAAATAGAGGTACTAGAGGAAGTAGAAGCTTCATTGTTAGAGCAACAAGGCAAAGCAAGTAATCCAACACAAGGTTTATCACTAGTATGACTATAAGGATCACTAGGACTAGCACATGTCAAAATAGCATTTTGATTAGAAGTTGTGCTAATGTCCAAAAGAGGCTCACAAGATGTTACCTTAGTGATACTTTCCTCACGAGCTAATTTTAGCCCATCATAGGAGATTAGAAGATCATTATGAGAACCCGAGAGCATTTCATGACTCTCTTCCAATTTCCTATACTTGCTAGTTAGCAACTCAAGTTGAGACCTTAGCTCAACATTCTCCATTAGGGTAGATGCTTCACAAGAAGTAGAGTTAGTAGCACTAGCATCATTAATAGATTTTTCCTTTTCAAGCTCATAAGATTCAATTTTTTGTATGAGGAGACAATTAGTGTGCTTCTCCTCGACAATCTCTTGCTTAAGGATATTGAATCTCCGACTCCCATCATCAAGTTGGAAATCCAACTCCTCTATGGTTTCCATTTGTTTAGTTATGGTGTCCATAACGTGTTTGATACAAGCAACGGCCTTATAATTACCACGAAGAGAGGTACACAAAAAGGTTAGCTCAAGCACAAGAGCTCTAGTATCCTCATCAAGGTCATCATCACTATCAACATTATCATTGCTATTATCTAGAGAAGATATCTTGGGATCCAAAGTAGGAGATACCTTTGATCCTCTTGCCATAAGGCACATGTGAGCACGAGAGGATGAAGATCAGGATATTCTTGAATCTTTATTCATGGTCATGTCTTGATCCATAGGGTGTTTGATTTCCTCTACATTGTTAGATACAAAACTAGAGGAAATAGAAGCATTTTGTTTATTGGAACAAGACAAATCAAGCATATCATCTACACTAGTACTCAAATAATTTCTAGACAATATGCAAGGACTAGCAACACAAGGGGATATATAATTATCGTTGCAAGAAGTGCTTAAGTCCAAACTCTCTACACCATTAGCATTTATAGAACATGAATCATTGGTGTAAAGAGAACCACTACCATCATTACATATGATTTCTCCACTCACCATGCCATTACCTTGTGACTTGTCACATGTAGGTGAAGTGGAGGGAATTGAAATCTCATCGCGGCCGGAGGTGGAAGCCACTTGGAGCTCTTCATGATGTGAAGGAGAAGAGAGCTCCTCGGACATACCATCGACCCTATGAGAAATGGACCCACCAAATATTTCTTTAAGCTTGGTCCACATCTCATGAGATGACTTGCGCTTTACATTTGTCAAGAACAAATTAACTATGGGGCTCAAAGAGAAAATAAGCTCATTAGATACTTGAGCTTCGAGATGTAAATTTTTCTCATCCTCTAAAGATAGATTTTGAGGATCCATCGGAGGAGAAAAATCTACATCTAAAAATCGCTCAATATTTGGACACAAGGTCCGAAGATTACAAAACAAGCAATTTCTCCACAAAATATAATTTGTGCCATCAAAGATAATTGTGTAATTGTGCACTATACTACTAGGCGACATCTTTACACTCTAGGCGGTGAAGCCTAAACAAGGAGAGACCTTGCTCTGATACCAATTGAAAGGATAGAGATGTCGCCTAGAGGGGG
The DNA here is from genome assembly GCA_910589775.1 of Avena eriantha. Lineage (NCBI taxonomy): Eukaryota > Viridiplantae > Streptophyta > Magnoliopsida > Poales > Poaceae > Avena > Avena eriantha. Next base: position 312,877,832 of record OU342743.1, read on the forward strand.
GTGAATAGGCAATTTAAAAACTATTACGGTTTTGGCTTGATAGAATGCGGAATTAAACTAACGTTTATTTTACAAGAACAAAACCTAAATATACTAGGCTCAACTAAGTGCACCAACAACAAGTTAAGCTAAGAAAGATAGCACAAGATAAATATACCACAAGTGACAAGCAAGATATAAGTAATTCAAGCTCGATGGCTATCACAAGGAAAGTAAGCTCGGGTATAGAGATAACCGAGGTACGCGGAGACGAAGATGTATTCCCGTGTTCCCTTACAAGTAAGATACATCACGTTGGAGAGGTGTGGGATACCACGAATGATTTCCCAATGCCAGGAAGGCTCACCTTCTTTTCCGAGTCTATCCCACGAAGGAATAGGCCCTTTCCTTATGGCTAGCTTTTCCTCCACTCCGGAGATGGCAAGCTCCACAACCACTTCACAAGCTCCACGAAGGAGAAGCCCGGGTCTCTTCACAATCTTCCACGAAGAGGACACCGCGGCACCAACCACCAAGCTAACTAGGGGGTCACCCTCCAAGAGCAACAAGCTCATGGTATCTCACTCGAACAAATCATAATGGAGAGCTCAAAACTTATGCAAGAATGCAAAGCAAGAACACCAAGGGTGTCAAATCCCTCACTCTCAAATCCCACCAAAGCAACAAGTGCTAGGGAGGAATTAGAGAGGAAGAACAATGGTGGAAGTCAACCAATGACTTCAAGATCTAGATCCAATGGGTTCCCCTCACTTAGAGGAGGAATTGATTGGTGGGGATTGTAGATCTAGATCTCCTCTTCCAAAGCCCTCAAAAAGATGCAAGAATCATAGGAGGGAAGGCGGAGGAGGCAAGCTCAGAGGTTCAATAATGGAGGTCAATTTTGTGGTCAAGAACACCCAAAAAACGTTGGGGAAAGAACCCCCTTTTATAGGGGAAAACAAATATGGTTGTTGGGAGGAAATATGTGAAAACTCGGTTTAAAAGTCGGTTGGACCGGCCCCAGAACCGGGAAACTCGGTCCCCAGGCCGGAGGACCAAACTACAAACCAGAATAGCTCTGCTTACTAACTCGGAATAGACTCGGTCGTGAAAACCGGAAAATCCGGTCTGAGATCCGGTCTACCGACGCTGGCACTGGACCATCCGGTGTGGGGCTCGGTTGAACCGGATCCACAACCGGGATGAAACAGACTTTACGAAAAACGCAATAACTTTTGCATCCGGATTCCGATTTCGATGATCTTGGGCTTGTTTTGACGAGGAAAACAAGCTCTACAATATGGTGCGTGAAAACATCATAGTACAACAAAGGAAGATAGAACCAAATGAGGAAAGGTATGGAGCCTCCCTATAAGAAGAACCGGTAAAACCTTCAAACTCGAAAATGCCATATAAGATGCATACGATTTCTGTTTTCGATGAACTTGGGCTTGTTGAAGAGATAGCAACAAGCTCAAGAACCTCACATAGATAAAACACCAAGAAGCAACAAAATAGGAAGATGCAAAGTATGCAAAGGATTGAGCTCCCTAAGACAATGTGATCAAGTTACCCAACCGAAAGCCCCTCTTGATAGTGCGGCTATCTATCCTATAACCCGGTCTCCCAACAACCACCTTGATACCGGTAAAAGGAAAACCTAGCAAGGCCATACCTTTGCCTTGTGCATCCCGCTTGATCTTGATAACAACGCTTCAAGCTCCATCTAAGCCGGAATACATCACTTGATCATTGTTGCTTTGTGAAGACTCGTAATTTTCTCCCTCATACACCACTATGGGATAGCTTCATTAAGACACATCTTCACATGTCCATTATCACCAATATGGACGGCAAGCTTCAAGCAAATGATCTTCTCGAGATGCTTATTTTGAACTTGCCCTTCTCAACCTTGACGACGATCACCACTTGATGTCATCCTCTCATGGGCTATATGAGATCTTTACTTTTGAGGCATGCCCATGGAAAGATACCTATACCATATAGATAACACAAAGGCACATATATAATGGATTAGTTCATGAAGCATAATTGACAATATTACCATACCACAAGAGATGTGGTACATTCTTTATGCTTCACGTGTTGACCAAACTTGAATCTAATCTTCACTCTTTGTATTGGTCAACCATGTATCTTCTCATGCTCCATCTCAATAACTTGAGGTACATAAAGAACTCTTCCTTTGATTACATGCTCTAAATATTAGTCAACCATAGCTCAACTAATGAGGCCATCATGACGTAGACTTAGAGCCATATCTTGAATTCTTCTATCGAGAGCACACTCTCAAGATCTTGAGCATATCATATTCTCCTGTTTAGTTCGATGATCTTGATGCCAAAACTCAAGGTATATCTTTATCTTCATGGCATCCATACTTGAATCCAACATATGGACTACACGCATGACCTATGGAATATTCCTTCATATAAAACTCAATGAAAACATTAGTCCATAGGGATTGTCATTAAACACCAAAACCACACATAGGGGCAATTACCCTTTCAGATAGCTCCTATATCATGTGCAAGGGGTACCCCGTTGGCGATTCTCTATGATACATATGTACTTACAATGACAAGAGCTTACTTGTGACTGAAATTGAGTAGCATGAGGTTCGGTCTTCGTAAGTAAGGGGCATGAAACTTCGACTTATAACTTGTCAAGCATATCCTCTTAGTTGTGTCACTTTAACCTTAACCACTTAAAGATGCTTATGATAGGGGCAATGAGAGCTCAAAGCTAATAACTACCATACTTTCAGCATTTGGAAGCCTTCCAAACTTTTCAAAACCTTTTCGTTTTCCTTGTTGAGTCTCCACCTATTCTATGGGCACTTCCTTGAGAGCATGGTTGTCATTCTTAGTGTAATGTGCTTGTCTCAAAACTTTATTAATTGTATTATGACCTTGATGCTTGTATCTCTGATATCTTTACTTCTAGTCTTCACTTGAACTTCATAGGTGCCTTGGCATTTATATTTGCTCTAGAATTAAAGGCAAGCGAGATACCACTCTATCATACATTTTTATGAGCATTGCAATGTTGCTTATGTTCATGTTTCTTGCTACCTATTACTTTTGAGTTGGAGTCTCTTCATAGCTTGCAATGACTATTGAGTGACCTTATTTGCATACTACTTATTATGAATTGTCTAATTACTTGATCATATGCCGAGAATATATACATCATATGAAGCAAATGTGTTCATGAAAGTTTCTTTTATCGCACTCAGTTTTCAACTGAATTGCTTGAGGACAAGCAATAAGCTAAGCTTGGGGGAGTTGATATGTCCAAAACGTATCTACTTTCCCAAACACTTTTTCTATTGTTTTTCCTCTAAACTTGTGTGATTTGGATACAACTAACACGGACTGACGCTATTTCTAGTAGAATTACCTTGGTGTCTAGTTTTTGTGGAAAAAACAACTATCAGGAGAAATCCCGGAAAATATGCCAAAAATCTTATTTCACCAGAAGACTCACGGAGCCAAAAGACAAGACGGAGTAGGGCCACGAGGGGCCCACACCACCTGGCCGCGCGGGCCAGGCCAGGGCACGCCTGGGGGTGGTGTGGCCGCCTCGGTCACCCCCTCGGCCTCCCTCTTCGCCTATAAGTTGCCTCTTGACCTAAAAACCAAGGAGGGGTTCGACGTTTTTCCAGAAAGAGTTCCGCTTCGCCGCCACCACCAGATTCCGCGAATCGGCACCAGAAACTTTGTTCTGGCACCCTGCCGGGACGGGGAATTGGAGGAGATCATCGCCACCATCGCTTCTCCATCGACCATCCATGTTTCCCCCATCTATGAGGGAGTAATCCCCCGCTGTAGGATATGGAGATGGTAGGGATTGGATGAGATCGTTCATGTAATGGCATCAGATTGTTAGGGCATGGTGCCTAGTATCTTTTATTAGTGTTTTTTGACTTTGTTGCAACTTGTTATGCTTAATGCTTGTCACTAGGGCCCGAGTGCCATGATTTCAGATATGAACATGTTATTGATTCATTATGATAGTATTGTTTATCGTCTTACCTCCAAGTTGTATACACACATTGTTGTCCAAAACCAATGGCCCCGAAGTGACAGCAATCGGGATAACCGGGGGGAATGGCTTTGATGTGAGGATCACATGTGTTCATGGAGTGTTAATGCTTTGCTCCAGTGCTCTATTAAAAGGAGCACCTTAATTGCCAGTAGTTCTCTTGAGGCCCGTTGCAATTGGGCTGGCAGGACAAAAGATGTTGTGCAAGTTCTCATTGCGAGCACGTATGACTATATATGGAACACATGCCTATGATTATCTAGTACTTGGATGCTTTATCTTATTTATCTACAAATGCCCTATGTCTTGATTTCCATGTGAATTGTCTTGTTGATGCAACGCCCGTCCATCCATCCCTATTCCTACCGCGCCTTAATCCTATTGTTTACTGCTACTGTTACTACTGTCTTACTTTTACTACTACTGTTATTTTACTATTGCTATTACAAAACTGTTGCTACTGATAAACTACTGTGAGCAAGATTGTTTCCAGGTGCAGCTGAATTGACAAATCAGTTGTTAAGGCTTATAAATATTCTTTGGCCCCCCTTGTGTCAAATCAATAAATTGGATTTCACTTCCCTCGAAAATAATGCGATACACTCCCTATACTTGTGGGTCATCAATCCTTCGGAGAGAGCTCAAACCTTTGCATTCTTGGCATCATATTTCTTGGTTCTTATCCATGATAGGATTTAGATCTTGTGTTAATATCCATTACAAGCTTAGGTTTATCGAAAACGTATTTCATATGCATTCTCTATTGCATTTTTAATATTAAAGGTTTTACCGCTTTATCTTTTATAGATAGGTTAAACCTTTTATCATTTGGTTCCATCCTCCCTTGTTTTACTATGACGGTTCCCTGCATCATATTGTAGAGATCGTTGCTATCTTCGAAACGAGCCCAAGATCATCAAAACCAGAGTCTGGATGCAGAAGTTATGTTTATTTCAGTTTTGGTGTTTCTGCCTATTTTTGAAGGGGAGGATTATCCCGGGGGCGGGTTATCCGGCCCAAATATCCGTCCCCTGGATAGAGGCTCACGTCGCAAAGTCCTTAGCCATATTTTGGCTCGGAGAACCCCGAAATATCCAGGGAAGGATTATCCGGAGTGGGACGTCCCAAACGGTCATATCTGGTTGGAGGGGTATAAAAGGCCCCTTTCTTCCTCCTTGGGCTTGTTGCTTGCATCCTCTCTCTTCTCCATTGGTACTACCTTCAAGAGCTTGCAAATACTCTCAATCCCTCCCATATTTCTTGAATCTTTTCGGGGGATTTGAAAAGGGAGATCTAGATCTACAACTCCATCAATCCATCTCTCATATATGTGAGGGGAACATCTTGGGATCTAGATCTTGGAGTTTCTTTTGTGGATTTCCTCATGTGTTGTTCCTCCTTTATCCCCCAATAGCTTTTGTAACTTTGGTGGAATTTAGGAGATAAGAACTTGATCACTTCTTGTGTTCTTGCCATTGCATTTGGTGCATCGGTTTGAGTTCTCAGCAAGGATTCGATAGGGTGAAAGGTGAGATGCTTTTTACTCTTAGGTTCATGGAACCCTAGACGGTTTAGTTGTTTTGCAGGTTTGTGGATTACTTGGGGCCTCCAATTAAGTTATGGAGCTTTCCCCAAACTTGTTTGTTGGGAGTCTTCATTTGAGTTGTGGAGAGGTGCCCCAAGCATTGTGAGAGGTTACGGATTTCCACCGACAAGTGCACTGGTAGTGGAGTGAATCAGGTCTCTTGTGGCGAGGTTCATAGGAGAATAGGGTGAGGCATTTTGTGGCGTGGTGGTCTTAGTACTGCCGACCCCTCCAACGAGACGTACTCCCTTTATGGGAGGAACTCGGTAATACATCATCGTCCCCGCTTGCCTCGGTTGATTTACTTATGCACTTTACTTTGTGATAGCATTCATGCTTGAAGTATTTATCTATCTATCACATAGTTGCTTGTTTTGCTTATCATAAGTTGTTGATGCACATAGGTGAACCGTAGTTTATATAGGTTTTGTGCCTGACAAAGTAAACGCTAGTTTTATTTCGCCTTTGTTAAGTCCATCTCGTAAAAGTTTTAAATCGTCTATTCACCCCTCTAGGCGACATTTGTGTCCTTTTCAAAGTGCACGAACATCAGAGCATAGAACACGAGCAGAGGAAGGCAGAGGCGCCTTGAGGCAATATCTCGTGCTCCTTCTATGTAGGGTCAACGCACATGGTAGTAACAAGGAGAAAAGTGGGGAAGAGAGAGGCGACAAGTGTAAATGTGTAATGGCAGAAAGAATGGGCGTGTACCAGGTATCAGTGTTGTTGATCAGACTACGAACCGGCACCGCGCGGCTACTGCCGTCCCGCTTCTTCTTTGCCGCTTCGTTTTCCTATTAGAGCATCCTCAGTGGCAGGCCGCGTATGCGCTGTTCATGTCCGTTTTGCTGTCCGCGAACAGCGTGGCCCAAAAGCAAGCTCCTAGACAGGTGCATTCGTGGCCCAATTCTGGGGAGAGTTTGTGCTCGAGTGTGTCCGCGTGGATAACGCGTGTGTCCTCTCTCCATCCGCCCTGGCCCACATGGCAGCAAGCCAAAAGGGTCTCTTACGCTGCCAATTAATGGTGGCCGGTGAACCGCCTGCGCCGACCAATCTCCTTCCTCGCTGACCCCTAGCTGGTCACGCCGCCTGATGCCTCCATGCCACGCTCCGCCCGACGCCTGCACTGCTCTTCATCAATCCAGGCATCCAACTCCTTGGCCTTCTTAAACAGGCCACCCGTGGTCGTTCCCCACACTCCCACCTTCCACCACCTTAGCCGTTCCCACCGCCATAGCCATGGTCGGCGGCGTAGGACCGAGAGGGGGCGCCTGGGACGGCCTCCTAGCCTGGGACGACCTCCTAGCCCGGGACGACGAGGCCGGCGAGGAAGGGCTGGGAGTGGCGAAAACCTATCGCCACCACCGTCCCCATTGCCACCACCGTCGCCCGAAACCGTCACCATTGACCTCTCCGGGTTCGAGTTCAGCGTCAACATCCAGTTGGGCATTTCCAGGGACAAACTGTGGCTCCCCCAGAAGTTTGGGTCTGTGCTCGATGGGCAAGAGACCCAGAAGCTCGTGTTGCAGGTGCCCGGCGGCTCCACCGGCCTGTGGTCCGTAGACGTGTTGTTCGGCTGCATCGGGCAAATGTACCTCCACACCGGTTGGAGAGAGTTCGCTCGCGCACATGATATTGAAGCCAACGACTTTGTTGTCTTCAAGTACGATGGCAATGACGTGCTCATCGTCAAATTATTCAACAAGACCATGTGTCGGCGTCACTACCACAATGACGAAGATGAGTAGGCGAGAATCGGAGCTAAGTACTGCAGCTCAGATGCTAGGGCTAGTTTATTTTAGTTTTTCTACCTTCTCTTTATGCCTTTGCATCAAGAAAAATCTTGCAAAAACTATATATGCAAAGCGATAGCAAAATCCTGAAATAAAAAATCCCCCCCCGGGCGCACCCACGGATAGGGTAGGACACCGCACACGCGGACCATCCAAATAGTGAAAAGCGGACATAATTTGTGTCCTAAATGCTCTTAGGTCGGGTGGAAATGGAGCGCTGGGTGAAGTTACTGCTACTAGGCCAAAGTAGAAACCTTGGCTCGAAATCATATCTCCAATCTAAATGCAAAACTTTTACTAAAAAGAAATTCTTGTGGCCTGCCTAAACAAATTGGTGCTTAAAAAATGTCTTTAACGATTTATTTTATGTCCTACCCAAGCAAAAGAAATGCCCAAATAACTAATGGCAAAGTAGATGAACAAAGTAATTAGTAATAAAATTTACCTAGGAAAACGTAGTAGATTCAACCAAAATTGGGATAAGGCCGTGAAATTTATTCGAAGTAATTAACAAAGTAATGCACTATGAAATTTCTGTGGTTTTGAATATTCTTGTGAATTCCACAATATTCAAAGTAGTTATGCTACAACAACTTTACAACCTTAGAAGGTTACCTTCTCCCTAGTGAGCACGCGAGCTCAATCGGACGCCTTGGCTAAAGAAGTCTTTATAGAGTGCGGAAATGCAGTTCCCCCCGTAGGAGGGGCTCCCGACACCATCCGTGTCCTCCATTTGTTGGAGATTCGTGCTAGCCTTTTTATAAAATAACTCTCCCACCACACTTTTCTAGTCCATTACCTTTTTGCTTATTAGCCCCCAGTTTTCAGGTTTTATACATATTTCGTCGCTGTTTTGTCTCTCGACATGTTAAACAGAGAAAATATTATTTATTTTATTTAATTAGTCAAATTTAATTAGCCAGTTTTATGTTCATACATGTTTCTGCAAGGATACAAATAATGAATCATCTATGTTTTTGAGCGCAGCACGCCCATGGCCTTCACAAATTATTTTTCACATATTTCTTACATATTACCTTTCACAAAATGTTTTTCACAGATTTTTGTTACAACTTTTTTCTTACAACTATATCAACAAAATTAACGGTTGCAATAATATCCAAACTTTCATCTCAGATTCATGCACAAAACATATAGATTCATATGAGACTTAATAGAGAACCGATTCTTGGGAGATTCATGCAAGTTTCATACCAAATTCGTAGCATAATCACAGAAAAAATACAAGTAGAAGCATGAACACCTAAAACTATGAGATTATGTTCAGATATTAAGGATAAAAACCTAAATCTACCGGATTGTTTTCCATGGAAGGAATTTTTTGGAGAAGAAGACAGAAAATTATATGAACTTCAACATCCTTTTTTCGGATCCAATATGCATGGACATATTTTTCATCCAAGAACCAACAGTGAATCTTCAGAAAGAAAAAAGAAGCCCTCCAAGACTGCTACAAGATCCATCAAAGATTCACTCATATTTTCATCTCGGATTCAATCAAGATCCAGCCAAAACTTGATCTGGATCTCGGATTCAAATGGATCTCGTAGCAGGCGACGAACTTGTCTTCAAGGTCGAAGAAGGTGTTGACCACCGCGCCATCGGCCGTGCGCATGGCTGCCATGGCCTCGTCCCGCAGCCACTCGCTCCCATGGCCAGCAGCCTCGGGGCGAGAACGCACTCCATCCGGGATCCATGGCCAGTGCCGCCCACCCCTTCCAGCGCCACCCTCCACCTCGTCGTATCGGGGCTACGCGCATCGCTGTGGAGGTGTGATGGCGCGAGCTCGAGATCTGGGAGGGAGAGGGGCGCGACGACAGAGGTGGGAGGCGGCCGGCCAGGGGATTGGGTGGGGCGGGGGCGACGTGGACGATGGAGATCCCATGCGTGGTGGGGCTGAGGAGGGCGACGAGGTGGGGGGCTTCGAGGTGGAGGAGGGCTGGGGGAGGCAGAGAGGTAGGGGCAACGGGAGTTGGAGGGCGACGAGGCGACGGAGGTGGGGGCGTCAGGTCGCGAGCTGGGTGCCTGGGTGTGGGTGGTTATCTCTATCTCCTGGACTGCAAGTTAAATCCGAAATAGAAGGAGGACTAAAATGCAAAGATGATGTGGGCGGTGACTGTGTTGACTTTGCACGAATCTTCAGAAAATCTATGGCACAGATGGTGCCGGGGCCCAACTTACATGTGGGAAATCCGCTTTGTTGTAGCGTGTCCCTTGCTAGAGGGCTTTCGTTTTCATGGTTCATTTGGATTTTAATTAATATTTTTTTAGATGGATTTTAATTAATGTTACCGAGAGGAAGAAAACAACTATGTTCCTAGAGTTCGAGATTGTTGTTCTATGGTGACCACATGAGACCTCTACCGAGAAGCTACTCGAAAGTAGCTACATTTAGTCAACATTCAAGTATTCAACAATCACACCTCGTTTAACCCACATTCACCTTTCGTCGCGGCCTTTTTCACCTTCCCCTCCAACACTTGAAATACGTTTGTTCTACTGTATATATATCTCGCTCACCTTCAGTCTGACGGGCCTCCGAACTCCGATCATCAGCCAACCACGATGGTGCACCGACGGTCCATCTTGGATCTGGCGCTACACAACCACAATGAGTTTAAAAAAACTCCAATGGTCCGTCGCCCTCTTGCACCACCTACGACCCTCACTTTACATCAGGATCATTTTTCCTAGCTTTTCTGGATAGATTAGTGTTCGGTTTTTGAAAGTTGATTCTCTGAAAGCTGGTTCATTAATTTTTAACACTAGAGAATGATTTTGTAAATTATAGAGAGTTCGTCCGCAATTTGTTGGAAGTTCATCTGCATAGTTTGTTGAAAGTCTTCCCTGTTTTGTTGGAGATATGCCCAAGAGACAATAATAAAGTGGTTATTATTATATCTTTATGTTTATGATAAATGTTTACATCCCATGCTATAATTGTATTAACCGGAAACATTAATACTTGTGTGTTTTGTAAACATAAAAGAGTCCCTAGTAAGCCTCTTGTTAAACTAGCTTGTTGATTAATGGATGATCATGGTTTCCTGATCATGGACATTGGATGTCGTTAATAACAAGATCATATCATTAGGAGAATGATGTGATGGACACACACCCGTAGTAAGCATAGCATAAGATCAAGTCATTAAGTTCGTTTGCTATAAGCTTTAAAATACATAGTAACCTAATCCTTCGACCATGAGGTTATGTTAATCACCATCACCGGATGGGTACTTTGATGACATCAAACACCGCTTCGTAACTGGGTGGTCATAAAGGTGTCATTGGGTATTCTGAAAGTACGTGTTGAAGCGCATGGACCAAGATTAGGATTTGTCCATCCATATGACGGATAGATATGCTCTGGGCCCTCTCGGTGGAATGTCATCTAGTTAGCTTGCAAGCATGTGACTGGGTCACAAGGGATGACATATCACGGAACGAGTAAAGAGTACATGTCAGTAACGAGGTAGAACTAGGTATGGAGATACCGACGATCAAACCTCGGATAAGTATAGTATCGCGTGACAAAGGGAATTGGTTTCGTATGTAAATGGTTCTATCGATCACGAAGTAATCGTTGAGTATGTGGGAGCCATTATGGATCTCCAGGTCCCGCTGATGGTTATTGATAGGAGATGTGTCTCTGTCATGTCTACATATTCACGAACCGTAGGGTGACACACTTAAGGTTCGAAGTTGTTTTAAGTAGATATGGAATGTGCGTTGGAGACCGAATGTTGTTCGGAGTCTCGGATTGGATCCGGGACATCACGAGGAGATCCGGAATTGTCCGGAGAATAAGATTCATATATCCGGAATTGTTCCGGAGTATTTGTATGAGGATTCTAGAAGGTTTCGGAATGTTCCGGAAGGTTCTGGAAGATTTCTTGGAGTTTGCTTGAAAACCAAGAAAGGATCAAGGAGTCCTTGTGGGGCAAGACAAGGAGTCGTGGGGGAGGAGGACTCCTCCCCCCCTCCCAATCCGCCGGCCAAGGGAGAGGGGAGTCCTACAAGGACTCCACCTCCCCATGGCGCCTCCCCCCTTTAAATAGAGGGGTGGGGACGCCACCCCCTGGCCCTCCTCCACTACTCCAATCCTAGTCGCCTCTCTCCTCCTCCTCCTTTCTTCTGCTTAGGCTTAGGCGAAGCCCTGCAGAATTCTCTACTCCACCACCACGCTGTCGTGCTGCTGGGATTCCGTGGAGAAGATCTACTACTTCCGCTGCTCGCTGGAACGAGGAGAGGAAGGACTGCTTCGATTCCGTACGTGTGACCGACTGCGGAAGCGCTGCCGGAACGCGGCGCTGGAAGGATCGTCCACTCGATCTTGAGATCGGCAAGTGATCGACTACATCAACCACGAGATCCAATCTCGTAACGCTTTCGGATCTACAAGGGTTAGTACAGATCTATCTCGTTGCATATGTCTAATAGATTAGATTTTGGCTTTTATCTAAATTAGATCTGGGTTTTGTTCGTTCTTGCGGTAGAAAATTTTTGTTTTCCATGCTACGAACCCATCATGTTTTTCGAAAGTTCGTCAAAGTGGCTAATGTTGATTGATAATAGTTGAAAATTCATGTCAAAGTTTCCAAAGTACAACAATATAGTTCAAAGTCCGCAAAAAATAGTTGGAAACTGCACAAAACTTATTTAAAAGTTAATCCCATAGACAAGTAAAAACCAAGAGATTTATGTACTACAAAAAATTAAGTAGTCCGACAAGGCAGCTTCCATCACCGTGGGAGGCCGTCAAGAAGTAGACACCAATACCCGCCAGATAACCATGCCTTTTGAATACATGAAATTTTCAATATGGTAGGCAATGCAAGAAACAAAAAACACAAGAGAAGCTGATTTTGAATTAGCTATAAAGGACGCAAAGTGTTGCCGAACACTAGCATTATCTTTCTAGGAACGTAGTACAACATATAGCATCTCAAAAGAACAGAACATGCAAAATGCAATATAAGACAAACATATTCCATATCTTATTGAAATCCTACAGCGTAATAAGGAGAAAAACATTCATGGTTAACAATGCTTGATGAAAAGCATGCATGCCCAGATACAGCCAGAGCAACACATGTAATGTACTGACTACAGAAGTGGTATGTAGACAAACCTTCTCATTCTTCATGTCAAATACGATGATCAGCAAAACCTAACAACAGTCGTGCACCTATATTGCAAGACAATGTCCATCCCATCAACTAGGATAAAACCATGTGGCTATCATATTCAAATTCTTGGATGATCCTCTCAGCAGTGGCATGAAGAACAAATGCTCATTCCCCAAATCATAACCTGCACAATGACTTGGCGCATCATTCCAGAACCAGTCACAAGTGCCATCGTCCAGGAAAAATACATAATTCCCCTTTAATTTGTACTGAGATACGGAGAGAGATCGGGAGCAACTATTGCCCAAGAACAGAGCTTGGTCATCCCCCACACCCATAACCTCTACCCACCTCCGCAGTTGCAAGTCTGCCGTAAATACATTGAAGTGAGCTCCTACTGGCTTAATGGTCGTAGATCTCATGTCATTTTCAAATACTCCACCAAAGAATGTTCTTTGAATACGCAGTAGTGCACCATGAGACTCAACCAGGTATTCATCCATATTAGAAACACCACCCTCCATCAACCATATGGTAGGAGTGGCACCCTCAAGTAGGCACTCGATCTGAGAAACCCTTAGCTTGCCACTATCATGGTCCTCTCCGACCTCGACGGCCAAAAGGTCATCGATGACGTACAACTTGCCTCTGTAGAATACAATGTCCTAGATTGGCCTTTTGAGGCCCAATTCACTTACAAACCATGATGCAGAACCCGACCGGTACCAAGCAACTGTATGAAGAGGCCCAATGTCAACAATTGCCGCACCAAGGAGTGACGAGCACATGGTTACCTTGCACAATGATATCTCATTATCCTTGTTCAACAATGCATCAGGCATCACTTCCTCTTCGATGACACGACCATTAATGATTCCAGTAGGTTCATCCATGGGAGAGAGAGAAGATAAGCTAGGAAGTGTCAAGGTGACCTTAGAGAAGGGATCCATCAAGAAGCATGTGCCTTCACACGAAAAGACAGGCCAGTCACCACAGCAAATTTGATAGCTAGCACAGTTTACAAGACTGAAAGATTCTTGTATTCCTTTCATGTGGGGCAAGTGTCACATCCCAAAAATTTCCGAATTTTGAAATGTGAAAAATCAAACAAATAAAGAAAATAAAGGTTGAAATTTAGGGGGAAAAGAAACTTTTTTTCCTCTATTGAAACCTTACTTAAATAAAAAGAATTATGAATGAGGAAGTGACAAACAAACTATCCAAAGATAAAATGCAATCATCCATGACATGTATCTTATCAACCTCTGAAGAAAAAAGGATAGACCCGAAACGTAAACACTAATAAGAGAAATCACCATCAAGTTCAATACAAGACTATGGCTATGTTCTATATAAAAATTTGGCAATGTAATACCTAAATAATCTATAATGGTAAACAACAATATTACAAAACCATAGGATTTGGTTTCACGCTATTTGGAGCCAAGGATAAAAATATATGAAATATTTGATAAAAAGAAAAGAAATGGAAAAATATTACAAAGAAAATTTAAGCCATAATTAAATACATATTTTAAAAGAACTAAAGTATTCTTAAAAATTATATAATGATAAATAATTATTGAATAACACTATAGAATCCGGTTTGAACATTTTTTTAATCTCTAAGTCAAAAGATATGAATTAATTGAGAATAAAATTAAGAAAATACAATATTAGCTATTAAAGCCAAATTGAATAAATTTGATTAGTAAATTTTGAGATGGAAAGTAAATGTGTTCTATAATATCCTAAAAACATAATTTGAATTTTACATTTTTTTAGAATTTCGTTTGATTCAATTTAAATCATTAAATCAAAAGTTATTGAAGAAATCGGAAAAACAAAAAGAAAAACGAATAAAAAAAGAGCAGACCATCCCAACTGTGGCCACCTGAGAGCAGCCCAACCCACCCAGCTATCCTTACTCTATTTTTTTCCTTCATGTTATTATTTTGGGCTTCTTCCTTTTTCTTGGCCCATCTAGATCGATCCTCTTCTTCGTGAACATGCCAACTGCACCTAAGTTACAGCAGCCATGAATGTAGCCTCTTTCTCTCCTCTCCCTCGTCAATTGTAGTGTCCATTTTATCTTGCTTTAAACACGAAAGTTACTCAAATTTTTATGCTCGTCTCATTCAGGGTATTAGAACGCCACCTCGTTGCCTTAATCTCTCAAACCGATACGGTGAATCGAATGCCTCCGATCGGCATTCACCTTCCGATCTCTTCCCTCAGGCTATACCGAGACAAACTAAGGAGAGCATAGTGTATTCTCTGTCCACCTCTTCCACTTTAGTTCACAAATCTTCTCCAAAGAAGCCATCTAATACCCGTGTCATCCACGTCTTGTTCGTGTTCTTGCTGAGTTCATCGGACGATTACGTCACATACGGTACGTATTTGCTCGATTCCTTTTAACAGTAGGCTATTCTCACCGTCGCCTACCTCCAGGACATGGCGGTGCATCATCTCGTCACTGTCCATCACGTCGTTGTTACTCCGTCCACTCGCCGTCATCGTGCATAGACCAAGCAATCCTCGCCGACTCTACAATTCATAAAGAGCACGTCCTCATCTTCCACACAAGCACACAGCTAGCACAGCGGTATGCCCGTCTCTCCCTATACCATGAGATGAGATCCCAAGTTCAAATTCTAAACTCATCTATTTTTAGAACGTGAGATGATGTTTCTTGTTTTTTTTTCTTTCTTTCTTTCCATCAACCACACGATCCAGATCGTACGGTCCTGCGATGTCCACTTATATGAAGGGGTATCGGCTAATCACAGCCCGCCACTTGTAATAGTAATTTCATTTTCGAATGTTTAGTCATAAGAACGTAGAAACTTCAAAAAATCATAATTTTCAAACCGCTCGTCGAACAATTACAAACTTTATGTTTATGGATTCATAAAAATGAGGACAATGCAATGGAACAATAATTTGATACTTTTTATCTTGTTAAAACCATTGTTTCTGTAGAACCATTTGTAGATTAAATTGGCTATAAATATTGTTTTATAAATTATTTTTGGGTGAATCTTTTTTCTATGGATTGAAAATAGAACCATGTGTTTAGTAATACCAAAATATAAATTAAGTTCAGTATAAATAATACCGTGGCAATTATTTAGTAAGAATGGCCTTTCCAAGTGTAAGAAAATATTGCTAATTGTTATAATTGCACAAATGGTTGTAATTATAATCTTGTAAATATAAAATATTTAGAAATCACATAGTAATGTTCAGAACCTTGTTATAACAATTTGTACAATAAAAAATTTCATCTTACATGCTTGCATATTTTGCATGATTTTTGTACTTTCATTAGTGTTGATTTTGTGCATGCTTGTCTTGGTTGTTTTGTTTGATAGATTGTGTGGATTGTCAAGTGTGTTACTGCGAAGAGTGTACCAACACGACCAACTACTAAGGCAAGTGGCACTATCAAGTCCTACATTTTTCATTATACTTAGTTGATTTTTGTAGTATATGCATGATAGACTATATTATTATGCTATGCTATATCTCCTATGTAGAATAGGAAATAGTAGTTTCTACTTGGTAGGTGAAACATTGTAAGATTAAAAATGCTTAGCTCTGCTATAGTTTTTCGGGGTAGAATATCATATTATGATTATATGGAGTATTGGAAAATATATGTTTTCTATAATAAAACAAGTTCTTAATGAAACACCTAGGTGGAAATGGGACTTGTATGGATTACGTTGAGTGGTTACTCAGGGCCCATGTCTATGGTTTACCCTGGTATATCACACTTGTGGATGGCCACCCAGGAACAAAGAGATTGGAGGACGTTTTTGTCGCGAAGCTTCTAGTGCAGCCACATGGCATATGGGCTCTACCTTGACCGACTAAGTTGCGAGAACTCAGCCAGACGGACAGAGGGTGGTAGTGATGATAGGATGAAACGTGTATGTGGTGGTCTGAGGGATTGCTTCTGAAAAGTCTCGTCTCGATGCATGTCGAGTCTTGTGGGGAAAGTGCACCACCTCTCGAGAGGGTAAAACTAAGTACTTAGTCATGTCCCCGGTTACGGACAACTTCTGAGCCTCAAGACAATGAAGTAGAATCAAGAATCTTATCATTCTAATTTTCTAAGTTAAAATTTGATGGGTGAACAAGGGTTTTGGTTCATTAATTTCTATCAATGGAACCTAGGTTCACTGATTTCTATCAGTGGTACCACTATGTTGTGATTGGAAATATTACCTGTAGGGTATCCAGTGTAACTTAGTTGATAATAAGTGTTGCAAACTATTTGTAAAAAAATAGAGAAAAACTTTCTTGCTGCAAACTAGCCAAAGCTCTACCTGGCCAGATGTGCATGTAGTAATAGATTCCACTTTACATCCACATACTAGTGACACTTGCCAATACAATTTAAAATATATTGACCATTTGTGGCTGTAACTTATCATGTTGCAGGATTACCTGATGATAGTGAAGTTTGATGAGTAGAGATTACAAGTCTGCACCCAACATGTTTGCGTGTGGCACATGAAGATGAAGGACTCCATGCTTTATAGTTATATCTGCTGCTTGGTATTAAGATAGCAATATGAGCTATGTAAGTGTAATGAACTATTTTATTCCTGGATATGCGATGTAATATGACCTTTATTTCTTGATATTACATCTTAAACTGTGGGTGCTAGCTATTCAATCCAGGGACTAGCACTATAAACATAGGGACATATACCTTGTCGGGTTCGGGTCTTGACAGCAAGCCAAAGAAGGTACCATCACGGAATGCAAGCCATGGCAAAGGCTGAGGTAGGTTGTGCTGCTTTCTGATGAAGCGCCAATGGTTGCATGCTGCAGCAAAGCGAACACGGTCCATCTGTGAAGGGAGGTGGCAAAGAACCAGACCAGCAAGCTTGGGTGGCAGGTCTGACCATGATAGTGGGTAGTATATCTCTGTCGTATTGCTCGGCTGGATTTCCTACAAAGAAGAAAAGGAATTCATGTCAAGGAAAGATATGCCACATATACTCTTGTATCACATGATTAAAAGACCAAATGATGAGACATATACTATACATAATACGAATTGCAGATGTTTGGCCCTCGAGCTCCAGTTTGACCTTTTTTAGAAACTTTCCAAAGTACATTTTATAGGTTCCAAAATATAATCATAAAATAGCATGAGCATGTTAGGATAGACTATCAGTCTACACTTGTTTGTTTTGCAATTGTGGCGTGCACAAAGAACACAAATACAGTGAACCAGAATAACAAGCAGCTGCGCCCTATTCGTCATTACGGAATATCATCTTGTTTGTTCTGTGCAGCCCCCAAATGAGAGCTCTTTTACATGAAATCTTGCAGATTGACAGTGTGTTTCAAGTTCCAACACCTACATGTACGGTTTTGCTTTAAGAAATTTGAGACTTAAAAATGAATATTTTATTCTTCAAAAATACAGGGTTCCATTGAGCACCGGAGCTAAAAGCAATTTCTGGCACCCCACAATGAATTGAATTAGAACGAGATTCAAATGCTTCCAAGAGTTGGTAGATGCCTAAATGAAAATCATCACCATTATCACACACCAGACTGGCTAGTTATTGTACCAGAAATATCAGATCACATTATGTGCTTGCGCTCACAACTAAAAAAAATTCAAAATAAACTGGTTGCATTTGCATTGTAACTTACTAAGCGGACAAACAAGCCCCCCCCCCCCCCCCCCCCCCCCCCCGCCCCCCCGCGTTCCGTACAAGAGGAAAAGATGCCTTTTTGGAATTACCCTCATAATGAAGCCAATCCAGCAGTAAGTGACACTATGATACTGGAATGGAATGCGGTGACAGTACAATAGTTGAACTGAATGTAGAAAACTGCCAACTGCATAACAAAGGAATAAACGCGGTAAAAAGAAAATCTCGATGTATCTTTTCCTAGGCCAGCATAACAGGCTATGCCACCTCGAACGAATTTCAAGCGCGCCATCCGAAGAATCAAGAAACCTGTCATGGGCCCAAGAGCCCATGGACCTGAAGATGGACCGGGCCAGCGACCACGGCGCAACCGACGGGAGAACGGGCGCTACCCGGCTGCAGCGTGGACCCGCTGATGCTACAAGATGAGGACCGAGTCATGCGTTTCAGGGATCGCAGAGGAGACATCGGAACACGGCTCTATTCCTTTCCCCTTGGCTGTATCTCTCTCCCACCTTGACTCTATTCTCCTTCCCAATTCCTGCTGTATTTCCTTGTATCAGACTTGAATTCCTGTGTGTGAATCCAATAGAGAGAGAGGTGGTGACATTCTGGTATCAGAGCTTCACCGATCTGGCGCCGCGCACTCGTCTCGTTCAGGAAATCATGGTCGAACTGGAGATGAAGGACCAGATTGCGGCGGTGCTCACCGCGATCCGCGAGCAGTCGGCGAAAATCGACGGCATCACCGACAAGCTGGAGGCCGTGGAGGGCAAGGTCAGCTCGATGGAGGAGATCAAGCCCACCCTCGTCGACCTGGCGCTTTGGAAGCCCAAGGTGGATCAGGCGGTGGGAGCGCTTCAAGCCGATCTCGGGGATCTGCGCGTCCACATCGATCGCCTCTCCAACAACTTGGCTTCAACAGCAACCGCGGCCACCGCACGCCCGCTGGTGTCGGAGCGGCGCAATGACCTGCGCATCCACGGGGGTGACGACGGACGTCACGGGCCAAGCGGCCACCGCGTTGACATCTTACCACGGGGTTCATTGATGGGGCCACTCCCCCAATCGACCCCGGCCAATAGTACGTACACCTACCCACCTCCTGAGTCCTCCCAGTTCACACCACGGGATCAAGATCGAGAGAGGGGCAAAACACCTCGAGTGGATTGCCCAGGTTTCACCGGGGAAGGGCCGTTAGAATGGAAAATCAAGTGTGAATCTTATTTTCGTGTGTGTCGTGTTGATAGGGAGCTTTGGGTGGATACTGCAGTTGTTTATTTCACTGGTGAGGCTGCTCTTTGGCTTCAGTGGACCAATGCCCACATCGTTGCTGAGAGCTGGGAGGTGTTCGTTCAGTTAGTGTGTGACAAGTTTGGACGACGTGAATTCGAGCAATTGCTTCGGCAATTTTCTCGGCTCCAGCAGACGGGCAGTGTAGCTGAGTATGCAGCACGGTTCAACACTGCGATGAACTGCCTTATAGCACACCATAGTTCGTGGGATCCTCTATACTTTGTCACCAAATTTGTGGATGGCCTTCGTTCTGATATACGTGTAGTGGTAATGGTTCAGCAACCCAAAGAATTGGACACTGCCGTGTCTCTTGCCTTGTTGCAGGAAGAGGCGATGGAGCTCACTCGGGAGGCTGCACGTGTGGGGTGTGGATCGGCCACCTACTCTCGGCCGCCGCCTCGCACGGCACTTCCGTTGCCGCTGCCGCCAGGAGGGCGGCCTCCGGGTCTGTCTACATCACTCCCAGGCGCGCGCGCGGAAGACCGACGTGGTGCAGCAAGTGCACAAACACCATCCACTGACGACAAGGTGCAAGCAATGCGAGCGTATCGGCGCGCTCGTGGGCTCTGCTACACCTGCGGCGAGAAATGGGCTCGAGACCACGCATGTGGTCCGACAGTCCCATTACACGTGGTGGAGGAGCTCATGGCTTTACTGGCCAGTGAGACAGACCCGGATTCCTCACTGGATGATCAGCCAGCCGAGCTCTGTGTGATATCCGAGGCTGCTCTGCAAGGTGTGGAGCCACCGCACACCGTCAGGTTGAAGGGCATGGTGTCAGATCGCGAGGTGTTGATGCTAGTTGACTCAGGCAGCACCCACAGCTTCATCAGTGAAGCTATTGCAGCAGCCTGGCCAACAGTGAGGCGATGCCGTCCTATGCAGGTCAAGGTAGCCGATGGTGGAGTGCTCCGTTGTGACTTGGAAGTGCCAGATTGTGGCTGGCAAGCACAAGGGGTGGATTTCTCGACCACACTCAGGTTGTTTCCTTTGGGCTACTATGACATTATCTTGGGAATGGATTGGTTGGAAAGTATTGGTTCTATGAAGGTTCATTGGGGCAGGAAACAATTGGCATTCAAGCATCATGGGAAGGCAGTACAGTTACAAGGTCTGGTCACCAACACGACTACTTGTCCAGAAATTACTGCACACCAGTTGGAGGCATTGGATAAGATGGACTCTATCTGTCACTTGGTTCAGTTGAGAGAGGTCAAGGAACCAGATGAGCAGAATGCTTGCCCCCTTTCCATTGCTCAGTTGCTATCTGAATTTGATACTATCTTTGATGAGCCAAAGGGCCTGCCTCCACAACGGGAATTTGACCATGTTATCACTCTGTTGCCCGGTTCAAGGCCCGTGAATTTGCGTCCATATCGTTACAACCCAGAGCAGAAGGACGAGATAGAGCGTCAGATAGCAGATATGCTCAAGCAAGGAACTATCCGCTTTAGCACTAGCCCCTTTGCCTCACCAGTACTGCTGGTCCAGAAGAAGGATATGACATGGCGTTTCTGCATCGATTTCCGATACCTCAATGCCCTAACTCTGAAGAATCGTTACCCTCTACCTGTCATTGACGAACTCTTGGATGAATTGGCAGGGGCAGCTTGGTTCACTAGTCTGGATCTGCGAGCTGGGTATCATCAAATTCGCATGGCGGCGGGCGAGGAGCATAAGACGGCATTTCAGACACATCAGGGTCATTACGAGTTCATGGTGATGCCGTATGGTCTGACAGGTGCGCCAGCCACGTTTCAGAATGCTATGAACAAAATCTTTGCCCCTCTCTTGCGCCGATGTGTTCTGGTCTTCATAGATGATATACTCATCTATAGTTCCACACTGGAAGAGCACCAGACACATCTACGGGCTGTCTTTCAGCTTCTAGCCGAACATCAGCTCAAGGTGAAGCGTTCCAAGTGCACTTTTTCTCAGCCGCGGCTCAAATATCTGGGGCACATCATTTCAGCAGAGGGTGTCGCAACCGACCCCAAGAACATTGAGGCGGTTCGAACATGGCCAACGCCTATTAATGCCAAAGACGTGCGCAAATTCCTTGGTCTGGCTGGGTACTACCGTAAGTTCGTCAGAAATTTCGGTCTCATCAGTCGTTGCCTGACAGATTTGCTGAAGAAGAATGAAGTTTTTGTCTGGACAACGGACCATCAGGTGGCATTTGAATCTCTGAAAAAAGCCTTACTGACTGCGCCAGTGTTGGCCTTGCCCAATTTCGATCGCCCATTCGTGGTGGAGACGGATGCAAGTGATCGCGGCATTGGCGCTGTCTTAATGCAGGACAGTCACCCCCTAGCCTATTTGAGCAGGGCATTGGGCCCTCGGCTGCGTCAGCTATCAACATATGAGAAGGAAAGTCTCGCAATCCTTCTAGCTGTGGATTGTTGGCGTCCATACCTGCGCCAATCCCCCTTTGTTATTCGAACTGATCAACGAGCTCTGTCTCACCTGGATGAACAACGCCTAACAACTCCGTGGCAACAAAAAGCGCTCACCAAATTGCTGGGACTGCAATACACCATTGAGTACAAGAAAGGCAGCACAAATCAAGTGGCTGATGCCTTATCTCGACATCCTGCAATTTCTGAAGGGGAGATTCTGGCTATCACAGTGGGAACCCCTGACTGGCTTCAAGAAATTAGGAACAGTTACACTCAAGACATGGTGACACAGAAACTGCTGCTCCAGATGGGAAAATCTGACAGTCCAGTGAAGCATCTAGCCTGGGATGGACCCCTACTCCGTTACAAGAAACGCATTTGGGTGGGTGGCAATATTGCTATGCAACAAAAAATCTTGCAATCCTTTCATGCGGGAGCAATTGGTGGGCATTCGGGGATCCATGCCACTCTGCAACGAGTGCGGCAGCTGTTTGCTTGGCCACGCATGAAACCATCAGTGCAACAATTCATTGAAGCTTGCTCAGTCTGCAAACAAGCAAAACCAGAGCATGTTCGCTACCCTGGACTTCTGAAACCCTTGCTTGTTCCCGATCAAGCATGGCAGGTGGTCTCGCTCGACTTCGTGGAGGGCTTACCTCGCTCGGCGGGATTCAACTCTATCTTGGTGGTGGTGGACAAGATGACCAAGTACGCCCATTTCTTGCCTCTAGCGCATCCCTATACTGCAGCCCAGGTGGCACAGCTATACATCGACCAAGTGTTCAAGTTGCACAGTATGCCTGAAGCTCTGATCTCTGACCGTGACAAGATTTTCACAAGTCAGTTGTGGCAATCATTGTTCAAACTATCAAGGACAGAGATGCGCATGAGCACAGCGTACCACCCACAGACTGACGGGCAAACGGAACGAGTCAATCAGTGCCTGGAGACCTATTTACGATGCTTTATCAGTTCTTGCCCATCTAGATGGAGTAAATGGCTACCGTTGGCAGAGTTTTGGTACAACACTACATACCACTCGGCAATTAAGATGACTCCGTTTATGGCTCTCTATGGTCATCCTCCACGGTACTTGGGAATTTCAGATACATCTGTACCGGTCGTGACAGATTTGCGTGATTGGCTTCAGGAACGACAATTGGTGACTGCCCTGCTTCGCCAGCATCTTCATCGCGCAAATACTAGCATGAAGCACTTCGCGGATCGCAAGAGGTCTGATCGATCCTTTCAAGTCGGTGATTGGGTTTATCTCCGATTGCAGCCATACGTGCAGACCTCGCTCGCGATGCGTGCCAACGCCAAGCTCTCCTTTCGCTTCTTTGGCCCCTTCCAGGTGGAACAGAAAGTTGGAGATCTCTCTTATCGCCTGAAGCTGCCAGAAACATCCAAGCTGCATCCCGTGTTTCACGTCTCACAGCTGCGGGGCGGCGCGCCGCCGACGGTTGTTCATCCGGAGCTCCCAGTTGTGGATGATGCGGCCCCTCATCACCATGTTCCGCTACGGGTGTTGGAAACTCGTCAAGTTCGCCGTCGCAAGAACAACCTCGAGCAAGCACGAATCCAGTGGTCAGGCCTACCGGTGTCGCTGGCAACTTGGGAGAACTTGTTGGAGTTGAAGACTCGTGCACCGGCTTGGGGACAAGCCGCTGCTAAAGGAAGGGGGAATGTCATGGGCCCAAGAGCCCATGGACCTGAAGATGGACCGGGCCAGCGACCACGGCGCAACCGACGGGAGAACGGGCGCTACCCGGCTGCAGCGTGGACCCGCTGATGCTACAAGATGAGGACCGAGTCATGCGTTTCAGGGATCGCAGAGGAGACATCGGAACACGGCTCTATTCCTTTCCCCTTGGCTGTATCTCTCTCCCACCTTGACTCTATTCTCCTTCCCAATTCCTGCTGTATTTCCTTGTATCAGACTTGAATTCCTGTGTGTGAATCCAATAGAGAGAGAGGTGGTGACAAAACCCTGGCTAGAACAGTGCATCTGCGTGATATGACCTAGGAACACGACGGCTACGCTAATAAAAAACCCTAACAAAACCAGACCTTGCAACCTAAAATGATGATAAGCTCAAGTTCACCGTTGAACAAAATTAATTGGACTACCAAAGCTTACCAGATCTCCCATCGGATCCTCGCGCGAGCGCCGCCACCTTCGCCTCCGTCTTCATCTCCGGTGTCGTCGTGACGGGCCATGGGAGTCGCCGTGTCGTGTCAGTAGGGAGACCGAAGGAGCAGGCTGACTTTAGGCCTTTCACAATGGGGTGTATCTTAGCATGTTATTATATGAGTTATAAATATCTAAGAGACAACATCTCCAATACTCCCTCCGTCACGGTTTGGAGGGCGTTTTAGAGAGATTGTTGGGACCTAGGTGGGCGCTAATTGGGGCCAGATTTGTGCCAAAAACATGCAAATTCGTTGGGAGAAAATAGATCCATTAATTATTCAGCGCCCTATTAAACATAATTACTCGATGGAAACGAGGAGTTTAGGTGCATGCATTGGTGGAGTTGCATGCAAGAATTAATTCATTGGATGCATGGAGTAGGAAGTGGGGAGGAAAAAGGGGCCTTAACTGTGTGATTAAGTCTAACGTGCCTAGGAGGAGAGGAGTTTTGGAAACGCATGGTTTTTCTAAGACGCCCTCCAAACCGTGACAGAGGGAGTACATTGTATCTTAGAGGTTGTATCTTAATTTAATATTTTTGCTCTTTCATGCATGCATTTGATTGGGCTATCTCTTTTTATCTATGATTACGTGCAAGGGGTGTATTTTACCTTCTCTCCTCCTTAATTGACATGTCACATAAGCATTTTGTCTAGGATACCGCGCTAAGAGACATGCAACGTAGGCTTTACAAGAACGGACTCACTCCAAACCTGATAATGATATTGGGCTCGCGTCGGGCTGAGCATTATTGGGCTAGCAGCCCATCTTTTAATACTCCTATCACTCTTTTCTTTCTAGATCCACTCTTTCTTTTATTGAAAGAGCAATGGCCTGGGTTTATTGAGCTATTAAAATTTGCTACATTTTATTATCCTGTGATTATACTGTGAAGAGAAGATATCACTTTATAGCTTCCACCTGAGGATAGCTTACCATGCAAGATTATACCGTGAAGTATACTATGATTATAATGTGACTACATAGATATATACAAGATTTTTACCGTCTATTTTAACTTTACAGAATGTAGCTCACTCTGCCCTTGGTACCACTCCCACCTGAGGATAGCTTACCATGCACCAAAGGATAGCTTTGCTCAACATGGAGAACAAGCAAAATACGGTGGCATTATCAGCATTGGCATCAACAAACACAGAATACTGCTCAACAAGGACATTCAATACTGGTCATGATGGACCGGCAGAATACAAGCACCATCCTGCAGGAGGCCACACGCACTGACAAGAACAGCCATAGGTTTCAGTACCGGCTTATATTACAACACTTGACGCGAAACAAAACACATCACTTATCCAATCGACGCCATCCTTATATTACAACACTTTGACACAAAACAAACTCTGCGAAAAAGCTGAAAGTTGTTTGGTTAGAATAACTACCAACTGTGAATTCCACCGAAAATGTCTGTAATGTCCTCTAGGCCTTGAGAAATTATCTGTATGATAATTGGTCGTAGAACAACAATTTGTACACTAGTAATCATGCAATGGACATGTTGGAAAGTAATTTTCATTTGCTAATGTTGTATACATATAGCTAGTACAGATAGGAAGTGATAGTAATATTACTGCAGAAGACATAAATTACACAAAGAGATATGGTGCATTTTCACAAACACCTTAGAGGCAACGTCCAACCCACGTTGTATACGAAGGCCGATCAACAAAATCTAAAACGAATAATAAACAATGGGTGCATGGGACGAGGGGATAGTAGAATGGAGGAAGATATCAAATCAAAGAGACAGAGAGATCGTGTGGCAGGGAGTGTGGAGGCGAGCATCGTTCTCCTTCTCGCCGGGCGCGAGCGCGCTAATGGAGGAGGCAGTACGACAAAACGAGGGATGTTGGGCGGTGGCTGTCGTTCTTCTCCTATCTTTTTAGTTTAAACCAAAAGGTTCCATTAAAGTCAAATGTTGCAAGTATATTTTTGAAAATTAAAAAAAATGTTGTTGCATATTGTTGATTAAAGGCTGCAATATAGCAGCAATGTGACATCACGAAATGCATATTCATATAAGCAGGAAAATAACGATTTGGTTTATCATAAATTATTAACAACGGTTCAAAACATAATCATACTTAGCTAGTTGCTCTACACTAACAAACTATCATGACGAACATTATTTGAATGTTACGTCGTCGAGTGATCCTGCTGGTGAGAAGAATGGCTTATCCAATTTGTAGATCATCTTCAGCTTCAATAAAGTTCTTCCACTCCTGGATATTGAAGATGATGCGTCCATCTCTCACTGTCTTGTACGAAAGGACGTTTATGGGACCTTTTGCTCTAACGCGTATTCCAACCAAACCTTTTTCACATGCATCTATACTTCCATCTTTCCTCTCCTCTCTCGTCCCCCTCCTCCTGCTACAGTTCTTGCAGCTCACCTGTGTAGATCCGGCCCGAACCGAGGCCACTCTTACCGGCGCAGCCGGCGAGGGATGGCTGAGGGGAGGTGCCGGTGGTAGTATTAGGCTTAGATATAGGTGTTTCCCCTTAGTGGAGTCTTGGAGCTGGACTCTGGATCTGAACGGTAAGATCCAGGGCGTTGGGTTCTTCAGCTTGTTGCGGTGGCTTCCCTGGTCGAAGCACGACGGCAATGGAGGTCTCACGGTCTCTGCAAATAAAGTCGGGTGTCGTCGTGCTGTGTGGTGGTGGTGCGCTTCTGAACCTCTCCTGGTCGGCTATGGAAGCGGGGGGGGGGGGGGGGGAGGGGTGGCGAGGAGGCGTAGGGTGTCGAGCTTTGTCTTTTCTGGACGGCCGTGGTGGCGAGGTGGAAGAATGTCGCTCCGCATCTTCATCAACCCGGTGGCGGTTGGAGTCAAGTGTCTGGACTTGTTCCTCTGCTTCCTCACTATCTTGGCATTAAGGAGGCATGAGGCGTAGGGAGCAGCTTGAAGAACGAGTCCTAGGGATGGCGAAAGAAGCTCAGTGGTGGAGTTTATCCATGAAGGCAGCGTGTGCCGACATGATTCTAGGCCAGCAAAGGCCACTCCGCGCTGTGGTGTGGGGCTGGCACCACAGCATCATCTTCCTCCAGGTAGACAAGACGATATGGAGGTTCCTAGATCTCAAGACGGCGCTCCACGACAATGACGGACCAAGTCGCGTAGTCCCCGGTGTTGCCGTCAGCGGCCATTCTTCGAGATCTCGTCTGAGATGCGGCAGTGAAGGACCGGATTGCTTTTTCATTTTTTCTGTTAGGGTCTTTTGTGTAAGATTCCAGGCTTGCTTTCAATCCTCTGTGTTTGTAAGGGTCCTATATGTAAATCTGCCAGCAGAGTAATACAGCTTCTGGGGCCTTCGGGCCCCTTCCCCATTCAAAAAAAACCAAACCTTTTTTAGAAATTTGAGAGAAAAAACCATTCTCGACAGTAGTTTCTAATTAAGATGCAGAAGTTAGAAATCTTATAACTATCATACAATACTAATACAATAGGAACTAAAGAAAAAATGATAAGTAAAAACATACCATATCATGTAGCTGAATATGCGCCTTGGTCAAGCGAGTGACAAGTGCTAGGCCGATATACGAAATTTTTGAAGAAATGTTATCGACAAGACAGTACTCTTCACTATGGGTAAGCTTGCATCTCTGAGCGATAATTGTATAATCCAACGGTCCGGCTTGCTCCTCATCATCGTCTTCGTCGTCACCCTCATCCTTACTGTCCTCATCGTTGTCCCCCTCCTCACCGCCCCCATCCTCGTCCTCCTCCTCATCGTCACACTCGTCGTCGTTCAAATATACAAGACTGATTCTTGGTCCAGGTGCTCCTATTGCAAAAAACAGGTACACACCAGCGGGGATTTGGTTTTGGGAAATGAACCTTCTCCATGAAGAACCTGGAAGGCGGGTCATTGCTCTCTTTTTGCGCACGTTAACAACATATATTCGCCCAAGAGCTTGGATTCCACCCTTTTTCCTGTTATTCTATTGACGTCTCTCCTTAAATTGCATGGGATAGTCTGAACATGAAAAACCCAAGCAAATAAATGATAATAGTATGGAAACAAAATTCAATGAATTTAAATATAAAAATTACACATACCAAATAATGATCAAATCGACACTGTAGAAGACGGACTTGGAATAGTGAGACTGATATACTATCATCGCTACAGTCTGTAAAACAAGTTTGACACGGCGACATGTCCTCTAAAAGAAAAATGTAGTTATTTTATACATGTATGTCTCACATATTGCCATATCCAATATAAAGCGGTAATTTACCAACTGCACACATGCATGTCTCACACTCTAAGATCAAATAAGGCCTCATTTTTGCATTGGACACATAATAAATCCAGAAATGGTGTGAACGAGCCAAGTAGGATGCACAAATTATAAAACGGTGTGCATATCACAAGGCTCACTCGCACCACCCTCGAGATCGCATCCTACTATTTTTTTATCATCGGCCATATGGAAGTACAAAACCAAAATCATCTAGATTTTGTACACCTACAATTATCTAAATTTGCTATACATCTAAAATCATCTAGAGTTGAAATAATTTTTTATTTCCAATTTACAATCATCTATTTCCTAAAATCATATATTTGTATTGTTTTCTATTTTCTACTTCTATTTACTATTTTCTACACTAAAATAAAATCCCTGAAATCACCTATTTTCTATGCTATACACAATCACGTAAAATCACTAAACTAAGTACAAAGAGAGGGGGAGGGAGTCTACCTGCGGCGGCGCGAGGTCGGGGGAGGCGCGACGGCGAGGGCGGAGAGGACAGGGTCGCCGCGGGGACGGTGGATCCGTCGCGGCGCGGAAGCAGAGACGATAGGGTCGCCGCAGACCGGTATGGGACGGGGCTGGACCGGGGCGGGGCGGGGCGGCGGCTGCGATTTCGAGAAGGGGGAGGGGAGGGGGGAACGAGCGGGAAAGTGTGTGGTGCGGAATAAAAAGAGAGGAACGACCGCGCGCGGGTGGACGGTGCCTTTAGCAAAAATTTGGACGACACAGTAGTGGCATCTTAAATTTATGGGACGCCACAACTACACCATAGTTGCGACATTCGAAAGAGCCGAATGCCTGGGCTATATTGGTCCTGGATCGCCTCGTGGTTCCCACTTAGTGTTGGCGTTCGCGATTTTCTGAATATCAAGACTAAGTTGTAGTGATGGTGTTCGTCTTTTCCCGAATGCCACGACTAGTTTGCCCTGCAGTGGTGGCGTTCATTTTATTTTAGACGTCCCTAGAAAAATGTCTGCTATAAACCTTTTTCTACTACTAACTCTTTTTTTTTGAAAGTGCAATGGCCTGGGATTATTGAGCTATTAAAAATAAAATTTAGTATCCCTCAATAAATACTACTCCCTCCCTTCACTAATATAAGACATTCTAGTTTTCCTAAAACAAATATACGTAGACATATTTTAGTGTGTAGGTTGACTCATTTTATAGTGTATCAAATCCATTTTAAAATATCTAAAAAATCTTACATTAGTGAACGGAGGGAGTACAATTTATTATCCTGGATTATACTGTGAGATTTTTACTATCTATTTTTTTGGGAAAAGAGTATATTTTAATATCACGGAGATACCAATTACACCCAGCCTCTGCAACAACGCATGCCCTAGCGGCCTTACGGATGCACACAACCCAGAAAGAAGAAAAAAGAATTACAAAAAAGAAGAAAAATCCCGCTACAGATAACTATTCCTCAAAGCAACGAGATTGACACCACCAGAACAACACCAGTAGTCCTCCACTCCAATAACAACGCCTGCAAGAAGGAAACGGTGCAAAAGCGCCATCGTTGTCCGATCAAAGATCATAGGTTTTTACCCTAGAGAAAGTCCTCGCTCGTAAAACAATGCCTTCAACAAGGCCATTTCCAGACACAACCAGTTAAGGCCAGACCTTGGATTTTCACCCTACAAGGTAAGTCTGTAAACTCCTCCTGTGTTGTCTCCCCCACAAACAGTCGTTGCTACAAGTCAGAGATCACGCAGGCAGTTCGTCGTCGCCACAAAGACTCAAATCACCATTGCTGCCCTCATATTTCCGCTTTTCTGACATTCTTCGCATCTGACTTCACCATGGCTCATTGAATGGCACTTGGTGGGAACAAATAGCAGAGCTTCGCAACGCTCCCGCTGAAATCAAATGGCCAGAAAAACAAGGTGCGCACCGAATACTTTCCGATCTAGCAATCTCCAAGCATAATGCACCCATGGGAGTTCACCGACGAAGCCTTCCGAAACCCACCTCTCTAGGCTAGATCCACGAGAGCAAGCAACAAGCAAATCTTTGTCTTCACGCTGAAGGAACCCTAAGACCGCCCGCCATTATTGGACAGAACAATAGGCCCCCACGCCACCGTCCGCCGCCCGTCCCCTCCGGCGGAAGAGGAGACAAGCCTGCAATAACCACGTGCCCCCGCTGGTCTAGCCCGAGCAAGAACCAACGTGCCGCCTCCCCACACACCTTCGGCAACCAAAAGGCCGCGCCGATGGCGGATCTAGGCGGAAGCTTAGACCTACGACCACAGCCGCCACACCTTGCGCCGATACTCGACGGGCAAGCCGCCGACAGATCCGGGTGTCGGCCCAGCCGCTGCAAACAGCCGATTACCACGATCGGATCTCACATCCGGGGCAGCCACCGCTGCCACACGACTAGGGGCGCCGCCCTGGCCGCCGCGCGCAGCCAAAGAACCAGCGCCGACCCCAGCCGCCACCGGTGAAACAGCCACCATGATCTACTCTCCCCGTCCCCTTCGGCGCCAGGCCCGCTGCCACCGCGGTTGGCGTCGGCAGCAGCAGCGGAGGGGTGGAAGATCAAGGAGGGGGAGGGGTAGGAGATGGGAGGGGAGCCCCCCAGCGGCGCCCTAGGGTGTGCCGCGGGAGGGGAGAGGGAGTGAGCCTAGCTCAACTGGTTGGGGGAGTGGACGTACAAACCCAACACCTGATTTCAAATCCTCGAAGAAGCGAATTAAGGTTCCTATTTATACTTGAGGATCAGGCTCTCCTGGTACTCATGCAATTTATCTTCACGACCTGACTTGGTGTTTAACCAAGTTTAAAAATTCCGGTACTCATGTTTAATTGTTGTGTGCATCCCCAGTTGGTGCAGAGGCCGGGGAAGTGAAATCCTCCCTCCATTTTCACGCTTTTACCGTGTATTTAACCTTACAGAATGTAGCTGCCCTTGGTACCACTCTCACTTGAGGATAGTACCATGCACCAAAGGAAGCTTTGCTCAACATGGAGAACGGGCACAATACTCTGGCATTATCAGCATTAGCATCAACAAACACAGTACATAGAGTACCGCACGACAAGGATATTTCATAGTGATCATGATGGACGGCAGAATCTCTAAATAGCTCTAATCTCCCTTGAATTGAAGGCTTGTGGTCGCTCCCCTAAAAAAGTTTCGAGAGGATTTTTTTCGAGAGAGGTTGTTGCTTTGCTGGGCGATTCCACTTCTTGCTTGTTCCTCCTAGGCATATGTACACAAGAAAGGTCAGGCTGTTCAAAAATTAAACGGGCACTCCTTGCCTAGCGTGGATGGTAGCACGTCAATGCATCGTATTTATAATGTTATATTTTATATTTATCTCGCAATAGCTTGGCTAATAAGAATAAATATATTATATTAATTGCTTAATGATTACAGAAAATATTCAATATGGGAACATGAATAATGTTTTCATCTAAGAATTAAATTGTTCGCTTAGTACACAATAATATAGACGTATTTTCATTTATCAAAAAAATCTCAGAGGGCTGAAAAAAGATTTTCAAGCGATTTTGAAAAATATTCATGAGGTTGAAAGATGTTCATCGGTCTGAAAACACTTCTCACATGTCTGTAAAAAGATGTTCATGTAACTTCAAAAGATATTCATGGGTATAAAAAAAGTTACTCTAAAATTGTTCGTGAGCTTGAAAAAATGGTCATCGGTCTTAAAAATACTCACAGGTCTAAAAAAGATGTTTACGTAATTTCGAAAATTGTTCACCAGTTTGAAAAAATATTCATCGTTATGAATGTTTTTATTTTTCTGAAAAATGTTTATTGCTCTGCAAAATGTTCATCAGTCCAAAATAATTATCGGTTGAAAAATATTCATACCATTTATAAGACTAAAATATGTTGATGTATTCTAATAAAAATATTCATATCTACATCAGCTGAAGTGTATATGAAGTTCTAGAATAGATCGAGATCTAATCTCTATCCCTAGAACCTATTTCTATATAACTTTTTAGTAGCAGCAATGACAAACCAAATAGTATTAAGAATAGTAATATTCTTGGATTAGTTATGAGTTGTTGTTTCTGGTTTTTCTTTGTAATAATTTTCTTTCTCTCTACACTTAGAAGTTTCTCTAGATCTTCTGTAAAGCTTTGAGTTGTAATCTATAGTCATGTCTTGGACCCGCGATGTTTCTGTTGTACCACTCTAAGAGATATGATACTAGTGAAACGGTGTTTCATTGGTGTTACGTCAACGACTATAATGTACTACATCATACAGTGGTATGCTGGATCATCGTATTAAGTTTATCAATAGGCTGAACAATCCTATGTTTACCACGGGTGAGCATGGAATGAGTGTTGTCGGCTGGAGCTGTGTGCGTACGAGTCCAAGGCGGAGGGTGTGGCGGTGGAGGAGGCATCGCGGCAGAAGTAGGGGATGTAGGCGAGCTAGGAGGAGATGAATCGTCGCTTGCGCACGTGGGAGTGCATGTGGGAGGGTCAAGCATGCTGGGCTGGGCCGCAATAGGCGAGGGTGATCTAGGCCGGGCCGGAATGTTTTTGGAGGATAGTTCATCCAGGAGGAAGTCGAGCGAGTTAGGGGCTGGGTTGACGGGTGGTGGCGAACGGAAACAGGTTCTCGTCAAAAACAGTGTGTCGTGACGTGATGACACAACAAGAGGCAAGATCAAGGCAGCGGTAGCCATAGTGAGAGCTGGGATATCCGAGGAAAACACACGCAAGTGAGCGAGGGGCGAGTTTGTGAGGAGCCGTGGCAGACTAGTTGGGATAGCATAGGCATCCAAAGACCCGAAGGTTGGAAAACGACGAAGGATTGTTTTATAGAATAATGAATGGGTTGAGAAAATTGGTAGGCTGACACGGGCGACGGTTGAGAAGGTATGTGACGGCAGCGAGAGCCTCAGCCTAGTAGGACGGTGGCATGTGGGTTTGAAATAGAAGGGTGCGTGTGACTTCGTTGAGAGTACGTATAGCACGTTTAGGTTTGCCGTTTAGAGGAGAGGTATAGGGGCAAGACATGCAAAGATGGATGCCATTGCGAGCTAAGAACTCAACTAGGGTATAGTTAACGAATTCTATGCCATTATCAGTTTGGAGAGCAACTACCGGAAGGGTGAATTGGGTGAGGGCGTAGGCGACAAAGTTTATGAGGTGGTCGGTCGTGTCGACTTTGCGACTAAGAGGAAACTTCCACATGTAATGAGAAAAATCATCGATAATGACTAGGTAATATTTAAAACCAGAATTACTAGCAATAGGAGACGTCCATAAATCACAATGCATTAATTCAAAAGGGGCAACAAGAGTAGTTTGAGACCTAGAAAAAGGAAGACACGGGTGCTTGCCAAGTTGACATGCATGACACACCGTAGTAGCTTTATTACAAGGAATAGAAAATTGTTCAGATAAATGGGACGTAGCATCACGTCCTGGATGTTCTAAGTGGCGTTGCCATAGCTCGGTGTCGGTGGTGGAGACGACGAGTCCAAACGGCAAGGTGGAGGTGGGGCTTGTGGATAACTCGTAGAAAGGCCTGGGACTACTGCAGCGTATAATCTCGCGCCATGTTTGAAGGTCCTTAATGAAAAATCCAAAAGGGTCATACTCCACAGAACAAGAATTATCAATAGTAAATTGACGAGTAGAAAGGAGATTTTTAATGATAGTAGAAATGGCTAGAACATTGTTTAATTGAAATGTGTGAGATGGTGTAGAGAGAGTTGTGTGACTGGTGGTAGAGATGGGTAAAGAAATACCATTGACAATGGTAATGTGAGAGGAAGGAGAGGTTTGAGTGGGAAAAGAAATAATACCAGGGTCGGAGACCATGTGGGAGGTTGCATCAGAGTCCATCACCCAACCGCCAGTGTTGGAGGAGTCAGCGGTGTTGTTCAGGGCCGTGACAAGGGC
This sequence comes from Avena eriantha, assembly GCA_910589775.1. Classification (NCBI taxonomy): domain Eukaryota; kingdom Viridiplantae; phylum Streptophyta; class Magnoliopsida; order Poales; family Poaceae; genus Avena; species Avena eriantha. The sequence goes on from OU342743.1 coordinate 312,912,174, forward strand.
ATGGCAGTCCCATGCCGGCGCGCCATTGCCAGGAGCGCCAGGGTCATACGGATTGTACGGCGTCACAGGTGGTGGCGGGTTCACGCCAAAGGCCTAACCATGCAGGGGCACGAGATGAGTGGTGTATGCTTGATGGCCTAGAGGAACCCAGGTGGATGGGCGCGGTGGCGGTCTAACAGGCCTCGGCCCAAGGAGGCATGGTCCACCAGGAAGAGGAGTCGGTGCAGCGGTCAGGCACCAGTTGAGATGCTAGTTCGGCTGAACCTGTTGCGTTTGGCCCATATACAGATTGAAGCAGATCCATGGGCTAGGAGAGGCAAGCGACGGACCGGTCAAGCTAGTTAAAACATCATGGATGGCGCCTAGAGCTGGGGTGAATAGGCGGTTTAAAAACTTTTACGAAATGGGCTTAACAAAGGCGGAATAAAACTACCATTTTTTTGTCGAGCACAAAGTCTATATATAATATGGTTCACCTATGTGCACTAACAACTTATGCTAAGCAAGACAAGCAACAAGGTGATATCAAGATAGATTACTCCAAGCATGAAGGCTATCACAATGTAAAGTGCATAAGTAAAGAGTTTGGGTATAGAGATAACCGAGACACACGGGGATGGCGATGTTTTACCGAGTTCCTCCCAACAAGGGAGTACGTATCGTTGGAGGGGTGGGTGCTACTAAGACCACCCACGCCACAAAAGGCCTCACCATATTCTCCCGAGCACTCGCTGCACAGCAAGCACCCGATCCACTATGGGACACTTGAGGGTGGTCACCAAACCCGTACAAGATTGGGACAATCTCCACAACATAATTGGAGGCTCCCTATAATCACCACCAAGGTCACAATCTTGGGAGAGCTCCACAACTTAATTGAAGGCCCCAAGAACTCACCAGAAAGGCCACACAACCATCTAGGATTCCAAGAACCCAAGAGGAACAAGCTTCTTGATTTCACCAACCAAATCCTCCGAGTGGAACTCAAACCAATGCACCTAATGCAATGACAAGTCCTTCACTCTCAAATTCCACCAAAGCTACAAAAGCTATTGGGGGAATAAGAGAGTAAGAACACAAGAGGAAATCCACACAAGAAACCCCAAGATCTAGATCTCAAGATGTCTCCCTCACATAGAGGAGAGATAGATTGGTAGAGTTGTAGATCTAGATCTCCCCTTTCAAATCCCCAACAAGATTCAAGAATATTGGAGGGATTGAGAGTATTTGCAAGAACTTGAAGGTAGAAACAATGGAGGAGAGAGAGAGAAAGCAACCAGACACTTGGAGAAGAAGGGGGCCTTTTATAGGTGCCCCCATGAAAACTAGCCGTTACAGAACACTTATCCTGGAGCCTTCGGCCTTTAGGACCGGAGTCTCCAGGGCCTAGACTCCGGACAGGACTCCGGCGAGCCTGCAGATGCTCTCTATACCCCTCCCCCGGGGTTTGGGATGGAAATTGGGCCGGAGTATCCCCCTCCCCCCCCCCCCCCCCCGGAGTCTCCGCCCCCCCACAAAACTGGCAGAAACACAGATACGAAAATAATCGTAACTTTTGCATCCAGACTCCGATTTTGATGATCTTGGGCTCGTTTCGAAGAGGAAAACAAGCTCTACAAGATTATGCGTGGAACCATTATAGTACATCAAGGTATGACCTATCTATGAAAGACAAACTGGTAAAACCTCCAACATCGAAAACGCAATAGAGAATGCATATGAAATTCGTTTTTGATGAACTTGAGCTTGTCATGGAGATTAACACAAGATATAAATCCTCTCATGGATAAGAATAAAATAATAACCAAGAAAGATGATGCCAAGTATGCAAAGGTTTGAGCTCTATCCAAAAAATATGATCAAGTTACTCACTCGAGAGCCCCTCTTGATAGTATGGTTATATATCCTATAAACCGGTCTCCCAACTAACAACATGAGACCAAAAAAGGGAAACCTATCAATATCATACTTTGCCTTGAGCATTCCACTTGAGCTTGATGTAGATGACCTTATCCTCCTCAAGATGGAACTTCTTTCTTGATTGCTCTTGCTCGTGCTTGCTTAATGAAGACTTACGCATTGCTCCTCCATACACCATGAGAAAACCCCTTTTTTTGAACTTGTCTTCATCAATCCATGATCACCGAGGATGGCAAGCTTCAAGCATGGGATCTCCTAGAGATGGCGCATCTTCAGCTTGCACTTCATTTCTTCTAACTACATTTGGATGATGTGTTGAAGATACACATGAAGAACTCCATCTTCTTCTTCAAGACACTCTTGATCATCTTCTCTTTATTCTTCTTATTATTCCAAAAGGCCCAAAGCCTTTGGACATTGCTTCTTCTTCTTCAATCCTTCTACCTTGAAGTCAACACATGGTCCAAGCGATGCCAATGGACAATTCCTATAAGTGAAACTCAATGCAAACATTAGTCCATAGAGATTATCATTAATTACCAAAATCACACATGGGGGCCCACATGCTCTTTCACAAGCCCCGTTTTTCTTTTTCCTCTGCCAGCGCCCGTTGCCTCCACCACCGTCGCCGCTTGGGTTCCCACCGGAGGAATATGACCCAATGGTGTTGCCATAGAGAGCAATCTAGGGCGACAGATGGTTGTAGGCGAGCTGGTTCTCATGGAGGAGCAGGAGTGAGCGAGTCTACAGGAACGTCGAGGCAGGAACTTGCATTGTGACGAGCGTAGTGATGTCAGCAAAATGTGGGTTCAGGCTGCGAAGGCAGTTGAAGACCAAGGTCTGGCCGGTCACGGGCTGGCCGATGTCACGCAGAGCATCAGAGAGGTCCCTCAGCTTGTGCCAGTAGGACGTGATGGTGAGATCGCCTTGGACGAGGGCACGGAACTTTGCCTTGAGGTAGAGGGCACGAGTGAGTTGGTTGTCGAGGAAGAGGTTCCGGATGAGAGCGTAGGCCTCGTAAGCGGTCTGATCCAGATACATGATGATGTCGAGGATGTCGTCATTGATGGAGACGTACATCCACGAGCGAACGATGTAGTCCTGACGGAGCCACTCGGTGTGCGATCTGTGGTCGGCGTGTTGGTGGATATGTGGCTGGTGATCTCGTACTTGCTGAGGAGAACGTCCATCAGCATGCTCCAGTTGGAGTAGCTGGACGCTTGAAGGTTGAGGACGACCGAGACATGAGTCTTTATGCTGGCGACATTCACAACCTGGGAAGCAGGCGACAGGGGCAGCACGGTCAGAGCCACAAGAATGAGAGGGCCAACGAAGAGGGTGGCGGAGACCGAGGGCAAGCTCGCGGAAGACGACGTCATGGTGGTGGCAGAAGCTAGGGCTAGATCGGAACATCTGACACCATATAAATGAGAATGGGTTTGAGGGAAGACGCCTCTCAATGAGGCGATCGGCTAAATATAAATAGCAAGCAATGCCAGGCGGTTACATGTCTTGAAGTCCAAGAGAAAGATCCTCTACGTATCAACCTCCGAATCTAATCGCGTCTGCGAGGAATTATCCTAGTTACGGTGATCGACGTGATCGTCATCAACTTCATTGAGATCTATTCCACTATAATCGTTGGTGAGTTCATCTTGATCCAGATCTAGATCTATTTGAATAGATCTAGATTCAATCTTTTTGTGTATTCTCCATAGTTTGGATCTTAGCGATTTTCGTTGGTCGATTTTTTTTGGTTTTCGCAATAGGGAGAGCTTCGCAGGCGCACATCCATGGTGAAATGCATGCAAGGTGGATGGGTGACTGATACATTGCAAATGTATCTATAATTTTTGATGTTCCATGCTTGGTTTTATCCACTTGTGTTTTGTCCACACTTTGGAGTACTTTTCATATGATTTCTTGGACTAACCTTTTAACGAGAGCCACAGTGCCAGCTGCCAGTTTTCTGCTGTTTTTGGTTCTAGCAAAGTCAGAAAATGAATATTCTCAGAATTGGACCGGACAATAGCCAAAGTGCCTATTTTTCCGGAAGTCATCAGATGCCAGAATACGAGACAGAGAAGGGCTGGGGGCCGGCCACACCACCTGGCTGCGTGGCTAGGCCTGGCCCGCGCCAGGTGGTGGTTTGGCCGACCCCAGCACCCCCTCGGTCTCTCCTTCCGCCTATAAGATGCCCTATGGACGAAAACCCTAAGTACCCGATCAAAAATCTACGAAAGAGTCTGTAGCTGCCGTCATCTCCATCCCTAGATCAGGAGGGATCTGAAGCTCTTCCCGGCACCCTGCCGGAGGAGAATTCACCCTGGAGGCCTTCTTCATCACCATGCAAGCCTCCGGTGTGATGCGTGAGTAGTTCATCTCTGGACTACAGATCCATGTAGTAGCTAGATGGTTAGTTCTCCTCCTTTGTGCTTTCATGTTTAGATCTTGTGAGCTCCGTTCATGATCAAGATCATCTATTTGTAATTCTGCATGTTGTGTTTGCGGGGATCCGATGGATATTGAGATGCTATTTCAGATTGATTATTGATTATATCATGTCTTTGTTATTTGTGATCTTGCATGGTTTCCGTTGTTAGTAGCTATCTTGGCCAAGTAGATGCTAGCAACTCCAAGAGTTAGTATTTATGCTCAATAGTGGGTTCATGCCTCTGGTAATCTAGGGAAGTGACAGAAATCTCTAAGGTACTAGATGTGTTGTTGCTACTAGGGACAAAACAACAATCCTTTGTTCATAGAGCAATCATATTGTTTACTTTACATGCAATTCGTAAAGCAATAATATGTTGCTTGCAACTTAATACTGGAGGGGGTTCGGATGATAACCTGAAGGTGGATTATTAGTCATAGATGCAGTTGGATGGTGGTCTATGTATAATGTTGTAATGCCCAATCAAGTTCCAAAGGAGTCAAGATGATTAGTATATGCATGTATTGCTTTCTCGATGTTTGTCAATTGCCCCGCTGTAATTTGTTCACCCAGCATGTTATCTATATTAAGGAGAGCAACCTCTAGTGAACTATGGATCATGGTCCTTTGTTTTACATACAATCTACAAATTGTTTACTGCTTTGTGTTTACTTTCTACAAACTTTTACTTCCTTCCATTCGATACGTTTAATCCTTTGTTTTTAGCAAAACCGGTGAGATTGACAACCTCATCGCAAGTTGGGGACAAAGTTTTGTGGTTGTGTTGTGCAGGTCTCCACGTTGCTACTAGCACCGATAGTGTGCCCTGCCAAGGCTCAGCTAGCAACACCTTTGGGGTGTTTCCTTGATCCTACTGGTTCGATTAAACCTTGGTTTCATAACTGAGGGAAACTTGTTGTTGTGCTCATCATACCTTCCTCTTGGGGTTCCCAACGAGCTCTACATCAACACTAAGCCATCAAGCATTTTTCTGGCACCGTTGCCGGGGAGTCAAGGACATCTCCAGAAGGGGAGTCCCTCATAACCAATCTCTTTACTTTGTTATTTTTGTTTTGCTTAGTTTCTTTTTTCTTAGTTTGCTTTTTTCTTTATCAAAAACACAAAAAAATTAGTTTTACTAGTTTGCTTTCTTTATCAAAAACACAAAAATTTTAAGTCTCCTTTAGTTGTTGCCTCTTCCTTAGCTCACCATGTTGATCCCTAAATTCACCCTGAAAGACCTTTCAATTGGTAGTGGTTCTATAATTGGGAAAGATAATATTAAAGAATTCTTTAATCATGTTAGTAAGCATGAAGATACTGAGGATAGATCCCTTGCAGAACTTGCTCTAAACTATGAGATTGCTGCAGCTTCTCTAATTCACATGTTAGAAGCTAGGTTTGTTAACCTCAACCCCTTAATGCAAGTAATGTTTCTTAAGCTTAAAGAAATTGAGGACCCTGAAAAGAGAGATTTTATTCTAGAAACTTTGTTTAAGGAGTTCTATGATGTTGCCAAGGAAGCTAGAAAAATCTTTGAACGTTTCAATATGCTAGGCTCATGTGTAGATGTTGTTGGTACACGAGAAAAGATGAACAAAACCGAACCTAATGGGGAGGAACCTAAGATACCAATACCCTTTAAACTAGTAGCAATACATGAAGCCATAGAAAAGAATCTTAATTGGATTGTTCCTGAAAACCCTTTTGATGAAAATAGTGAACCTAAGAGCATTGAGAGAGGATCCTATAGAACTTATTTGGATCATATACCTTGCCTTGTTGAAGATATTTTTGGTATTAATCTTAATGCTTCTTCATTTGAGAACACTTGATTCTTCTTCTTGCTTCTTATGCCTAACTTAAAGGCGTTAAAGAAAACTACTTATTGGGAGATAACTCAATAGTTTTAGATGAGTCTTGGAAGTTATTACTTCAGTAATAACCGCTCCTTATCCTTTTTATTTGCTTTTTGTGCCAAGAGTAACCTCTAATGAGAGAGAAGTAATGATTGGGAAAGTTGATGTCCCGAAACAGATTTTTGTGCTTCACTGTAAACATTCGTGTAAAATCTCTGAACGTCTTTTTGAGACGTGAATTTTTGTGCTTCTGCCCCACGTTGTTATCTAACTTTCGTTAGTTCAAAACTTTTTGATTTGAGCAACATAAGGTCTTCGAAAAAATACGTCTTTACCTGCTGGTCTGTTTTGACAGATTTCTGCCATTTTCTGCATTTGCTTCTTGTTGGTTCCTTTTTGAGTTCTTTTGGGGAATTGAGATTTTTGAGGGAAGTGCTATAGTAGCTAGTGTTTTAATGGAAATTTATTGGTGTTAGAACTGAACCTTAAGACTTATTTATCTTGAGTGCACTAATGTTGCTAATAAAGATTGTGTGGAGTTTTGTATGAAGGAAAAATTTCAGGTGTATGGAAGGAATGAGTAATGAGATGAAGGATGGACTAAATCTCAAGCTTGGGGATGCCACGCGTGTCACCCCAATAAGCTTGGGGATGCCCAAGGCATCCCCTTCTTCATCAATAAAAATCCCAGGTTTCTTCCAAATGCTTTATTTTTATTGTTTCATGCACAATTGTGTTGTTCTTGGAGTGTCTTCTTTTTCGTTTTCATTTTGGTTTTTCGTTTGTTTGGTTTTCTTAGTTTTCTGAATAAATTGGTTGGACCCCCTCTTTCATACAATGGTTTTCAAATAGTTTGGTTTGGTTTGGAAAAGAGTAGGAAAGTTCATGCTTATGTGGTAAAAAGAGCTCGTTTTTGACTGTGGCCTATGCTCTATCATGCCATGCTTGATATTGTTTTGGATTTATGCTTAGTATTCTTTGCTGTAGCATGACTTGTTATAAACAATTAAGATTTCTTAATGTGAAGGAAATATGCCCTGAGAGGCAATAATAAAGTTGTTATTATGTATTCCTCGTATATGATAGATGTTTATTTTGCATGCTATAATTGTATTGATCGGAAACGTCAATACATGTGTGTTTAATAAACAAAAAGGGTTTCTAGTTATGCCTCTCTTATAGACTAGCTTGTTGATTAACAAGATGATCAAGGTTTCCTGATCATGGACATTGGATGTTGTTAATAACAAGGTCAAAACATTTGTGAAATGATGTGATGAACATTCATCCGAAGTATAGCATTACTGTCGTGGTGGTGTCACGGCAGATGCCATGGATAGGCTAATGGTGGAGACTAAATGCACTAGGAGAATCCAGGGAGGGATAGTGAGGTGATTCCACACACAGAAGGTTTAGATTTGATTCACTTCCAAGGTTTACAAGTGCTCCTAGAGCTGTATTGGAGAGAGGAGGAAGAAGGAACTCTCTTACTCTCACCGCTAGATAGCCCTCAGGAACCAAGTAAAAACTAGCCAATAGATATCAACCTAGTAAGACTCGACCCGTTCCAGACCAACCCCTTCTACAGAGGCCCTAGCCCTCCTTATATAGGGGTGGCTAGGTCTCTACTTAGGGCATACGTGGAGGCATATTCCAGGGAATACGCCTCCTCCCAAAATAGTAAGCCGACCGGGTCGCTTTTCCCCGCGTCACCCATGCAGAGGCTACGTGAGCCTCTGCGGCGCCTGCGTCAGCCGACATTGGCGTCGTCACCTCTGTCGGCCACACCTCGGTGGTCCTGCCTCTGTCCGCTTCGCTCATGTCGTGCGTACCAGGGCTACTTTTGACCAACGAGATACCTTCCTTCTCCTAGAGGCTTGAGATGACCCGGATCGTGGTTGATCCAGCCACACCTGTTCCTGCATACAAGCTAGATTCATCCATCCGACTTACGTCTTAAGTCGGTTGAGACCCTGTTAGGTGGACATCCCCTGGTCCGGGTTACCCCGAGATTCGGCCTGCCTTGAGGCGACTCGGCCATCATTCGCTTTGGCCTTGCCGTACCTCGGCTAACTCGGCCTTTATACCCCGGCGTGACCCTATTCGGGGGTATCCCCCCAACATTAGTCCCCGAACCTGGTGCGGTCTTAGCTGCCTTGGCCGCTAAGGCCACAGCAGGTTCAACTCTACTGAGCTCTGGGTTTTATTTCCGAGTTACCTCCTTATCTCGGATTCTATAGATTTACTTTCCCTTGGCACATTCCAAGTTTTCACTTGCTGGCCGGGTTGCCACACTCTCATCCGGGTTGTTCTTCCTTCTCTCGTACGCTTCCCCACGTGGAGGCCAATCATCACATCGCCTCATTTTAAGGGCCAGCCACAGTAACCGCCGCGGTAATTGTCAGGAGTTATTGTGCGCGCGTCACGTCACGCCTGCCTCCTCGTTAACTGCATCGATGCGTCGCGTCATGGGATCCGCCGCGCCTTGTGACCTTCCGTGTGGCCTGATGCTGATTGGTCAATCCGGTGTGTACACAGCCACACGATGTGGCCCGCCCGCAAACGCGATCCCACTTCCTCGCAGAGGGAGCGGTTAAATAGGGGAGGGGTGCGCCCCTTGGGCCCTTTCCCCATTTCCACGCCCCTCTGCTCTTTCTTCTTCCTTGTCTTCTCCCGCGACAGCGCCGCCGCCACCGCGTTTGAGTAGCAGCGCCACCACCGTACTGCTTCCACACGCATCTGCGTCGCCGCCGCCGTTGCGCACCTCCTCCGCCATGGGTCGCTGCCAGTCTAGTCCGCTGCCCCCCACCGCCGCTAGCACCAGTGAGGGCAGCAAACTCGAGATGACTAAAGAGGAGCTCGCCATCGCCGAGCAGGAGATGGAGGAAGACGCTGCAGCGGCGGACCACGGTGTGTGGGCCGGATCCTGGGTCTGCCAGGATGACCTGGACTGGCTCTACCGCACCAGGCCCATCCCCGCAGGCGTCACCGCACGCCTCGCCTCCGCCGAACTTGCCCCCTCACCCAATCCAGGTGAGTTTGTGGTGTTTTTGTCACATTTCTAGCGGGGATTCGGTTTGCCAGTCAGCAATTTTTTCCATGATTGGTTGAACACCTACGAACTCCAGCCGCACCACCTTCCTGCCAACGCTATCACCTCTCTCTCTACTTTCGCCTCCACGATCGAAGGCTATGCCGGATTATGGCCCACAAAGGAGCTATGGATCCGGTTCTTCGGCCTTCGTCATAATGTGATTGCCAACACCCAGCTTGATCCGGAGGACAAACAGCTTACGCAGTTTGGGGCTGCGTCCATCTCTCCCCGGAGACTATCCGTCTTTCCCCGGGTTACCGGGCTGGAATCCTGCAAGGGATGGGCCCAGACTTTCTTTTATGTTCGGAACGACGGCACCGAAGACCTGATCCGGCTGCGCCCCTATGCTCCGGGTCCACCTAACCCGGAGTTGTGGGACGTTATCCCCAAGAAGCCCACGGTCTTGGCCAACCAGGTCAACAAAAGGTTCGCGGAGCTAAAGGAGCTCGGGTTGTGCAACGAGGATGCCATGATCACATTCATCCGCAATCGGATCTCCCCCCTCCAGAAGCGCACTCACAAGGTGTGTCACATGTGCTGGGGCCGCGACCCCAACCGTACCTTGTCTTTTGAGCTGAGCAACACAGAGATTTACCGCCAGGTCAAGGCCCTCTTCACCACCCACAAGGACTTCTCCTCTGAGTGGACGTGGGGAATTGAGCACTATTACCGAGATAGGCTTCCTCCCGTGGTAAGCTTCGTGTAGCAAACTTTCTCCGGATTAAATCTTACGTCGGCTGTTGTTGTATATTTAACTTTGTCGTCTTTTCTCTCCCTTAGCAATTCCTTCAGAAAACTATCGAGGATGGCCCCGATCCCTCCCTCAAATGGGCGCCTGACCAGGAGACCTCGGACGAGGAAGAGCCGGATCAGGAGATGTTCCTCCCAATGACCGACGCGACGAAGCGACCCACCGGTAAACTCTCTTCCATTAGAGATTGGCCCGACGATGAAGATGACTCGGATGTCGAGGTGATGGAAGCATTTGACGATGTCCCCCTTTCTTATGCTTTTCCGGCATCAGCTAACCTGTGTGGGCAGATCCATGAGGAACCTCCCCTAGCCGTGGGTGACCCTGTTCCGGTTGCACCGAAGAAGAAGCGGGGAGCTGCATCAACCTCTTCCTCCGGACCTTCTCAGCCAACCAAAAGGCGAAAGAAGTCCGGGGACAAGACTGCCTCCAAGCCTGCAACCAAGGCCCCAGCACAAAGGGCTCGGAAGCCCAAGGAGCCCCTGACCTCGGATGCGTAAGCCTCTTTTCCCTTTGACATTCACTTGTTCTTGCATTGTTATAGTTTCTCATCCGACACTGTTTCATTCGGCAGGGCCACGGTGGAGGTCCCCCAGAGTGGATCTAGCATTGCTTCGCTGCTCCGGCTCAGCCCTTCTCCCCCTCCTGGCGACGATTCATGCCCGCTGAGCCCTATTCCGGAGGGTTCAGCGGCTGCTCCGAGTTCCACACCACCTCGTCAAGAGGGAGGAAACCTTGGAGCGGGGGAGACAGGCCCAGCCGAGGCAGAGGCATCCACCACTTCGGCTTTGTTGCAACCAGCTACAACCGAGGCTACCTCAGCACCTCCACCAAAGAAGAAACCAGCAGCAGCACCAGCACCAACTCCAGCACCAGTACCAGCACCAGCTCTAGCACCAGCACCAACCCCAGCAGCAAGAGCAACAGCAGCAACACCAAGAGCAACAGCAGCAGCGCCAAGCTCCTCCGCCTCGTCCGAGACTTCCCAGTCTCGGCGAGAGAGTACCCAGGCAGCTCCCAAGGGTAAATCTGCTGCAACCACTTCCTCCTCTCAGCAGCCCAAGGCCAAAAAGGCCCCTGACGCCACCAGGGCAGGGTCCGTCGAGGCTGGACAGCGTACTCTTGCGTCCATGCTTTCCAAGAAGCCTCCAGCACCAAAGGACGCCCCTACCGAGCCAGCTGATGCGCAACAGATGGTTTTGCACACCAGCCCGGCTCTTGCCCTGGTTGAGAGGAGGGAGGCGCATGCGAAGGGCTTGGTGGCGCCCATATGTCCAGTGGCAAGCGATACCCTCTAACCCTGATTGAATTCATCATGAATTGGAACAAGGAGGAGTTCATCCACAACGACGATCTTCCGGAGAAGTTCGGCCCCGCTGAATTTTCTGCTCAAATGAATACAGCTGCTAAGGCAATCAACCTCGCGGGTCGGATGATGGAGGTACGTTACTTACCCTTTTCCTTAGCATGTTGTAGATATTAATGATATAACCATTAGTCCCCGAGCCTCCGGGGGAGTAACTTGTTACTCGGCTGGATGCTCCTTAGAAAACTAACGTAGCTCCTTGAGAACTTAGAATATGCACACACCTAGAGCCGGGTTAAGTTCCACTTGGCCTGGATTTAGTACACTTCGAATATGCACACACCTAGAGCCGGGGTTAAGTTCCACTTGGCCCGGATTTTGTACACTTCGAATATGCACACACCTAGAGCCGGGTTAAGTTCCACTTGGCCCGGATTTTGTACACTTCGAATATGCACACACCTAGAGCCGGGTTAAGTTCCACTTGGCCCGGATTTTGTACACTTCGAATATGCACACATCTAGAGCCGGGTTAAGTTCCACTTGGCCCGGATTTTGTACGCTTCGAATATGCACACACCTAGAGCCGGGTTAAGTTCCACTTGGCCCGGATTTTGTACACTTCGAATATGCACACCTAGAGCCGGGTTAAGTTCCACTTGGCCCAGATTTTGTACACTTCGAATATGCACAAGGCTAAGTTGTATTCTTATACTCTTTTCAGGTGACCACCAACCACCGGAGCGCTGAGTTTCAGCGCCTCCTAGACACTCACAAGATGCTGTGCACCAAGCATAACTCACTTCTGGCTGATCATGATAAGAGGGGTAAGTTTCTTCCCCAACATTTTTCCATTTTCCTTCATCTTCTTCTGCCGAACTAATCCATCATTCAGTTTTGGCAGCTGGGGTGGAGGCTGAGAACATGCTTATGAGGAGGAATCTGGATCAGATCAAGGGTAAGTTATATCTGCTCAACCTTGCTATGCTTTTCATCTCCTTGCCTCCTTGGATCGGCAAACATTCATACCTCATCTTTGCTGGGTTGACAAACTATTTCAGTATCGCTGGAAGATAGTGTGCCCGTGCCTGATATGATGCTGCATTTTCTCAAACAAGCAGGGCAGCATCAGGTCGGGCTCAAAAAGAAAGACGATGAGCTTGCCCTCCTCCGGACCAAGGATGATGAGATTGCTAAGCTTAAGGCCGAGATGAAGAAATTGAAGGCACAACATCAATCCGAGCTCCAAAAGGTTGGCCAAGACTTCACTGAGGAGCGCGAGCGCCTCAACCTCAAAATTGCCAAGGACCGAGAACTTCTCCAGGAGGCCGACGTCAAGCTTGAGTCGGCGAACGCTAAACTTGTGCAGCTTCGCAAAAGACGTGATGACTATACCAGGGAGTTGACTCGGATCCTCAGCCATATTTCACGTAAGTTCCTTTCCCTTATCTGGCATATTTCTCCAGGTTACTTCACATGTCTTTTCTTTACCTGCTTCTCTTATCTCGTTTTCAGGCAAATTTCCAGAGGGCACTGCCATCGCAAGCACCGTTGTTGCTGATTTCCGCCGAGAGAGGGGTACTCCGGTTGGTCCTGACGCTAAAGAGATTCCCTATGACATGGAGGACCTGTTGGTCATCCTGTCATCTCGCGTGGAAATCATCAAGAACAATGGCAATGATATCCTTGACGTTGCAGTCCAAATCTTCAACACGTTTTGGCCTGCAGAAGACACTCCGGAGGGAACCGCACTTCTTGTTGAAAAGTTGATGGAATGCGAGACCCAGCTCGACCTTTGGAGGGAATCCGCTGGACGCGCAGCAGCTGAGACCGTTCTCCACTACGTACTTACGTGGTACGAGAAGATCGACCTCAACCTCTTAGCGCGCATGCGCACCGGATCCAAATGGACCAGTGACCCGGAGTGGGTAGCTCGGCGCAAGGCTTGCGCCCATAGCCTTATCGAATACGCTCTCATTCATGAATGGACTAAGGGACCGAGCTTCCTGGAAGCCGCCGATGATGAAAATGCTGAAAACGTTGAAGATGGCTCGGATGAGGACGAAGAGGGCGATGCCTCGGACATTGAAGACAACGAAGATGACGCCGAACTCCCTCCTCCCGCTACTCCTTAAGTGATAAAACTTTAAAGTTTATCAGATCCCTGGTATGCCGGGTGGAATTGTATTCAGTACACATGTGATATTTTTCTACTAAGTTTTTATGCCGGATTAACTTGGGCGTAGTCCCCGAGTTTCATTTTCTTATTCGTCCAATCTTTTGGCTCGGCTCGTGTCTACCTTGATTCGGTTTTACGACTTACGAATCCGAGCTTCAAAAATTATCTTAACAATACTTGGAAAATTTTAGGCTTAGCTCCAAATAATTCAGCATAATAAACTAAAAACACACAAGGTTAGTTCGAAAAACAAACATCGGCTCGATTAAGTTCTTTCCCTTAGTCATTTTTCATGTGCTACGTAATTCCAAACTTGTTCTCTTGCTTGCCATGAAGCCAATTCTTGTTGGACAGCAGCAAGTCGAAGAGTTGGGTTTTTGGTGCTCACACACTAGTAATCCGAGTTAAGTAGAATAACTTACTCCAGCTGACGTATAAATAACAGAAGAAAAATATTATTAAGACAGTCCTCGAGTTACTACTCGAGGTGCCAACATTTCATTGATAAGCTCATTGCCGGCATACATACTGACATATGAGAAGACTTGGATACATACACTTCTCTGCTAAGTGTAGAAAGGACGAAGTACATTCCACGGACGCTTAGATTCCTCGCCAGACCTGTCTGCCTTGTTCTTTTCCTGTGGCTTTGCATCTATAAGATAATAAGAATCATTGTGCAATGCTTTGCTCACAATTAATGGCCCTTCCCATGGAGGAGATAATTTGTGCATGCCAGCAGTACGTTGTACCAACCGGAGCACCAGATCGCCTTCCCGGAAAACTCGGGGGCTTACTTTCCGGCTATGATAGCGTTGGAGATTTTGCTGATATATGGCGGATCTGGACAGTGCCAATTCTCTCGCTTCTTCCAGCAGATAAACATCATTTTGCCGGGCTTCTTGCACTTCGGCTTCTGTGTATTGGGTGACCCTAGGCGAATCATGCTCTATGTCGGCTGGTAATACAGCTTCTGCCCCATATACCCGAAAAAATGGCGTATAGCCTGTTGATCGATTCGGAGTTGTTCTTAAACTCCACAGTACCGCTGGTAGTTCTTCTATCCAGCACCCCGCTGATCTTTGCAGCGGCTCAATGAGCCGGGGTTTTATCCCGGATAATACCAATCCGTTGGATCTTTCCACTTGTCCGTTCGAAGCGGGGTGGGCTACCGAGGCAACGTCCAACCAGATCTTCTTATCCTGGCAGAAACGCGCAAATGCTCCTTCCACAAAGTTTGTGCCATTATCAGTTATGATACTGTGAGGATAACCGTATCTCAAGATGATGTCTTTGAGAAACGTCACGACCGTAGCTCCATCACATTTTCTTATTGGCTTTACCTCGATCCACTTTGTGAATTTGTCCACCATGACCAAGATGTGAGTCATATTTCCCCTTGCTGGTTTAAACGGGCCAACCATGTCCAAACACCACACGGCAAATGGCCAGGTGATTGGTATGGTCTTGAGCTCCGACATTGGCATATGTGTCTTGGTAGCATACCTCTGACAACCATTGCACTTTCTCACCAGATCTTCTGCTTGTTCTAAGGCACTTGGCCAGTTGAATCCATGCCGGAAATCTTTTGCCACCAAGGCTTGGGACGAGGCATGATGCCCACACTCCCCTTGATGTATATCTCGGAGGATGTCAAGCCCTTCTTCCGGGTCAACGCATCGCTGGAGGACATTGGTCACACTCCTTTTGTATAGCTCGGAATTGATGATTGTGTATGCCTTTGCTCTCCTCTGAGTTTGCCTGGATAGCACCTCCTCAGTGGGCAACGTTCCATCTTTCAGGAATCAAAATATAGGTAGTGCCCAAGCTGGTATGGCTCGCACAGGGAACACATCCTCATTAATTTCCATCTGGTCCTCCGGCATTACGTCAACCGGATCACGCTGAGTAGTCCCCGGGTCTTGCGAAGCAGTCCCCGGGTTTGCTGAGGCAGTCCCCGGGTTTCGCGCACCATCTCCCACGTCAATGTCCATGGGCATAGCTCCGAATTCTGTATCCTCCAGGACGTAAATTGAGTCGGTTTCTAGGGACGGCCTGATAGACGGTTTTCTGAGGTGTTCCAATGCTACCCCCGGTGGAATTGCTTGCCGGGTCCCGAGCTTCGACAGTACGTCGGCAGCCTCATTTTCCACCCGGGGTACATGGTGAAATTCACATCCCTCAAAATAACCAGATATCTTCTGCACATGAAATCTGTACAGCGCCATGTTTGGATCAAGGGCATCCCACAGTCCCGACACTTGCTATACTACCAAATCTGAGTCGCCAAAGCATAGGATCCGGGGTATCCCAATTTCTTTTGCCACTTTGAGCCCATGCATAAGTGCTTCATACTCAGCGACATTGTTTGATGCCGTGAAATGGATCTGTAGCACATATTTCAGTTGGTCCTTCTTTGGCGAGGTAAGTACAATTCCGGCGCCTAGCCCGGTTTTTGTTTTTGACCCGTCAAAGTGCATCCTCCAGTAATTCGGATCTGGTAGCGGTGGTTCATATTGTACCTCGGCCTAGTCCACAAAAAAGTCGGCCACAGCCTGAGACTTGATTGCTTCTCTTCTGTCATATTGTGGTGCATAGGGAGCTAGTTCAATTGCCCATTTTGCAATCCTACCACTCGCATCCTTGTTACTCATTATCTCGGATATGGGAGCCTCATATATTACCCTGATGGGATGCTCCTCAAAGTAATGCTTCAACTTCTTAGCTGCCATATACACACCATATGCCACTTTCTGATAGTGTGGGTAGTTCTGCTTTGAGGCAGATAACACCTCGCTCAGATAATACACTGGCCTTTGCACTGACTTACCCTCTTCTTCGCGCTCTACCACAATTACTGCACTTACAACTCGGTTGGTTGCGGCTATATAGAGCAACATTGGCTCCTTTGATAGTGGAGAGGCTAACACTGGCGTAGTGGCTAACATTCTCTTTAACTGTATAAAGGCTTCATTGGCCTGCGGCGTCCAAACGAACTTATCCGACTTTTTCATGAGTTGATAGAGAGGCAATGCCTTTTCTCCCAACCGACACACAAACCGACTTAATGATGCCAGGCAACCAGTGAACTTCTAGACATCGTTAAGACACTCCGGCAGTTCCATTCGCTCAATGGCCCGGATTTTAGTTGGATTGACTTCGATACCTCTGCTGGAGATAAGAAAACCGAGTAACTTTCCAGCCGAGACACTGAAGGTACATTTCTCCGGGTTAAGCTTCATCCGGAACCTTCTTAAGTTTGCGAACGTCTACCTGATATCGTCAAGGAGCGTCTTGCTTTCCTTGGTCTTGATAACCACATCATCCACATACACTTGTATGTTTTTACCTATTTGGTCGTGCAAACATTTTTACATACATCTTTGGTACGTCTCCCCTACATTACGTAAACCAAACGGCATTGTGCGATAGCAATAAGCCCCATACGGGGTGATAAATGCAGTTTTATTTGATCATCCGGATTCAGAGGTATCTGGTGGAAACCAGAATATGCATCAATGAATGACAACAGTTCACATCCAGCAGTTGAGTCTATGACCTGATCTATCCTTGGCAGTGGAAATGGATCTTTTGAACACACCTTGTTCAGGTTCGTGTAATCGATACACATACGCCAAACCACTGCCACATTCGGATCATCCTTCTTCTTTTCCACCAGCACTAGATTAGATAGCCAATCCAGGTAAAGAACTTCCATGATAAATCCTGTAGCCAACAACCGAGCTATCTCATCTTCGATGACTTTCCTCCTATCTTCGGCGAAGCGGCGGAGAGGTTGCTTCACCGGCTTTGCTCTGGGTCTCACATTCAAAGAGTTCTCGGCCAACTTCCTCGGAACACCTTGCAAGTCCTGTGTGGACCAAGCAAAAATGTCCCGATTCTCACGGAGGAAGTTGACGAGCTCGCTTTCCTATTTGTCATTTAACCCGACACCAATTGTTACGGTGCGCTCTAGGAACATATCATCAACAGGCACCTTCTTGGTATCTTTCGTGGCTTGGAATGAGACACTTCCATGCGGGTTACTCAGCGCCGACATATACTGCTGCGCGGACTGAGCCAATGCCACCACCTCTTGGATTTTTGTTTTCTCTTGCACAATCACGAGTGACTCGGCTAGGTTAGACCCGGCTGACGCACACTCAATGGAACGTTGGAAATCTCCAGCAATGGTAATCACTCCATTTGGCCCGGGCAACTTCATCTTCAGATAACTGATGTGGCAGCTTGCCATGAACTTGTTCAGTGCTGGTCTTCCGAGTAACACGTGATACGCACTTTCCAAGTTCACCACTTCAAACTCCAAATTCTCAGTTCGGCAGTTATCTCTTGTGCCGAACAATACGTCAACCCGGACCTTGCATATGGGCTCACAAGAAATGCCAGGCACAATACCATGGAAAGTTGTCCTTGTAGCCTGGAGCATGTTCTCCGAGATACCCAACTTGCGCATTGTATCCGCATACATGATGTTAATGCTACTGCCATTGTCAATCAGTACCTTTGAGAACCTCACATTGATGTTTGGCCCGATGAATGTCGGATCTAGCACTAACGCATACGAACCAGGACTTGGCATAAGCTTGGGATGATCTTTGATGCTCCAGGTAATTTCTTGGTCCGACCAAGGCATATACCTCGTTACTGCGGGCATTACCGCATTCACCTCCATATGTCAGCGCTGTAAGCTCTTTCTATCTGTTTCCTCAGTGGTAAACACACAGTAGCTCTGATGATGCTCTTTGTACTCATTCCTCCCCTCATTTCTGGGGTATCTCTGATCCAGCTGATGCTGGTTTTCTACTTGATGCACTGCATCCCTTCTCTCATGGTTATCATACCTCGGCGGAGGGGGAGGCAACATTAGCTGTTGCGTGTTCGCTCCGGAGAGCAATTGCTGCCGGGGTAACTCCTGCCGAGGTTGATCATTCCGGGGTGCCTGAGCTTTCCCCGAACCACCTTGTTCTATTTTACGCATCCACTCACATTGCCTCGTCGTATGACCCGCTGGGTTACACGGATTTGGCGTGTGAAATTTACACGGCTGATCCAACATCGACTCATAAGTGTACCTCGGACGGTCCTTCTTTTCTTGCCACTGTTTCTTCTGCTCTGGCTTCCAAGTTTTCTTGCCATCATTTCTTGGTGTCCATTGTCCCCCTCCAGTTTTCTGACGTTGATTGCCTCCTGCTCCGGGCTGATCTTGATTCACAGCTGCAACTTGTTGCGAACTGTACCGGCAATCCGGTCTGTCATCTCTTCTTTTACCTCTATAATCATTCCTCCGGGATGATCCGGCTCCATCTCTCTGGTAGTACTCCTCATTTGACTCGTTTGACACGAGCCTGGGTTGAGTCGGATCACCCAAAGCATACGAATCAGCAATCCGGATCATCTCTGCCAATGTAGTTGGCATTTTCCTTTGCAACTTCTGCCACAGCTTGCTTGCATATCTGCACCCTTGCGCAAACCACACTATGGCCTGTGACTCTATCACACCCTCACACGAGTTTCTCATGGTACACCACCGGGTTAAAAACTCCCGGTCCGTCTCGTTCGGTCTCTGCTTACACATAGCTAGGGTTTGTGGCCTATTTGGCCTCTGATACGTACTTGAGAAATTGCTGATAAAAATTTCCTCCAAATCGATCCAGCAGTTAATACTTCTGGGCGGCATGTTTAGCCATACCCTTGCTGGCCCCTCCAACATCTGGGGTACGTATCTTACAGCCCATCTCAAGTTGCGTGTAGAAATTTTCACAGCTATAGCATAGTTTATCAACCAATCCTCTGGCTTAGTACTGCCGTCATACGTCTTTGTTCCTCTGGGTAACTGGAAGTTAGGTACCGGCAGCTCCTTCATGATCCGGGGCCCAAAACACGCAGGACCCGGTGGACCTTGACATTCGATCTGTTCCAACCTATACAGTCGATCCAGTTTTAACCTGGCATCATCAGGCATCAAATCCCTGCTTCCCAATCTTGAGCCTATCACATGATAGTCTGGCCTTGGGAATCATGCGTTCACCATTTCCGAATCTCCATCGTTATACCGGTCTTGCTCTCGGGGAGCACCTCTCTGTTGTATACCTCGGCCGGCACTTTGCTCTTGCCTCGGTATATTCCGCTCCTGCGGTTGTCCTGACGAGTTACGCTGTCCCGCATTGCCATTTACAGTGTTTCCTTGACCGGCATT
Organism: Avena eriantha; assembly: GCA_910589775.1. NCBI lineage: Eukaryota > Viridiplantae > Streptophyta > Magnoliopsida > Poales > Poaceae > Avena > Avena eriantha. The sequence goes on from OU342743.1 coordinate 312,931,934, forward strand.
GCCTTGGTCGCAGTTACCTCGGCCAGCTTCACCTCAGCTCACACTTCATCGATCGTCATTTCTCTGTACCTCTTTTCCTTTCCCTGCCCGTTTCGGGTCGTACGGGACGATCTGTTTGTTTCTTCTGGCCGAGGTTACTACCTCTTCTCTCCTAGGACCTCCATGAGGAGACGATGCGGCTCCAGCGGATTTCTTCGGGTTACCCACCACTGAATGAACGATCTTGGAGGCCCCAGCGCTCTCCGGGTTATCCCTGAGCAATTCCTCGTTTTGCCTATTCGTGATCCGAACCAACTCATTGACCCTATCTTGTTGTCTCTGACGGGCCTCACCCGTTAGACCCTCTAACTCGGATGCAGCAGCATCTGCTGCTCTGACGTTCTTAGCCGGGGTACTATACCTCAGCAGCCCCACGGACAAACAGTTCTCTGACTCCTCAATCCTAGTGTCTCCTTCTTTGTTCATTTCGCTTATGAGGTTTCTCCCCTTCACTTTTACAGCATCTACTTTATTTGCCTTTGCGTACTCACGCAGCGTCATGTTCAACGACTGCTGAGCCGCAGCTATCTTTTTGGCACCCTCTAGTATTTTTTGCCTAGTCTCCTCTAGCTCGGCCTGCGCCTGAGCCGGATCTACAACTGCTGCTACTGGGTTTTTGTAGCATCCCAATTGTCTAACAATTTTAATGCTACTTGTCCTAGTAAGATATTGGCTACTTCATATATATTATTGTTGCATCATAATTATATCATGCTCATGCCATCATGCCACCTTGCATTTGAGCATCATATAAAACCCTTTTTCTTTTGGTTCTTCTCTCACATGCATTATTAATTGTATTTGCCTCTTGATATTGTATTTGGCTATTGATATATTGTCTAAATGCCCAAGTTGAGTTGGGGGCATATCTTTTATTTCAATTCCATCACCTTTCTTTTCCACCACTTTATAATTCCACCATCCTACTAGACCATGAGCTTGTTTGTCTTTATTTTGGTTTTATCTAGCTCATGGGCAATAGGTGGATCTAGTCCTTTAATCTCCTTTGCTTGGCTTTCTTCCACTTCTTGGAAATGCATGAGAATAATGCCATCATACTAATATTGTTTTCACAAACTAAATCATGGCATTATTATTTTGCATGGGCCATGCACAATTCTTCACCACCTTTTACTCATTTGGATTTTCTTTTGATTTAATGGATCCTATCTTTGGAAACCATCTCCTACCATTCCACCATCCCCTTATTCTCACCCACATCTCTTTCTTTTATTTTATTTTCTACATGTATGTTCATATGTGACTCTTTCCACCTATTTCTTTTCTTCCTCTTTCTTTCTTGTTTCTCCTCCACATTATCTCAAGCAAGATCAAGCTTCATGTTTCTTCTTAGTTTGGCCTCATAAACATAAATCAAAATCTAAATCCCTAATAAAATTCAAACCTAGCTTCTCTCTTTATTCTTTTACACCTAATTTACACTAAACCCTAACTCTAATCTTCCTTCTCTCTCTCTCTCCACCATGATAAACACCTGACCCTCTCTCTCTCTTCCTGGCCCACCTCAGCTAACCCTAACCCTCTCCCTAACCCTAGCTAAACCCTAACCGAGGCCACCATCTACCCTAGCCGAGCTACTCCCTCTCCTCTCTTTCTTTCCCTACCGGCCGAGCTAGCCCCACCCTGCAGCCACACATCGCCCTGGTCCACCTGCAGCCCCTCCCCGCCGTGCCTACCAGCCCCAGGTCGAGTCCCAGCTCGAGCCAGCACGTGAGAGAGAAGAAAAAAGGTGGCACCGAGGCCACCTTTATCTACCCCCTGCCACAGCTGCCTCCTCCCTCTCCCTCCTTTTTCCTCCTCCCACACGACTCTTCTGGCTCTCCAGATCTGCCCCGAGCTGCCCCTCCTCTTCTCCTTCTTCCTCTCCGGCCACAGCTCCTGCCGACGCTCGCCGCCAGCACCACCTCGTCCCCGTCGTTCCAGACGAGCAACGCGACCTGGAGGTGGCCTGGAAGATCGTGGACGTCCCTCTGCATCCCGTCCGTGCCAACGCGAAGAAGGGAGCCCAGCACCGCCAGATCCTCGCCGTCTCGACGCCAAACCCTAGCCGCCAGTGCGCCAGCGTCTTCGCCGCTCCGGTGCCTCCCCGCCCGATCCAACATCACCGTCTCCCCCGCGGTGAGCCTCTCTTCCTCCCTGGCATGCTCCGCCTCGCCGTACCGCCCTAGCCTCGCCGTTCGTTTCGTTGAACGCCCACCGTGCGCACCGTTCGCTGTTGTCTGCAAGCCTCCCCGCACCGCGCAACACCCTAACTAGGCCGCGCCTACCTCCCTGTCAGCTACCCGAGCCAGCCGCACTGGCTAGCCCCTCCGCGCGCACGCCCGCGACCCGGGATCGAATCCCCGCTCCACGCCGCGCGCACACTTGCCGTCAGACCGAGAAGAAGAGAAACAGTACCGGGCCGTGGTAGATTTACATTAAGCCCCCCACCTTTTTGACTCCTGCAACCCGCGCTCCTAGCGACCCTACCCGCCAGCCGCCCTAGCCATCTTGCAGAAAGCCCCTCAGCTTTTCTCAGGCGTAACCCGCGTTCCAGCCCCAGCCCCACCTGTCAGCCTCTAGGAGAAACCCCACTGTCGCGTGGGCCCGTAGCCGCTGGCCCGCCTGTCAGCCTTAGTGGGCTAGCCAGAGCCCGGTGGCAAAAGTATTTTCCGCGTGCGTGGCCCAGTCAGCGCAAGGCCCACCCGTCAGTGACTAGGGCTGATTTCGCCTGGGTAACAAAAGTACTTTCCTGTGTCTGTTTTTTTAATTAAACCTTTTTCAAATTGATTTAAATTCAAATTCAAATCAGATTTAAATAATTTTTAAAATACTAATCCAAATAATACAAATAATATATGTTTTGGAATCAGAAAAATGAGAGGAATTCAAATATGCCCTTCAAAATATGTTTTGAACACTTTAAATTTTCGAGATGATTAAAATTACATTAAAATGCCCTTTTCCTTAATTAATTAATAACTTTTGTTTTATAACTCCAAATTTGACAAATAATATGTCTAAATCGATCAGCGCGACGAGCCCATTCTATCTATGCAGTCCTTGTTCTGAATTGAAGCATGCATCATGTCATTATTAAAAATCTGAACTGGTTATGGCAATAAAACTTGGTTAAATAAATAGTAAAATGCTTTATTCTTGTATCCACACCTCACCTTTGCCATGCTACTTTAATGCCATGTAAATTGTGAATCATTCATCATGGCATACTTGTTTGCTTGTCGCATTTAATTCATATGCTTGTGCACTTTATTTATATTGGCCCTTGTTTGTTTGGTTCTTCTTCGAATAGACGCCCAGCAGGAGAATTACCAGGAATCACAGGAGTACTACCCAGATCCATCTCTCGCTTCAATTGAGCTGCCAGGCAAGCACTACCACATGCTTGCATACATACAGTACCTATTGCTTCTATCTTATTCTTGCATCATTGAGTCGCGATTGCATTAAATTGAATCCCAAGTACTGCATAGCCTTTACTTTTAAACCCCACCGAAGCTTGTTCCTCCATCCCATGATCCATTACTACAGGAGTTGTTTGAGCCATGCGAGTCGTAGAAAAGCATGTGTAGGGTATGTGAGTGTCTGATGAATAACGAGGTACCTAAGCAACATAACCTGAGTAGTAATGGGATAACTAATGAAAGAGGCACCGGTGAGCAATATCTGCTATTTGGTTTTTCCTGCTCACTTGTGTCCCGTAGGGCCCCGAGTACTTGATTCCTGTTCCTTGTGTTATTCGCACTATCCACATCCGGGAGGCCTTATGGACCCCCCTGAGCCAGAGCTTGATTCATTCTTATTTCTTGGGGCCACAATTAGTTTGGGGCTTTATTACTATCATGTACTTATGCCATGCTACTGCTTTATTAAGATTGTGCGAGGAGCACCTGTACTGTTTTGGATCGCGCCACGTTTTTGTGGTATCGACAAGCCCAGTCACATTTTCGGGTTCCCAGTCGTTTACAGCCGTCGTCGCAAACCCTGGGTCCGTCTCGGAGCCGGCCAACTTCGTTGCGGGTAGCTTATTGGGGTGGCCAACTACTGTTTTGGATCTGTTAATTATACTGTTATAACTGTTGTTCTTAATTCACGGACTTCCGTCTATCAGTGGTTATACGGAGGGTTAGCGAGTATCTGTAGAATTGTTAGGTATTATCTTTTGCTGCAATTGCGTCACCCCAGGTTGTGTCCCCTTTAGCGGCATAAAGACTTGTTGAGTACCCCTAGGGTCTCACACGATAAATTGTTTGATTCAGATGAACAGGTGTACCCGCAAGATGGATACTGGGTGGAAGAGACAGATGACATTGGCAACGATCATTCGGTGTAGAGATTCCGGGAACGGGGATCCGTGAGATCTGTGGGTGGGATGTGTTTATTTATGGGGCATCTTATGCCAATTTTCTTCTTATCCGTACTCGGATCTTGTTTTCCGCTTCCGCCTGATACTCTGATGTGTGATGTATGAGGAGCTATCCTAAATTATTATATCTATCTAGGAAATTTGGATCTTGCCATATGGCGTTGCAATATTTCTATTTCTTTTAGATGGAATGGCTCTGAGGACTGTTGTATGTGGCTTGCATACATACTCATTTGTGTATGTAGTTGATCCCTTCGCCTGCCGATTACGCCGCTCGTTCTTGTCCCGTTGTCTAAAAGTGGTTAGGACGGCCGAAAGGTCTACCGTGAGTGGCCCTGGGCCCCACCGTACTATTTTAACCACTTTCATTCATCCAGGCATTAACTAAGAGCGTAATTCACCGAGGTAGTTACAGTTTTCCAAGCTATCCATCGCTTCCCGCAACACATTCTTAGGCCTCTCTAGTGGAGGACCTCTACCTTTCCTCGGTGCCTTAGGCGTTACCTCCGGATCTGGTGCCGGATCCTTGCTTGCGCCTACACCAGGCGCAGTCATCATCACCTCAGCACGGTCCAAGGAGCGAGTGATACGCGCCCCGTGAAGCACGCTAAGGGGTGGCTCCACTGCCTCGACGATGTGCCACGGATGAACGCACGACACATCGACAGCAAGATAGACCTTGTGCGCGCCGATCTTGACGAAGAGGCCGTTGCGCGGAAGTGGGTGCGTGCCGAAGCAGCTAGCGTTGTCGCTGACAAAGTCCAGCGCTCCAAAGCGCTAAACGAGCCCGGAGACCGTTCGTCGGTGCCGATGAGGTTTCCCGTCTGGATCTTGACCCCTGCTAGCGCCGCTTGCCCCACGGTGGGCGCCAACTGTCGTGGTGATGTCACGGCAGATGCCATGGATAGGCTAATGGTGGATACTAAATGCACTAGGAGAATCCAGGGAGGGATAGTGAGGTGATTCCACACACAGAAGGTTTATATTTGATTCACTTCCAAGGTTTACAAGTGCTCCTAGAGCTGTATTGGAGAGAGGAGGAAGAAGGAACTCTCTTACTCTCACCGCTAGATAGCCCTCAGGAACCAAGTAAAAACTAGCCAATAGATATCAACCTAGTCAGACTCGACCCGTTCCAGACCAACCCCTTCTATAGAGGCCCTAGCCCTCCTTATATAGGGGTGGCTAGGTCTCTACTTAGGGCATACGTGGAGGCATATTCCAGGGAATATGCCTCCTCCCAAAATAGTAAGCCGATCGGGTCGCTTTTCCCCGCGTCACCCATGTAGAGGCTACGTGAGCCTCTGCGGCGCCTACGTCAGCCAACATTGGCGTCGTCACCTCTGTCGGCCACGCCTCGATGGTCCTGCCTCTGTCCGCTTCGCTCATGCCGTGCGTACCGGGGCTACTTTTGACCAGCGAGATACCTTCCTTCTCCTAGAAGCTTGAGATGACCCGGATCATGTTTGATCCGGCCACACCTGTTCCTGCATACAAGCTAGATTCATCCATCCGACTTACGGCTTAAGTCGGTTGAGACCCTGTTAGGTGGACATCCCCTGGTCCGGGTTACCTCGAGATTCGGCCTGCCTTGAGGCGACTCGACCAGCATTCGCTTTGGCCTTGCCGTACCTCGGCTAACTCGGCCTTTATACCCCGGCGTGACCCTATCCGGGGGTATCCCCCCAACAATTACGATCAAGTCATTATGTTTATATTGCTATAACATCATACGAAGTAATCTTTATCCTTAGACCATGAGATCATGTCAATTGCTAACACCGGAAGAGTATCTTGATAACATCAAACATCACACCATAACAGGGTGACTATAAAGATGGGTTCAGTGCAACGAAGGCGTTATGTTGAGCCTCATGGATCAAGAGTGGAATTTGTCAATCCCGATGACAGATAGATATACTCTGGGCCCTCTCGGTGATATCACATTAAGATAGCTTGCAAGCAAGTGATGTGATCACTAGAATGTTATATCACGGGAACGAGAAAACAGTGCATGTCGGTAACCAGATCAAACTAGGTATTTGGATACCGATGATCGAATCTTGTACATGTATTATATCATGAGACAAAGGTATTAAGTTACTAGCGTTAAAGGTTATCACGATCACAGAAGTCATCGTTGAATGTGCAGGAGTCAGTATGGATCTCTAGGTCCCGCTTCTGATTATTGATCTGAGAGGAGTCTCAATCATGTCTGCATTATCCGCGAACCGTAGGGTGACACACTTAAGGGTTGATGGACACCATTTTGGAGCACATATGTTTCAGACGAAAGAATTGCAAAGCGCATGAATTGTTTCGATAGAAACCGGAATTGTTTCAGGTGAAATTGCAGAAAGTGGTTCTGCATGTGATATTGAAATGTTTCAAGGGATTTTATATGAATGTTTGTTAATTAAAGTAATTAACAAAATTATGAATAAATTTAATAAAAGAGTTTTATTAAATGAGAGAGCATTAAACTTAGAGAATTTTAATGCATTTAAAGTGGAGACTTTAAAAGAGAATGTGAAGAGGCATTTTAATGTGGAGGGAGTTTCCACCACATGAATGGAGGAGGTGAGGGGTCATCTCAATGAGGCGCCGGCCATGGAGGGGGTACCCCCTCCTCCTATAAAAGGCCCCCTCTTCCTCCTTCTTCCTCACACCTCGTCGTGAAGGATCTCTCTCCCCTCTAGAATTATTCCCCATGGTCTCGGATTAGCGAGATACATGTTCCCAGTGGAATTTCGTCTGGAAGGAGTTGTTGCTTCCACTGCATCATTGGAGCGAGGAGGTGGAGGTTGTCCGGTGGCTTGAACGTGTGTGCGAGGACGGATGTGCTACTGATTTGCGACGCTCGGACTTCCACACGATCTTGAGATCGGCAAGTATACGACTACATCAACCACGAGTTCCTACTCGTTAACAAAACTTGTTGTCTTCGAGGGTAAGTTCTCGATGGATGTATGTCCACCCGTTGCTCTGTATCTAGTAGATAAATCTTGGCATTTAGTTCTCATTGTAGGAAATTTTTTGTTTTCTATGCTGCGGACCCAACAGTGGTATCAGAGCCTGATCTATGCGTAGGTGCTTTGCACGGGTAGTACACATATGTTTATATGTGGGCGATGATGATCATGTTATTGCATCTTCATGTATTTTGGATATTGGTGGCATAGTGGGATGAAGCGGCCCGGACCAACCTTACATGTCATCGTACATGAGACCGGTTCCACGACTGACATGCAACTTGTTTTGCATAAGTGGCTGGCGGGTGTCTGTCTCTCCTACTATAGTCAATATCTGATTTACAACGAGTTGCTAATAACTTGGTTATCCTCGTTGTGGTTCATGTTCGTAGGTAAGACCAGTTCTATCTCCGAAAGCCCTAAGCCACGTAAAACTTGCAATTGATAAATTAGAGGCGTCTAGTTTAGATCGTTGCTGGGCTAGTGTCTTGATATGGTATTGTTGTAAGTAGATGTATGATAGATACTCTTACAACACACTCAACGTGTAAGTTCCATAGACCTTGGCCTTACACACAAAGGAATGATAGAATGATTGAGATCAAATGCATGGACCATATCATCTCACTTTACACATTAGATGTTAGCATCTTATACTACTAGTTTGGCGCTTTTTGTAGCATTGTAAGATGATCCCTCATTTAAATATCAAGATAAAATGTGTTCTTCCTTAAGTATGCACCGTTCGGTGGATCGTGTTTCGAGACATCACGTGATGATCGGGTGTACTCGACTCGATGCTTTCATAAGAATGGGTGTAAGACAGTTTTACACACGCGAATACTATGGTTCTTACTTGGCGAGCCTAGCATGTACATACATGGCCTCGGAACATGGACTAAAAGGTTAAGCATGAGTCATATAGTTGATATGATGCCCATATAGATGCTCGCCATTGAAACTACACTGACTCATGTGATGATCGGACTTGGTGTAGTAGATTTGGTTCATGTAATCACCAAAAAGACACGAGGGGTGTCGTTTTTGAGTGGGAGTTCATTAGTAATTTGGATTAGTTGAACTCACTCTATCATAAACTTAGTCTAAATAAACTTTACAAATTCTGTTGTAGATGGCACCACCTGCTTTTAATTTCAATGTGTTCATGGAGAAAGAGAAACTTGCTGCGAATGGTAGCAACTTCACCAACTAGGCTATGAATTTAAGGATTCTTCTCACTGCTACACAAAATAAATATGTGCTAGAGGCGCCGCTAGGCCCCCCAACAGCTCCTGATGCCCCTGACAAGGAAAAGAACGTCTATATAACTTGTCAGGAGGACCACAACTTAGTTCATTGCGGCATACTGTGTGGGCTAGAGCCAGAACTTCGAAAGCGTTTCGAAAATGGCAATGCCTTTGATACCATGGGAGAATTGAAAATGATTTTCGATACCCATGCTGCCGTAGAGAGTTATAATGCTTCTGAAAAGTTCTTTAGCTGCATGATGGAGGAGAACAGCTCCGTTAGTGAGCACGTACTCAAAATGTCTGGGTACGCCGATAATCTTGTGTCCTTGGGAATAAAGATTCCCATTGACTTAGACATACATCGTGTTATCCAATCTCTGCCACCTAGATACAAGAGCTTCGCGATGAACTATAATATGCAGGGCATGAAGAAGTCTCTTCCTGAGCTTCTATCAATGCTTAAGACTGTAGAAGTGGAGACTAGGAAAGAACATCAAGTGTTGATGATCAATAAGACCACTGGTTTCAAGAAGGACAAGAAAGGAAAGCACAAGGGAAAGAAGGGTGGCAAATCTGTTGCCACACCTAAAAAGAAATCCCGAGCTGGCCCTAAGTCAGACACCGAGTGTTACTATTGCAAGGGGACTGGCCATTGGAAGCGCAATTGCCCCAAGTATTTGGCGGACAAGAAGGTCGGCAAGGTAAACAAAGGTATATGTGATATACATGTTATTGATGTGTACTTGACTAGTACTCGCAGTAGCACATGGGTATTTGATACGGGATCGGTTGCTAATATATGTAACTCGGTTCAGGGGCTGCGGAACAAGCGACAACTAACAAGGGATGAGGTCATGATGCGAGTCGGCAATGGATCAAGAGTTGATGTGATTGCCGTCGGGATGCTACCTCTCCATATGCCATCGAGATTAGTTATAAATCTGAATAATTCTTATTTGGTGCCTGCACTAAGCATGAACATTGTATCCGGATCGTGTTTGATGCAAAGTGGTTATTCCTTTAAATCTGAAAATAATGGTTGTTCGATTTATAAGAATGATATATTTTATGGTCATGCACCTATGTTGAATGGTTTATTTCTATTGGATCTCGATAGTAGTATTACGCATATTCATAATGTTGATGCTAAAAGGATTAAACTTGATAATGATATATCTGCATATATGTGGCACTGCCGTCTAGGTCATATTGGCATTAAATGCATGAAGAAACTCCATTCTGATGGACTTTTGGAATCACTTGATTTTGAATCATTTGATACATGTGAGCCATGCCTTATGGGCAAGATGACTAGAACGCCGTTTTTCGGTTCAATGGAACGGGCGACAGATTTATTGGAAATCATACATACTGATGTGTGTGGGCCAATGAGTGTGTCGGTGCGAAGTGGATATCGTTATTTTGTTACTTTCACGGATGATTTGAGTAGATACGGGTATATCTATTTGATGAAACACAAGTCTGAAACCTTTGAAAAGTTCAAGGAATTTTACAATGAAGTGGAAAATCATCATAACAGAAAGATCAAATTTCTGCGGTCCGGCCGTGGAGGTGAGTATCTAAGTTACGAGTTTAGCACACACATGAAAGAGTGTGGAATAGTTTCACAACTCACGCCTGCCGGAACACCAGAACGTAATGGTGTGTCGGAACGTCGTAATCATACTTTATTGGATATGGTTCGATCTATGATGTCTCTGACTGACTTGCCACTGTCATTTTGGGGTTATGCACTAGAAACCGCTGCATTCACTTTAAATAGGGCACCATCTAAATCCGTTGAAACGACACCGTATGAATTATGGTTTGGAAACAAACCTAAGTTGTCATTTCTTAAAGTTTGGGGATGCGATGTTTATGTGAAGAAACTTCAGCCGGATAAACTCGAACCCAAAGAGGAAAAATGTGTCTTCATAGGATACCCTAAGAAAACGATTGGGTATACCTTCTATCATAGATCCGAGGGCAAGGTTTTTGTTGCCAAGAATGGATCGTTTCTTGAGAAGGAGTTTCTCGCGAAAGGTGTGAGTAGTCGGAAGGTAGAACTCGAAGAGGTTATTGAACCTTCTCTTCATGAAATGGCGAGTAACGCAGCACCAGAAATTGTTTCGGAGTTGACTTCACCTAATAAAGAGAGAGCCGATGATATTGATCATGAAACTCCGAATGAGGACACTACCGAACCTCGCAGGTCAAGTAGGACACGTGCTACTCCTGAACTGTACAACAATCCTATTGTGAATTTTATGGTTGATGAAATGGATGACCCTGCGACATATGAAGCAGCGATGATGAGCCTGGATTCCAACAAATGGCTAGAATCCATGAAATCCGAGATGGAATCCATGTACGAAAACTAGGTTTGGACCTTAGTAGACTTACCTTATGATCGAAAGGCCGTTGAGAATAAATGGATTTTCAAAAGAAAAACTTATGTTGATGGTAATGTGACCATCTATAAGGCTCTACTTGTCGCAAAGGGGTTTCGACAAATTCAAGGAGTTGACTACGATGAGACATTCTCTCCCATAGCGATGCTAAAGTTGGTTAGGATTATGTTAGTAATTGCTGCATATTTCGATTATGAAATATGGCAGATGGATGTCAAAACTGCGTTCCTCAATGGTAATATTGAAGAAGAGTTGTATATGATACAACCTAAGGGTTTTGTGAATCTTAAGGATGCTGATAAGGTATGCAAACTTCAGCGATCTATCTATGGACTGAAGCAAGCATCCCTGAGTTGGAATCTCCGCTTTGATGAGGTGATCAAAGAGTTTGGATTTGTCCAAACTTATGGAGAGGCTTGTATTTACAAGAAAGTGAGTGCGAGAAATGTGACATTTCTGATATTATATGTGGATGACACATTATTGATTGGAAATGATATAGATCTTTTAAATAGTGTTAAAAGTTATCTAAATAGCAAATTTTCGATGAAAGGCCTTGGTGAAGCTTCATATATATTAGGCATTAAAATCTATAGAGATAGATCAAGACGCCTAATTGGGCTATCGCAGAGTACATACCTTGATAAGATATTAAAGAAGTTTAATATGGACGGAAGTAAGAAGGGGTTCTTACCTATGTTGCAAGGCAAGACATTGAGCAAGACTCAAAGTCCGGCTACGGCGGAAGAAAGAGAGATAATGGATAAGATCCCCTATGCCTCGGCCATAGGCTCTATAATGTATGCCATGCTATGTACAAGACCGGATGTGGCACATGCTATTAGTTTGACTAGTAGGTACCAATTTGATCCAGGTTCGGAACACTAGATAGCGGTCAAGAATATCCTTAAGTACTTGAGAAGAACTAGGGATATGTTTCTTGTATACGGAGGTGAAGAAGAGCTAGTCGCTAAGTGTTATGTCGATGCTAGCTTTGACACCGATACGGATGACTCTAAGTCTCAATCCGGATACGTATTTCTCTTGAATGGAGCAGCAGTTAGTTGGAGGAGTTCCAAACAACCTGTGGTGGCTGGATCAACAACGGAGGCGGAATATGTTGCTGCTTCAGAAGCGGCGCGGGAAGCGGTTTGGATGAAGGAGTTTATAACGGAACTAGGTGTGGTTCCTAGTGCATTGGACCGAATGGTGATCTATTGTGACAACAATGGAGCCATAGCAAATGCCAGGGAACCAAGGTCTCACAAGAATTCCAAGCATATTAAGCGCCGGTTTCACTCCATCCGCGAGCATATCAAAGATGGAGATATAAAGATTTGTAAAGTACACACGGACCTAAATGTAGCAGATCCGTTGACTAAAGTTCTCCCTAGGGCAAAACATGGTCAACACTAGAACTCCATGGGTGTTAGATTTATCACTATGTGAACTAGATTATTGTCTCTAGTGCAAGTGGGAGACTGAAGGAAATATGCCCTGAGAGGCAATAATAAAGTTGTTATTATGTATTCCTCGTATATGATAGATGTTTATTTTGCATGCTATTATTGTATTGATCGGAAACGTCAATACGTGTGTGTTTAATAAACAAAAACGGTTCCTAGTTATGCCTCTCATATAGACTAGCTTGTTGATTAACAAGATGATCAAGGTTTCCTGATCATGGACATTGGGTGTTGTTAATAAAAAGGTCACAACATTTGTGAAATGATGTGATGAACATTCATCCGAAGTATAGCATTACGATCAAGTCATTATGTTTATATTGCTATAACATCATACGAAGTAATCTTTATCCTTAGACCATGAGATCATGTCAATTGCTAACACCGGAAGAGTACCTTGATAACATCAAATGTCACACCGTAACAGGGTGACTATAAAGATGGGTTCAGTGCAATGAAGGTGTTATGTTGAGGCTCATGGATCAAGAGTGGAATTTGTCAATCCTGATGATGGATAGATATACTCTGGGCCCTCTCAGTGATATCACATTAAGATAGCTTGCAAGCAAGTGATGTGATCACTAGAATGTTATATCACGGGAACGAGAAAGGAGTGCATGTCGGTAACAAGATCAAACTAGGTATTTGGATACCGATGATCGAATCTTGTACATGTATTATATCATGAGACAAAGGGATTAAGTTACTAGCGTTAAAGGTTCTCACGATCACAAAAGTCATCATTGAATGTGCAGGAGTCAGTATGGATCTCCAGGTCCCGCTTCTGATTATTGATCTGAGAGGAGTCTCAATCATGTCTGCATTATTTGCGGACCGTAGGGTGACACACTTAAGGGTTGCCGGACACCATTTTGGAGCACATATGTTTCAGACGAAAGAATTGCAAAGCGCAGGAATTGTTTCGATAGAAACCGGAATTGTTTCAGTTGAAATTGCAGAAAGTGGTTCTGCATGTGATATTGAAATGTTGCAAGGGGTTTTATGTGAATATTTTTTAATTAAAGTAATTAACAAAATTCTGAATAAATTTAATAAAAGAGTTTTATTAAATGAGAGAGCATTAAACTTAGAGAATTTTAATGCATTTAAAGTGGAGACTTTAAAATAGAATGTGAAGAGGCATTTTAATGTGAAGGGAGTTACCACCACATGAATGGAGGAGGTGAGGGGTCACCTCCGTGAGGCGCCGGCCATGGAGGGGGTACCCCCCTCCTCCTATAAAAGGCCCCCCTCTTCCTCCTTCTTCCTCACACCTCCTCATGAAGGATCTCTCTCCCCCTCTAGAATTATTCCCCCATGGTCTCGCATTAGCGAGATACATGTTCCCAGTGGCATTTCGTCTGGAAGGAGTTGCTGCTTCCGCTGCATCGCTGGAGCGAGGAGGTGGAGGTTGTCCGGTGGCTTGAACGTGTGTGCGAGGACGGATGCGCTGCTGATTTGCGACGCTCAGACTTCCACATGATCTTGAGATTGGCAAGTGTACGACTACATCAACCACGAGTTCCTACTCGTTAACAAAACTCGTTGTCTTCGAGGGTAAGTTCTCGATGGATGTATGTCCACCCGTTGCTCTGTATCTAGTAGATAGATCTTGGCGTTTAGTTCTCATCGTAGGAATTTTTTTGTTTTCTATGATGCGGACCCAACATAATGTGCATTGGATGAATCATGCGTTGTTTTAGCATATTAAAGCATAGTATAGTGGTATTCTACTTTGATGCTTTATTTGGGTTGACTTGGCACATGCTCACACCATGTTATGACTATCCCGAGTTACCATAGCCTTGATGATCCTTTAGTTTTCAACTTGTAGTATCACTTTATGCTTTGATCAATGATGTTTTGTCGCTCTGCATGATTATGGCCATTATTGCTCTCTTAGTTTGTCGCTCCCAGTCTTTTGCTAGCCTTCACAACCAAGTATGAGTTCCACTCATGCATCCAACTCCCTAAACCAAGTTATTCCAAAGAGTCCATCATACCTACCTACTAGCTTATGCTATTCCAAGTATATTCATGCTTTTGTTTACCTTCCAAATTAAACTTGTTATGAGAAAACTAGTGATTAAAGCTCTCACGAACTTGATGGCACACTTTACTTTTCTTGCCTTAATAAACTTGAACCATTGTGTCATCTATGTTGTATATGCTTGCACTTATTTGTTGGGAATTGGCAGAACCATGTTGTCATGGGGAACGCTTTCAACACACTTGGTACTTGTACCTAGTTGATATCATGCTTTTTTTTCTATGGATGTCGTCGGTGTGAAATGAAAGAGGAGCTTGTAAGTCCATGGAGTTATGTATATGTGTTAGAGAAACATCTGGGCCGCTGGTCTAATCCATGCTGACATGGTGGAAACCTGTAGCGTAACCATAATGAGCTGTCTATGAAGCATTCTTCTTATAAAAAAGAGTCCTATATTGAGAAAAAAGAGAAAAAGAAAAAAAAGAGATTATGAAAAGAGGAAAGAGAGAAAAAAGCACCATATTCCCATGGTAAATAAGAAGATTGTTGAGATGCTCGTTGTCTGCTTGCCTTGTCATTTTGATATGTGGATTCTTCTGTATCATCGGGCAAGGGGTACCCCGTTGGCGGTTCTCTATGATACACATGTACTTACAATGACAAGAACTTACCGGTGACTAAACTTGAGTAGTATGAGGAGCGGCCCTCGTATACAAGGGACATGAGATTTCTAACTTATACTTCGTCAAGCATGTACACCATAGTTTGTTCACTTTAACCTTAATCACTTCAAGATGCTTATGATAGGGGCAATAAGAGCTGAAAGATATAAGTACCATAATTTTTGGAAGCTCTTTATAAGACTTGAATCCCTACTTCCTTTTATGAAGGCCCATCTTCCACCATTATATTAAGTCTCCACCTTCTACCTTTATGCACCTACTTTGAGAGCATAGTGGCCATTCTTAGTTCTATGTGCATTGTCCCAAGACTAGTTGATTGATGCATAACTTGATATTGCTTGTTTTAAATTATTTGCATCTAGTCACTCTTATGAACTTTGAAGGTGTCCTATGCATTTATATTTGCTACTCTATGAGGGACAAGCTGAATACTATTATGCTATGTTTTTTTTATGTGAAACAAACAAACGTCTTGCAAATCATTGTTATTCATGAATCTCTTGTTTGTGCCTTTTCATGTTGCATCATAGTTGCTATGTCTTATTGCTAGAACTTTGTCTTTCATGTTATGATTGAAGTACTATGATCCCAGCTTTGAATGTTTTACAAATACTTTGATCAAGTCTTTGATGGTGCATGTCACCTCAAAAATTATTCTTTATTTTTATCACTTACCTACTCGAGGACGAGTAGGAGTTAAGCTTGGGTATGTTGATACATTGCAAATGTATCTATAATTTTTGATGTTCCATGCTTGGTTTTATCCACTTTATTATGTTTTGTTCCAACTTTGGTGTACTTTTCATATAATTTCTTGGACTAACCTATTAACAAGAGCCACAGTGCCAGCTGCCTGTTTTCTGCTATTTTTGGTTCCAGGAAAGTCAGAAAATGAATATTCTCAGAATTGCACGGGACAAAAGCCAAAGTGCCTATTTTTCCGGAAGTTATCAAGTGCCAGAATACGAGACGGAGAAGGGCCAGGGGGCCACCACACCACCTGGCCGCACGGCCAGGTCTGGCCCGCGCCAGGGGTGGTGGCCTCCCCTTCCAACTATAAGATGCCCTCGGGACGTAAACCCTAAGTACCTGATCAAAAATCCACGAAAGAGTCTGTAGCCGCCGTCGTCTCCATCCCTAGATCGGGAGGGATCTGAAGCTCTTCCCGGCACCCTGCCAGAGAGGGGAATTCACCCTGGAGGCCTTCTTCATCACCATGCAAGCCTCCGGTGTGACGCGTGAGTAGTTCATCTCTGGACTACGGATCCATGTAGTAGCTAGATGGCTGGTTCTCCTCCTTTGTGCTTTCATGTTTAGATCTTGTGAGCTCCGTTCATGATAAAGATCATCTATTTGTAATTCTGCATGTTGTGTTTGTGGGCATCCGATGGATATGAGATGATATTTCAAATTGATTATTGATTATATCATGTCTTTGTTATTTTTGATCTTGCATGCTTTCCGTTGTTAGTAGCTATCTTGGCTAAGTAGATGCTAGCAACTCCAAGAGTTAGTATTTATGCTCGATAGTGGGTTCATGCCTCTGGTAATCTAGGGAAGTGACATAAATCTCTAAGGTACTAGACGTGCTATTGCTACTAGGGAGAAAACAACAATCCTTTGTTCATAGAATAATCGTATTGTTTACTTTACACGCAATTCGTAAAGCAATAATCTATTGCTTGCAACTTAATACTGGAGGGGGTTCGGATGATAACCTGAAGGTGGATTATTAGTCATAGATGCAGTTGGATGGCGGTCTATGTATAATGTTGTAATGCCCAATCAAGTTCCAAAGGAGTCAAGATGATTAGTATATGCATGTATTGCTTCCTCGATGTTTGTCAATTTCTCCGCTGTAATTTGTTCACCCAACATGTTATCTATCTAAAGAGAGCCACCTCTAGTGAACTATGGATCCCAGTCCTTTCTTTTACACACAATCTACAAACTGTTTACTGCTTTGTGTTTACTTTCTGCAAACCTTTACTTCCTTCCATTCGATACGTTTAATCCTTTGTTTTCAGCAAAACCGGTGAGATTGACAACCTCATCGCAAGTTGGGGACAAAGTTCTGCGGTTGTGTTGTGTAGGTCTTCACGTTGCTACTAGCACCGGTAGTGCGTCCTGCCAAGGCTTAGCTAGCAACACCTTTGGGGTGTTTCCTTGCTCCTACTGGTTCGATTAAACCTTGGTTTCATAACTGAGGGAAACTTGCTGATGTGCTCATCATACCTTCCTCTTGGGGTTCCCAACGAGCTCTACATCAACACTGAGCCGTTAGTGACATTGCCGTCCAGCTTGACGATGGCGAGGTGTGGGCCACGACGATGACGAGAAGGTCAGTGGAGGATATTTAAATTGTCAGTAGTATATATGAGGACTTGATTTAGAGAGGGGAGACAACTGATTGATACATGGAGGCTATACCTCAGGGGCAGAGCCAAGAATTTTGCTGAAGGAAACCAATTGCATATTTTACAACTTGAAGGGGGCATATAGGTTAAATTAGCGATCAAATGCACATAATGTCAAGGGGGCTATCACAATTTTTTCCTCCATGAGGGGGCCCTATCCCGACCGCGCTAGCTCAGTCCCTGTTATAAGTAACTACTCCCTCCGTTCTAAAATATAAGATGTTTTAGCTTTATGAAAGGAGTGTATTGAAAGGAGTGTATCTAGACCCATGTTAGTGTGTATGTTTATCCTCCGTTTCAAAATATAAGATGTTTTAGTATTGTGAAAGAAGCGTATCTAGATCCATTTTAATGTGTAGATTCATGAAAGCTAAAACATCTTATATTTTGAAACAGAGAAAATACCTGTGTCCTCCTAGTCCTACCTTGTTTTCGTCGTATGTCATTACATAGGATTAGGAGTAGAAGTAAGAAAAAACACCATAACTAACATTAGAAACAGATTAATGAAGGCTTACATGAAAATGCAGGAAACATATGTGCATTGCCATCATCCACAACAACGAGGGTATTATATCAAGTACACTCTACAGCAGCTGAATATCAAGACCAAGTGAAGACCTCGAAGACGCACACGGCCAAATTATTAAAAAGGAAAAAAGGAAAAAAAAACAGCAAAGGCACGCAACAACTATCAATGACGTCAACCACCGACCCGGCAACACATGGGACGGGAGAAGGTTCTACAAAAGCAACACGTTTAGGAATGGTAGTGACATGCCAATTCACCAAAGTAATTTCTCGAAGTACGAAAGTTTTGATTAATTTAAAATACTCCCACCGTCTTAATATAGATGTCAAAAATTTATTTAAATTTGGACGTATTTATAATTTAGACAAATTTGCGACTCTATTTTAGAACGGAGGGAGTACAATCAGATCTGTAGTAAATTCAGTGGAACAGCAGATAATACTGTAGTACTCCCTCCGTTTAGAAATATAAGACGTTTTAGCTTTATGAATCGAATATATCTAAATGTTTTTAGTGTATAGGTTTGTATAGTGTATAGGTTCGTAGAGGTCAGAGTGAACCTATACACTAAAATGTATCTAGATACGTTCATTTCATAAAGCTAAAATGTCTTATATTTATGAAGGGGGGAGTACATGTCAAATTTAGGTAGATCTCTTCTCTTGCAGCTTTGCTTACCATCTTCTAGCTCGTTGGCCATAAAGCCAATGCTAGTTATAGTTTGTAGATATGCCTTGGCGGTTAATGCGGTTTGGACGATCGGAACAGTTGACGCCAGGAGTGAGGCTATTTGGGCTCGCAGCTGGCACTTGGGACATAGATTCCTCTCATGTTTCTCTGTCTGATTCCATCGGCAGATCACGGTGGCTGCATAAGCTCCACAAGTTGTGAATGATTGCGCCTTTCAGTCGTCGAATCAGATGGAATGGAGTGGCCTGTTTGTTACTCGTTGAGATGGGTGACTGCTCATGTACTGGAACCATGTTTCTCTGTACCAGGGTGCTTTTCAACTTCAATCAGGGAGTTCCCTTCACTGAATTTACCGAAATTGTTTCAGGGTTTGTCTCTGCCGTGAAGAGCAATAATAAGTGGAGTAATATGCCTCAGATTATCACACATTGTACTATTTATGGATCAGTTGTAGGTTTCACCGGCCTGCACAGTCCTAGATGGACCACGAGTTCCACAACAAACGTCACTGGATCATATTTGTAGAGGTATCCTGTCCTCCTGTCTTGTCCTGATGGTCCTCTCATCGTTCCGGTTCCGGGGCGGGAACAGTAGAATCTTTCCAAGTACTGCATTCGGTGCTGGTAAGTAACAGGACCTGCCAGTACTGCTGGTACTGGATCTCAGACACAGATTTTGCTCCGGAGATTTCGATTTGAACGTACTGCGCTTCTTAATGACCTGTACACTGCTGCTAACATTTACTCACAGCGATTTGTTTTAGCCTCTCTTCTGCCAAGCATTTATTATTTGCGGGAACACACACAATGTGCACAGGGTTCCACGTGCTGATTGATGAGTGATATCCTCACAAGATACCAATCCGAACAACACACACAATGTAGTACATTTCCATTGATTAAGAAGGAGGTTTTACAAGTTTTACAAACCAAGTCTTTGACCAAAAGGCTTGTGACGAGTATATCCAAAGCTGAGCTGCCGAGGCTTCGCATGATCATATTATATACTAGTATAGTAGGTGTGAAGAAGTAAGTTGCTTTGTCACTTGTCAGGATCTCGTTTTAGAAGAGCATCTCCAGCTGGCAGACATCTCAGCTGCACCTGGCCTGTGCCTACTGCAGTGTGTGTCACTGTTGTTGTGTCTTGTGTGAAGCCTGGAGAAGCGAGCAGTGAGAATCCGAAGAGCAGCATAGAGGAAGTTTGTCGGTGTTTTTCTCTTTTGAAACGGGGGAAAAGCTTTGCAAGGAAGTTAAATTTCCAATATTACAAAAAACTACTCTCCTGATCTAGAATGGCAAAGGGAGGAGCGTGCTTGCTGTGGACCCCGGACATTTCTTTCGTTCCAAAATTTCTCAAATGTTGAGCAAGGCAAGGGAGAACATAGCTTAGCACAGCGGTTTGGGATGGATCCTTCCGTTCCGTGATCAAAGACCACCAACTTTTGATGGTGAGACCCGTCCACCGCGAAGGATGAAGTGTATATAGGCCGATCCAATCCTTTAGGAAGCCCCAAAGATGAATGGTGACACGACAATTGACTCGAATATGTGAGTAAGTGATTCCGTGGTTTGCTTGCATAGGGGGCAAAACCTACAATTTGACCACCCCACTTTTCTAGCCGATCCACCGTCCAAAGTCTATTTTATATTGCTAAGCAAGCGAATAATTGCAAGCTGATAGTACAAAAGGTAACTATAATCCAAGGAAACCTGGCTTTTGTGTTGCTGGTTGCTACTCATTTCATTTAGATTTTATTCTAGAGACAAAAATATATGAATCTTATTAGCCAAATCTTCCTACAGAATGTGCTCCGGTGATCATGATGACCTTGGCCTAATATCATTTTCCCATCTCGCACACCACTATATCACCTTGTCCGACTACGAAGCTTCCGTGCAGAAGGAGATGAACGGTCAAGTAAAAAAGAGAAGGTTCAGTGCATACGTATTGTTCTACACTGACAGCCCAGACAAACATCAGAACGGAAAAGGTTTGGTTGCCGTTGCTTTCAAGAAAGTCGCATTTTTTACTTTATTTTTTGTGCTGTTCTAGGAACTAGTAGCACCATATTGTCGCAGTCTTTAAAAAAAAGGAGCAATCGCATTTGCATTTTGGCTAATGCGGCGTTCAAAAAGAGGGAGAAAGATCACAGATTCTCTGCCTCCTTTCGTGTCTTTTTAGTGCATCACGCCCGGAGCCAGGAGTGCTAGCGTGATCTTTCTTGTCTCTTGGGCGCCTTTTTGGCCCTAACCTTGTTTACTACTAGTTTGGAGAATATTAACAGCCAGAAGTCCCCTTAAAAGCACACATCCAAAGTTACCACCTTTGCATGTTTCAGCTGAAACCTGAATGAGAAGATCACTAGTAGTACATCAAGTTCGAAACAGGTACCTGGATGAGTTGCTGCTGGCTCATTGGCGCACAAGGCTGAAAAATAGAACTGCAATTGTACATAGTTAAGGGGGAAATATCATAAATTAGGATAAGAATTGAAAGAGCCACAAATAGGGTCAGCTCAATTTAGTTTGATAAACAGACATAAGTATTAGAGTCTGTTTAAAGCAGTCTCTGCAAGCAAGTGTGACACTAGAAAAAAATTAGAAACAAATTCTTGCTTGATTTGTGACAAGCATATGCATCCATGAGGATACTTACAGAGAAAACCGAAAGGAGAGCCCTTTTTTCAAGATTTTTAGATGAAGAAAGTGGATACTTCCAATGCTGAAAGCACATAAGTTAATGCTACATGATAAGCCTATTTTTTTCCTCCGCTTAACTAGATAAGCCTAATTAACACCACTATCATTGCACTAATCAGTGGTCCTGCCAAAGTATAAACGCCTCTTCCTCTGTGTGAGGTGGTCCTCTGACAATTATTTTTCCCAAATCCAACAGCTCCATCACATACCTACTACAGAGCATAACATATTACATAACATAATTGCTTATGATGCATCGGATTTCAGTGTAGTGGAGCCAATAAGCTGGTAGGGTATCAGATCTGCTGGAACACCACCTAATCCCCCACAAGCTCCATCCGTGGAATTATTAACTAGTGCGTATAATGCATTTGCAATCCACATATATTATAAGACTCATCATTTTTTTATCCAACTGATTCGCGGTAGGACATGACTTCAGGGCGTTTCTTTCGTTCGGTTGAATCACCCACGCATTCGACTTTCACAAAACAAAAATATTTCTCCTTCCGCTGCAATTTACTCGGATATATCAAGATTCACACTAAGAACTTGCTTTTAAGGATAGTAATGCGGCTGGTTTGCAAGGGCAAAGCTCCTCTAGATCCATGCCTATATCCGTCTGCGAAGATGTTCATGGCAGAAATTGTCCACGATGTCCACGCCCGATGGATATAGAGCTATCACTGTATCCATGGAGCACTAAAAATACATGACAATGTCAACTGTAGCAAAATAGAAAAATTATAAACGGTTGTGACACTGCTGCACGAACTACAGACGCAAAGAACATAAAATTTAATCTAATTCTCACATAACACAGTTAGGCGATTTCTAAGCCCTTGGGCTATGGAAAAGTAGGATTAGGATTGCTTAGAGTGAATTGCAAAAACTAACCGCAATCATAGTAAAGTCATCAAACACGTACCAAAATGCATATTTGTCGGTGGTTTTTTGTGATGGGTTGATAACTTTTTTCCAGTATGATGGTTTTTTGCAATTTACTCGATTGCTTAAGTAGTCTGAACCGCTCACAAGTGGGTCACCTGTCGCGGCGGGTATCCAACGAGAATCTATAGAGCAAAATCTCCATTAATACCTCTTGAAGTGTATATGTGGATTGTCTACCACTTTCCATTAGATCGGTCTTTTGAAATAGTTGGTTACTGCATGAAGCTTGATATGGTATCTGTTAGCTTTGCGACAAGTAAATAACGAAGAACGGAAATAAAATCGTAGCAAGGGGACACAGATTTAACGTGGAAAACCCT
Source organism: Avena eriantha (assembly GCA_910589775.1). NCBI lineage: Eukaryota > Viridiplantae > Streptophyta > Magnoliopsida > Poales > Poaceae > Avena > Avena eriantha. Next base: position 312,954,741 of record OU342743.1, read on the forward strand.
CTCCAACAAAGAGAGGGGAAAAACCACGGGCGCCAGCCAGCGAAACTTCACTATAACAGGGAGTGTTTACACAACGCCGGAGATTTCACAGATGCAACTTTTCCCAGCCGGCGGCTTACAAGAGGTATATATAGCGGTGGTAACCTAGGTCATCAACGATTCGTACGGCGACGGGTCTTGCTCCGCTCCGTCAGAAGTTGGCCTTTACTTTGTAGAATTTGGATCAACATATAACAAACTCCACCTTGAGACAAATTCCTTCTTGTAGCATCAATAGTAATCATCTTCCTGAACAAACAAAGAAAACACTTTCGGCGTCACCAACAGCCACTTGGGCTAAGCAGTTATACCAACTAAGTTTGAACATAGCTCAAACTTAGCAACAGGAACATGCTCTGTCATCATATCAGCAGGATTATCATGAGTGCTTATCTTGCATACCTTTAGAGTACCTTGTGCAACAACATCACGAACATAATGGTACTTGATATCAATGTGCTTTGTTCTCTCATGAAACATCTGATCCTTAGTAAGGTAAATAGCACTTTGACTATGACAGAACAGGTTAATGCAAGAACCACCCCGACAAAGCTCAGCATACAAACCTTTCAACCAAACAGACTCTTTGCAAGCTTCAGCAACAACCATATATTCTACTTCAGTTGTAGATAAAGCAACAACTGGTTGCAGCGTTGCCTTCCAACTCACGGCACATCCACCTACCGTGAACACATAACCTGTGAGGGACCTCCTCTTATCCAAGTCGGCGGCAAAATCTGAATCCACATAGCCTGCGAGTCCCTCACCAGTCTTGCCAAACTTCAAGCAAGCGTTGGATGTGCCACAGAGGTACCTAAAAATCCACTGAACAACTTTCCAATGTTCTTTACCAGGATTAGCCATGTAACGACTCACTAAACTCATATCATATGATAAATCAGGGCGAGAGCAAACCATGGCATACATCAAAGAACCAACAGCACTAGCACTACTAGGAAACAGCTTATCAGTGGCACACCTTTTTTCACTATCCGTGGCGCATATCTTAGTCGCCACTGTTACCTCGCCACTGATAACTATCTTCTGTGGCGCATATTGAAATGCGCCACAGAAATCTCAAACTTCAGTGGCCCATATGGCCAATATGCGCCACAGAAGTTTTTTTCCAAAATTCAAAAAAAAGTGGGCCAGATCTAGATCTGGCCGGAGGTGGTGGCAGCTGGTGGCTGGTGGTGGTGGTAGCTGGTGGCTGGTGGCTGGTGGTTGGTGGCTATTGGCTAGTGGCTAGTAGGCTGGAGGAGGGCTAGGAGGAGGTCACCGGAGTTGGTGGTGGTGGTGGTGGAGGAGGAGGTCGCCAAGTTGTTGGTGGTGGAGGAGGAGGAGGAGGTCGCCGGAGTTGTTGGTGGAGAAGGAGGAGGAGGTCGCCGGAGTTGGTGGTGGAGGAGGAGGAGGTCGTCGGAGTTGGTAGTGGAGGAGGAGGAGGTCGCCGGAGAGTGGAGAAGGAGGAGGGAGGAGAAGGGAAGAAGTGTGGAGGGGAGGAGAAGTGGGGAGGGGAGAAGAAGTGGGGGGAGAAAAAGGAAAAAGAGATGGAGAAAGGCGCTGGCGGGATTCAAATTTCGAATCCCGCTCAAGACTTCTGTGGCATATATGGGAGAAATGCGCCATAGAAGTTTCACCCCTTTTTATTTTTTTGCAGTAAAAAATCTTCTATCCTAAATAACTTTTTACTCTTTTTGAATTTGTGGATTCTGTAAAATCCAGAACGACCATAGGTCGTTGAATTCGAGTAGGGAATTTCGATACGATCATTTTGATAGGTTAAAGATTTTTTTGACATCGTATGCAAAAGTTATAGCCGTTTTACCGTGTCATGACCTATTTTTGCAAAATACATCAAAATTCATGTTTTTCAATTTTGTCTACATCTATACCCTAAAATCTAACTACAACTCAAAGGAAATATGGACATATGCGCCACAAAAGTTTCTCCCCCATTTTTTTGGTGCTAGATCCCATCAACTTTATGTGGCGCATACATCTATATGCGCCACAGAATCATCACTTACTGTGGCACACACGAAAATATGCGCCACAGAAGTTTGGACTTCTGTGGCGCATATTGGTTTCATGCGCCACTGAACTGCCAAACTTCTGTGGCGCATATTTACTAGTGCGCCACTGATACATATCTGTGGCACATGGTTTTACATATGCGCCACAGAATATCTTCTCTACCTATAAGTTGTTTCCTAGTAGTGTAGAATAAGGAACTCGAGACATGTACTCAATATCTTCATCAGAACTAGGACATTGCAATGCTGACAATTTAAAATGAGGAGCAACAAGAGTACTAACAGACTTTGCATCATGCATATTAAAACGTTGAAGAACTTTCTCAACGTAACTTTCTTGACTAAGAAATAGCAACCTAAATTTTCTGTCCCGTTTAATTTCCATACCTAGGATTTTCTTAGCAGCACCAAGAACTTTCATCTCAAATTCACTACTTAGGTGTGCCTTCAAAGTAGTGATTTTTTTCATGCTCTTGGCAGCAATTAACATATCATCAACATATAACAGCAAGTAAATAGGTGATCCATTAACAAACTTTATGTAAACACAACTATCAAATTGAGACCTCTTAAAACCTTATGAGATCATAAATGAATCAAACCTTTTATACCACTGTCTTGGAGATTGCTTCAAATCATAAAGCGACCTCTTCAATTTGCACACAAAATCCTCTTTTCCAGGAACTATGAACCCTTTAGGTTGGTCCATGTAAATCTCCTCCTCCAGTTCACCATGCAGAAAAACAGTCTTTACATCTAGCTGCTCAAGCTCAAGATCATGCATAGCAACAATACCAAAGAAAGTATGAATAGAGCTATGCTACACAACCGGAGAGAAAACATCATTATAGTCAATACCTGGAATCTGGCTAAAACCTTTTGCTACTAACCTTGCCTTAAACCTTGGATGCTCATTAGGAGACAAACCTTCCTTTCTCTTGTATATCCACTTACAGCGGACGGCTTTCTTCTGTTTAGGCAAGCGCACAACTTCCCATGTGCCATTCTTATCAAGCGATTGCATCTCTTCTTGCATAGCAGAATCCCACTTCTCGCGGTAATCGGATGCAACAGCCTCATTGTATGTAGCAGGTTCAGTATCATGCTCCACATGTTCAGCACAACTCAAAGCATAATGAGCAAGATTACACTCTTCAATTAAACAACGAGGTGGAACTATGTTACACCTCGGTCTATCAGCAGCAATAGATTCCTGTGGCTGCTGCAAAATAGTAGGTGAGTGCTGAACAACATCATCATCAATATTTTCCTCATGAGTATCATCAATGCCAACATTATTATCAATAGATTTCTGTAGGTGCTCCACCTGCACACGAACTCCCTCCTCTCCAATAGCAACAGGAGAGGGATCTGATGGCAAGTTGTCATGATACATAACAGATTCATTGAAAACAACATTCCTACTCAACAAAATCTTTTTAGTTTCAGGATTCCATAGTTTATATGCCTTAACTCCTGAACCATAACCAAGGAATATGCACTTAACATCTCTAGGCTCTAACTTTCCATTATCAACGTGAGCATAAGCAGTGCAACCAAAAACTCTCAACTATGAATAATCAGCAGGCGAACCTGACCATACCTCAGTAGGAGTTTTCTTCTCAATTGGAATATAAGGTAACCTGTTGATGAGGTAACACGATGTGTTGGCTGATTCAGCCTAGAAACGTCTATGCATACCTGCATTGGACAACATACATCGAGCCCTCGAGATAATGGTTCTGTTCATGCGCTCAGCCACGCTATTCTGCTGGGGAGTGTAAGGGATGGTGTGGTGCTTGATCATACCATCATTACTGCAAAATTTCTCAAAATCATTAGAACAGAATTCCATACCATAGTCAGTACGTAGTACCTTTACCTTCTTTTCAGTTTGCTATTCTACCATAACTTTCCACTTCTTAAAAGCATCAAAAACATCAGATTTATGTTTCAGAAAATATGGCCACACTTTTCTTGAGTAGTCATCAATAATAGTAAGCATGTAATTAGCACCACCAATAGAAGTCTTACGGGAATGTCCCCATACATCAGCATGCACATAATCTAATATGCCTTTGGTGGTATGAACGGAAGCATTGAATTTAACTCTTTTATGCTTACCAAAAATGCAGTGCTCATAGAACTTAAACTTACCCAAGTTGCAACCATCAATCAGTTCTCTCTTAGCCAACTCTGCCATGCCATGTTCGCTCATATGCCCAAGACGCATATGCCACATATTAGTTTTACCACAATCATCAGAATCATTAGAAGTAACAGCAGCAGCAATACCAGGCAAAGTGTTACCTCTAAGAACATATAACTTAGCAGAATTCATATCACCTATCATGTGAATAAGAGAACCTTTTGATGCCTTTAACAATCTACACCCACCGACATACTTGTATCCATCAATGTCCATGGTACTCAGGGAGATCAAATTGCTGGCCATGCTTGGTATGTGCTTTACCTCAATCAGTGTATGTGTCATGCCATCATGTGTCCTGATCTTAACAGATCCAACTCCGACAATATGGCACGGGTTGTCATTCCCGACACGTACAAAATCTCCAGTCTGCACAGACTGATATGAACTGAACCAATCTTTGTTATAGCAAATATGAAACGAACATGCAGTATGAAGTATCCATTCATCACCATGAGAAGCACAAGCAGCAAAAAACGGCTAAACATTCATCGTCAGAACTATCACCAGAAACAACAGCAGCCTTACCATTACCTTGATCCTTATCTTTTGGTTGGTAAGTTCCGTTCCTTTTCTCCTTATTCTGCAGCTTCCAACAATCATCAATAACATGATTAGATTTCTTACAATACCTGCAGAACTTGTCCTTTCCCTTGGACTTCGAACGACTTCTGTTGTCTTTGATCTTATCTCGGTTGCCTTGGTTGTTAAATCTCTGCTCGGTCCTGCCACGAACCTGCAGAGCTTCAGCCTTGGAAGACGCCCCATCTGCCTGTAGCATAGTTTTCATCTTTTCCCTCTGTTTGAGGGCATCTTGTACTTCATCAAGGGTTATCTTATCACGGCTCAGCAACATTGTATCACGAAAGTGTGTATAAGAACTTGGCAGCGAGCATAAGAGTAATAGAGCTAGATCCTCATCATCATATTTTACTTCCATAGATTCAAATCAGAAATAATCTCTCTGAAAAGAGATAAGTGATTCATTACCGATCCACCCTCCTGCAATCTATGCGAGAACAACTTCATCTTCACATGCATCTTACTGGTTAGATCCTTTGACATGCAGATCGATTCCAGTTTTCCCCAAAGAGCAGCAGATTTCTCTGCCAAAACTTCCTGCAAAATATTATTGGACAGATGAAGTTGAATCATAGGCAAAGCCTTACGGTCCTTCCGCTTCTCTTTGTCAGACCAGCTCTTAGCATCCTTTTCCCCGAATCCATCCAGTGCTTCATCCAGATCTGAAGTTTGGGCGAGAATCGCCCGCATCTTCACCTGCCTCAAGCAGAATCTTGTGGAGTAGTCTAGTTGCGGTAGATCGAACTTCAATGACGACATGTCGCAAACCCTAGATTAGAACCTAGGGCATTCATACCACTTGTTAGCTTTGTGACAAGTAAATAATGAAGAACGAAAATAAAATCACAGCAAGGGGACACATATTAAACGTGGAAAACCCTCTCCAACAAAGAGAGGGGAAAAACCACGGGCGCCAGCCAGCGAAACTTCACTATAACGGGGAGTGCTTACACAACGCCGGGGATTTCACAGATGCAACTTTTCCTAGCCGGCGGCTTACAAGAGGTATATATAGCGGTGGTAACCTGGGTCATGACGGGCCTCACTCCACTCCGTCTGAAGTTGGCCTTTACTTTGTAGAATTTGGATCAACATATAAGAGTATCAGAGCCAAGGTCGAGTCCTGTGTGGCGTAATTTTTCCTAAAAATTGTTGGTACCCCCTCTGTCCACGTATTGGCCTCTTGAGCCGTACCACCGAGTTTACACGTGGTTAGTGCATGAAACTTGACAATGCCTAACCCATTAGTTGGTATCCATCCTATGAAATCCATGGGCAACAAATTCTCTCCAGACTCGTGTTCAGCAGTTTGGGTATCCGTGGATAACATGTTCCATGGGTATTATTGCCGTTACTAATTGATATGGGTGTGATACACCGGTATCCAATGGTGTACACTTGCAGACTGGTTGTAAATGTCTTAGTACTTCATCTGAATCAGTTCCAGAGTATAAAAGGGGTAAATGGTATGAGAAGATGGTGCCAAATTCACACCTTACAAAAAATTTAGCCTTGACCAAACTTTTGATCCCTGGTTGGATAGTTTCCAATTTATTTACATGCCAATACCGCTTATCTAGTTATAGTTCAATTTTCTTGCCAATATTATCCACCTCATGGATAAGCAAAAGCTAAGTCAATATTTGGGGTAGAAAATTATATGATAAAGAAAACTAGGCTAACACCAGATAATTTGTTAATCACCACTAACATATTATTTGTTGCACCTATAGGTGCCACAAAGCATATTTACCAGGTCTCATCGTCGTTTTCATTGTTTCCACCGTGCATTTCGCTGGTACCATCAGATTTCGAATGAACCCGCCTAAAATTTCACCGCTGAGCGCCTTCTTAAGTGAACCTTGTCCTTTTCCCTTTAGTAAATCCTCATTTACCTCTCCAACACTAACCCTGGACGTCGTCTCCACCCACTGATTACATCATCGAAGCCAGTATGAGTGATGAGGTGTGTATACTTGCATAAATATAATTATTCAACTTCTTTCATACGGATTTACCCTTATAAATCACTTGTGCCATGAAGCACTAGGTGAGCCTGAGGATGAACAAGAAGATGCTCTGTTTGAGGATGGACAAGGAGTTGAAGATGAGCAACGAGAAGAGGAAGAGGAAGACGAAGAGGAGGATGGAACTGGGGATGAAAACAACACAGACAAAAGTGGCAATAATAAAGAAGAGGAATGGAAAGATGAAGATGAAGAGGAATAGGAAGAGGATGGATGAGTATACAAGCTGCATAGTGCAAACTAAATTTTACTACACAGTGCTAACTGAATTTTAGTGCATAGTGCTAACCAAATTTTTGTGCATATAGTACTACTGAATTTTAGTGTCAATTGAGGGTACATAAACATAGTGTGCAAGCTGAGCGGCATAATCCTAACATAGTGCAAAGTGAACTGGTAGTATGTTTACATCATTGTTTAGGAGAAAGCTTATGTTTGTATAATTATAAGAGTTGAACTGTACAAAGCTGCACACGCGACAAAAGAAAATGTACCTATTTATGAAATGGTTGAACAGATAAAATATAGTAATATCTTCACTATCTTCGCACATATGATGCATATGTGCGAGGCTTGTTGCTAGTATTATGCTAGTACTAACAATACTCTAGGATAAAATGCAACAAGAACCTATACTTGATCCAAGCCTTGAGCATAGAGATATAGAAGACAACAACATTTATTTCAATGTCTTAAAAGATACTAGAGGCAGAGTACATGGATTGGAGTTGTTACCTCATGCCTACAAGACGGTTAAGATTGCAAGAGCATCGGCAAGGTCTCAACATATAATAGAGACCTTTGGGCTTAGTGAGATGAATGCGGTACTTACTGCCAGGTTGGATGCCAAAGAGGCAAGAATCAAAGCAATGCAAAAGAATTTGGATAGTCGATCCAATTGTGCTAACCAATCTTGCATAGCTGGGTAAATCAATTATCAAACAAAAGCTAGTGTGAAATCCCCTCTTCAAAGGATGCCTAAATCTTGGCAGCCCGTCTTAGATCCACATTCTGATGCCCTAGCACTCAGAATTTTGGATGTGCCACCTTGATTTGTGTTATGTCCTCATGGTGTTGTAATTTCTCTCCCATCAGGTGTGAAAAATCCTTATGGCGTAACTCATTTTGTGTTAGTTACTCAAAGTGCTCAACCTCCTCCTCCCATAGTGTCGACTCGAGTTAATGTTGTGCTAAATCCAACATAAATTGAAATTGATATGTTAACTATAAGAGAAGATCATATTATTATACTAACTCCAAGATAATCCGAAACTGATGTGTTAACTCCAAATGCTATTGGTTGAAGGGAATATGCCCGAGAGGCAATAATAAAGTGGTTATTATCTTATTCCATGTTTATGATAAATGTTTATTTCTCATGCTATACTTGTGTTAATTGGAAACGTTAATACATGTGTATTTAATAAACAAATATAGAGTTCCTAGTTATGCCTCTCATATAAAATAGCTCGTTGATTAACAAGATGATCAAGGTTTCCTGATCATGGACATTGGATGTTGTTAATAATGAGGTCACGACATTGGTGGAATGATGTGATGAACATTCATCCGAAGTATAGTAATACGATCAAAGTCATTATGTTTACACTGCTATAACATCATGTGTAGTAACTTTAGTCCTTAGACCATGAGATCATGCCAATCACTAACACCAAAAGAGTAACTTGATAACATCAAACATCACACCGTAACAGGGTGACAATAAAGGTGGGTTCAGATACTCCGAAAATGTTATGTTGAGGCTCATGGATCAAGAGTGGTATTTTTCCATGCCGATGATGGAGATATATAATCAGGGCCCTCTCGGTGATATCACATTAACATAGCTTGCAAGCAAGTGATAAGATCACTAAAATGTTATATCACGAGAACGAGAAAAGAGTACTTGTCAGTAACGATATCAAACTAGGTATGGGGATACCGATGATCGAATCTCATACATATAATATATGGCAAGACAAAGGGTTTAGTTACGATGTTAAAGGTTGAATGTGTGGGAGTCAGTACAGATCTCTAGGTCCCGCTACTGATTATTGATCTGAGAGGGGTCTCGATCATGTCTGCATTATACGCAAACCATAGGGTGACACACTTAAGGGATACCGACACCATTTGGAGCAAATAAGATACCAGAGAAAGATTATGAAGGCGCTAGAATTATTTCGATGGATACCAGAATTGTTTTTGGTCAAATTGCTGAAATTAGCTTTGCATGTGATATCGAAATATTGCAAGGGGTTTTGTGTGGATGTTTGTTAATTAAATTAATCAACAAAATTCTGAATAAAATAAATAAAAATAGTTTTTATTTAAAGAGATCTTGCATTAAATTTGGTGGAAAATTAATGCAAAGTGAGTGGAGTTGGTTTTAATGGGAGTGAGCTTACTGGAAGCTCCACTCACCATTATGGAGGGAGAGGTAGGGGCACCACCATGCCATGTGCATGGCCCCTTGGGGGCTGCCCCCTCCTCCTATAAAAGGAGATTCCCTCCTCCTCCATTCACACACCTCCTTGTGAAGGATCTCTCCCCCTCTAGATTATTCCCCATGGCTTCGGGTTAAAGAAGTATATGTTCCCGGTGGCTTTCTCTGGAAGGATTTGATTCTTCCGATGCTGTGAGGAATCAGAGGTGGTCGACGTACCGGACGTGTGTGCGATCACGGATGTACTGCTGCTTTGTGATGCTAGACTTCATCACGATCTTGAGATCGACAAGTGAACAACTGCATCATCCACAAAATCAGATTTTATTAACAAAGCTTTTCGGTCTTCAAGGGTAAGATCTCTATGGATGTATATCCACCCGTTGATTGTATCTATGTAGATAGATCTTGGAGCTTAGTTGTTCATATCATAGAATTTTTTGTTTTCTATGTTGCGAACCCAATAGTTGTATCAGAGCCTGATCTATGCGTAGATGCTTTGCACGGGTAGAGCACATATGATTATGTGGGCGCTGATGATCATGTTATTGCATATTCTATGTATTTTAGATATTGGTGGCATAGTGGGATGAAGCGGCCCGAACTAACTTTACGTGTCCTCGCGCATGAGACTTGTTCCACGCTTGACATGCAACTAGTTTTGCATAAGTAGCTAGCGGGTGTCTATCTCTCCTATAACGAGTTGCTAATAATTTGATTATCATCGTTATGGTTCCATGTTCATAGGTAAGAACGGTTCTATCTCCGAAAGTCCTAAGCCATGTAAAACATGCAAAGGATAAATTAGAAGCGTCTATTTTAGTTGTTGCTGGGCAAGTGTCATGATATGGTAATGTTATAATTTGTAGTATGGTTTGATACTCTTGGAAATTATAACATACCAAAGTGTAAGTTACATATACCTTGGACTTACATATACAGGAATGATGAAGATCATACCACGATGCACAAGATAGTGATCAAGTGCAACAACCATATCATATCACTTTTTACATATGATGTTTGTTTGCATCTTATATTGCTTGTATGGTGCATTAGTAGCATTATAAGATGATCCCTCATTTATAATATCAAGATAAAAATGTGTTCTTTCTTTAGTATGCACCGTTGAGAAAGTTCGTCGTTTTGAGACACCACGTGATGATCGGGTGTGAGACTCTATGTTCGCATACAACGGGTGTAAGACAATTTTACACATGTGAGTACTAAGGTTCTTACTTGGCAATCCTAGCGTGTACATACATGGCCTCGGAACACGAACCAAAAGGTAAAGCATGAGTCATATAGTTGATATGATGCCCATATTGATGCTCGCCTTTGAAGCTGCACCAATTCACGTGATGATCGGTCTTGGTGTAGTGGATCTAGTTCATGTAATCACCAAAACGACTCGATGGATGTTGGTTTTGCGGGGGAGTTCATGTAGTAACATGATTAAAGTTGAACTCAATTTATCATAAACTAAATCGAAGTCAATTTGTATAATTTGTTGTAGTCATTGGCATCCGTTTACTACCTTATGCTTAGTTATAATTGAGATAATAGAACTATAGAATTATGGATATTTACTTTACGAACTGGTATCGTATTGTTTTGAGTGTCAATATAAAGTTTAGAAGTCCTATTACAAACTTTCAGCAAACTCCATTTACTCGATAAAGTTTAATAAGCAGTATTAAATCAAGAGTAACAATTCCAGTGTTAGTATCTAAATTATCATGTTTGCCTCCATGATCCTTCATATTCAAAAGATGTTTTAGTATCAAGGTTATCTAGGAGCTGAAAGAATGGTTTCAGAAACCGTCGTGTGTGGAAGATATTGTGATATCTGAAACAATGTTTTGGTTGCAATATGATAGAGTATAATTTATCAAAATACATGTTCTCATATTGTATGAGAATTTGCAAAGGTTGGAGACGCTAGGCGTCTTAATCTCCCAAAAAGGTTTTGGAAACTGAAATTATACTCATGATTCACCCTTGTAGGCTATAGTATCTTGATCATGAAAGTTGTCATGATAAGGATGAATACAATATGTAGGTAAAATGTTTACTACACTAAAAGATTACTAAAGAATATATTTTGAAAGAACGACAAACATTTGATGATGGTGATCCACTTCAAAGTGCAAGTCCAAAGGTATTAGTATTTGACTATACATGCTTTATACTATGTGTCATGTGTCTAGCGCCACTATTGATGTTGATAGATTCTTTTAAAGAAAAAGGAAATGCTGAAAGAGAATCTATAAAATATTTGGCAGAAAATAAAAGGATGAAAATGTCTAGATTAGGTATATAGAAGATATACATGTTATGGATGTATTCTTTTGTTAGACAATGTGGTTCTTGGGTATTGGATACTGAATATGTTGGTATGAAGTGTCATACAGAACAACACAATGCATGAACTGCAATGGCCTAAGTAACTAGCAAGAGAATACATGATGATGTTCATCGAAAACAAATAAAGTGTTGTTGTGTTATTCATTGACCTTAGAGCTTTCCTTCAAGATTTGTTTTAATAATTGTTATTTTGTTCCGGTATTATGAGAAGAATGGTTGTTAAAATAATTATCGTATTCCATAGATGATGGATGAACTTTTACAAGTCTAGTTGGAGAAATCACATCCATAAAAACTAATGCTAAAATGTCCCAAGCTAAATGATTGAAACATCACTTACAAAGTGACATCATTGTTTAAATTATATTGGAAAGAAATCATGAAGAAATTCCATGTTGATGGATTTTTGTAGTCTTTAATTTTGATCAATTGACGCTTGTGAGGCTTTCCTGGAGATAATTGAAACTTCGTTCATAGGCCAAAGAGGAACGGATTACAAAATTATTGGACATTTTGCATAATGATGTATATAGTCCATTATGTGTAGCCATGAGCGATGGATCTTTCAACTTCATATACTTTCTCCAAGAATTTGAGTGAATATATGTGTATAATTACTTAATAAGGGAGAAGTATGAAACATTTGAAAAATGTTCAAAGACTTTCAAGATGAAGTAGAAAATCATTGTAACAAGAAAATAAAGAATTTATGATTCGATCATAAAGGAAGATATTTGAGTTATGTTTAGCAAAACACCTAATATTTGAGGAATTGTTCCATAGATTTGCATTTCCTGATAAACCATAGGAGTATGGAGTGTTCGAGATATGAAACCAAACCTTGTTTGACATGGTAAGATCAAAGGTGTCATTTATAAAACTGTCATTATGTTTTAAGGGTTAAAGCTTTAGAGACTACCATTTTTATACTGTAAAGAGCACCATCATGATCCGTTGAAATGACACCATATGTGTTATGGTTTAGGATAAAACTCGAGTTGTCTTTTCTTAAATTTTGGTATGCTAGGCATAAGTAAAATGTTTACAACCAAAGTCAGATAAGCATGTCTTTGTAGGTTATCCCAAAGTAATAGTTGGGTATTCCTCCATATCACTAAAGACAAAAGAGTTTGTCGCTTAGAACGTCAAGTTTCTTAAGAAGGATTTTATCCCAAAAGTTAAGTGGGAGGACAATAGAACTTTGATTAGGTTTATGAACCTAAGAAACATGTGCTAAGTAGCTCAATTCCGGAAAGTGTCCCGGAGGCGGCCAAAATGCTCATGGCTCACGTGACTATAAAGGTTTTGATCTTGGAGATTAGAGTTCCTATTTGAACCGTATGGGTCAGGTAAAAATCAAATAGTGAGATTTGATAAACAAGTCATTATTGTTATGAGAATGATGAACAGACTGCTTGCAAAGAAGCGATGATGTGCCCTGAATCCATCAAGTGACTATAAGTCATAAAATCCGTGATAGTTCCCATACATGAGAAATAAAGTTTTGAACTTGGAAGACCCTCTGGAAAGGCATGAAGCCTATCGGTCGTATTTGGATCTATAAAGAAATAGACATGGATGTTTCACATCTATGAAATAGTCGACATGTCGGAAAAGAGTTTACGACAATGTTCAAGGAGTTGACTACATTTGATCTTTCGTAGTGATATTTAGTCTGGACGGATTAATGTAGCAACCACTATATATGTAAATTTCGGTATATGGTAGTTGAACAAACAAAACAAAGTTCTTCTAATAGAATAGTTACCTAGGACGTGTACATGACACGGTTCGAAGGGTTTTATTAATTCAAAGGATACTAAAAGGGCATGCAAACTTCAATGGTTGAAGTAAGCATAGTGGAGTTGGAATCTTCAACATGATGAAACTATTAAAAGAGTTTAATTTTATTGGAGACGATAAAGATGCTTGCATTTGCAAAAAATTAAGTGGGAGAGCTGAGACATATTTATAATACATTATGTAGAGGATATATTTTTGATTGGAAATGATATATCTTTTATTGACATAGGTTAAGAATTTCATTAAAATTGGATTTCGATGAAAGACTTGGGCAAACCAGAATATTAGGCATCAATATCTATATGGATAGATTGAGGCACTAATATGGTTGTGCTAGACGTACATATATGGGATATTGAATGAGTTTAATATGGAAATGACAAGAAAGGTCCTTGTTGCATGGAAAAGGTTGTATCAAGATTCAAGTGTATCGACACTCGGTTGTTAAACAAGATTCAAGTGTTTTGACACTTGGTGAGTGAAATCACATAAATATTTTGATCAATAATGTATACCGTGATATGTACATATCCAGATATGTCCTGTGCTCTAAATGTTATGTGCATATACCAGAATGATTCATAAGATGATCACTGGATGATAGTAAGGATATTCTTATGATCTTTGGAAGAACTAAGAATATATTTATGTAGAGGTGACAAATAGTTACAAATAATTCATTGTAAAACGTTACATTCATACTAGTTTTATCACAAGATACAAATTAAATTTATCTCAATTTAAACTATGGGTGGCACAATGTAATGGAAAGGAGGTTTGATGATGGATTTGGATGAGTTCCAGAGTTAATACATTGTGACGGATACTACAACAAAAGGCTAAGTATATGCCTGCTACAGTAGCAACAAACAAGGGCATTTGTCTTAAGTAGTTTGTTATCAAACTAGGTGTGGTTCACAGTGATGGCTGTGAAATATAGCCATCTACATCCACATTTAAACTGGATATTATTCATATTTTTGATGAAATATCTCTCTAAACCCTGCCACTAATGCATAATGATCAAAGGGGTATGCAGTCCTTTATTTCTATTTTTCCCTACGCAGATAATGATGTTTGATGATGGGAATCACAATATTAAAGTCAAAGATATGAGATTTCCAACAACCCGAAGAAACTAGGAGCCGTGAAGTGGAGACAGACGCTTTAACAACCAACTATACAGTGGGAATAAAATTCTGGCCGTATAGTTCCGGTCGTATAGTTGCCATCAACACCGCTAGGTCAAACAGAACAACTTTTGTGAAGGGACCCCTATATAAAGAGGCCTCGAGCGACGAGAAAAGAGCTCTTTCCGATCACCAGCCGCCCGCAAACTCCATCCACAACACCAAAGAGCCGCCAGAGGAATATACTTAGATCTAATCTACAAACCCTTCTCCATTACCATAGCCATATTCCACCACTTGTAATAGTAGATCTCATCATCGATTGGCGACATTGTAAGACTATTTTCTATCAATCTCATGATTTCCGTTACAATGTTTATGATTGTTGATCTCATCTCTATGTGTGAGTAATTCTCCTTAGACTAAGGGCTTCGGCCTAGCCATGTAGCTTTTGTGCATGTTATTTATCATAGATGGGATCATGTTTTAGTTTGTATGACATGATGATTATTGTATCCTCTCTTGCCTCAATCTAAGGACTTGTTAGGTACCCAAGACCCCGAGGATTGAGCGAGGTATAGGGAGTATGAGTAATGACTAATCTGCAGGTTGGGAATCCTAGTGACAGAAGGGATAGTACGGCTGTATGTGAGGGATTTACTTGGGATTAACAGTGACGTCACTATGCATATCATTAGTTATCTTTCTTCTATGGATGAGACTAGTAGGTTATTGCTATAAGCGGTTGCGGAGGCAATAGAAATTATGGATGCACTGCCCACATATAATTTATCTTGCACTAACAATTACATGGATACTTTATTATTATCTTTTATTCTTATAAGATGTTTTGCACATCTACAGGTGGAACCGAACGCCCTAGGCCCTCTCTCTCCATCATCATCAACAACAAAACACAACAAACTATTGGTCAGGTAAAACACAAAAAGAATTCTAAAACTCCCTAAGGTCCGTTAAAGTAACTTCACTATGCTTTCTGCTTCCCGAGGATTCGATAAACCTAGGTCTACTAGGGAAAAAGAGCTATAGTACATCTGTAACTCGGTTCGAAGGTATCACATAGTGGGCTAGTACTATAAAGATATATTGTATGACAATAATATCAACATGTTTTAACCCAAAGGAACTAAAGGTCTCACCAAAGGACTAAATTTATACAATGCCATCTCATTTGAGAATGAGTGATGCGTAGAGACGCAAAGAGATGCAAATACACACTGACCTAGAAGTGCCAAATCCAGAGATTATGTTTACCACTATCAAACGCGTATATACAACACCAGAAAGCCATAGGTGTTGAATGCACAAGTTTATAACTAGATTATTGACTCTAGTGCAAGTGGGAGACTCAAGGGAATATGCCCGAGAGGCAATAATAAAGTGGTTATTATCTTATTCCATGTTTATGATAAATATTTATTTCTCAAGCTATAATTGTGTTAATTGGAAACGTTAATACATGTGTGTTTAATAAACAAATATAGAGTTCCTAGTTATGCCTCTCATATAAACTAGCTCGTTGATTAACAAGATGATCAAGGTTTCCTAATCATGGAGATTGGATGTTGTTAATAATGAGGTCATGACATTGGTGGAACGATGTGATGAACATTCATCCTAAGTATAGTAATACGATCAAAGTCATTAGGTTTACATTGATATCACATCATGTGAAGTAACTTTAGTCCTTAGACCATGAGATCATGTCAATCACTAACACCGGAAGAGTAACTTGATAACATCAAATGTCACACCATAATAGGGTGACAATAAAGGTGGGTTCAGATACACCAAAAATGTTATGTTGAGGCTCATGGATCAAGAGTGGGATTTTTTCATCCTGATGATATATAGATATACTCTAGGCCCTCTCGGTGATATCACATTTACATAGCTTGGAAGCCAGTGATAAGATCACTAGAATGTTATATCACAGGAACGAGAAAAGAGTACTTGTCGGTAACAAGATCAAACTGGTATGGGGATACCGATGATCAAATCTCGGACATGTAATATATCACGAGACAAAGGCATTTAGTTATGATGTTAAAGGTTCACATGATCACTAGAATCATCGTTGAATGTGTGGGAGTCAGTACGGATCTCCAGGTCCAGCTGCTGATTATTGATTGAAGAGGGGTCTCAATCATGTTTGCATTATTCGTGAACCATAGGGTGACACACTTAAGGGATACCGACACCACTTGGAGCAAATAAGATACTAATGAAAGATTATGAAAGCGTTGGAATTAGTTCGATGGACACTGAAATTGGTTTTGCATGTGATATGGAAATGTTGCAAGGTATTTTATGTGAATGTTTGTTAATTAAAGTACTTAACAAAATTCTTAATAAAAGAAATAAAAATGGTCTTTATTTAATGAGATCTTGCATTAAATTTGGTGGAAAATTAATGCAAACTGAGTGGAGTTGGTTTTAATGGGAGTGGGCTTAGTGGAAGTTCCACTCACCATTATGGAGGGAGGGGTGGGGGCACCACCATGCCATGCGCATGGCCCCTTTGGGGATGCCCCTCCTCATCCACTCTCACGCCTCCTCGTGAAGGATCTCTCTCCCCCTCTAGATTATTCCCCATGACTTTGGATTAGCGAGGTACATGTTCCTGGTGGCTTTCCCTGGAAGGATTTGATGCTTCTGTTGCTTTGCTAGATCAAGGACTCGGAGGTGGTTGGGGTACCGGACGTGTGTGCGATCACGGATGCACTACTGCTTTGTGGTGCTAGACTTCATCACGATCTTGAGATCGTTAAGTGAACAACTACATCATCCACGAAATCAGATTTTGTTAACAAAGCTTTTCGGTCTTCGTGGGTAAGATCTCTATGGATGTATATCCACCTGTTGATTGTATCTAGGTAGATATATCTCGGTGCTTAGTTGTTCATATTGTAGAATTTTTTTGTTTTCAATGCTGCGAACCCAACACTGGTGTTGGTACACCTCTAGATGTTGTTGTTTTTGTTGATCTAACTGCTACTCTAGATACTATTGTGGCATCCCCCATTCCTTGCGTTTTTCAATTTTCTTACTACCCTGGCTAATCCTATAGGACCTAAAGTTGCTTTGAAGTGAACTATTGTTTCATCTGTTGGAGGCAATAGTTCCAAGAAGAAGAAAACAGGAGATTGTTCTAGGGCTACAATTTTTCTGCCCCTTCACGGAAGTGATCATTGCACATTGCACTACTTAAGTACACCGACATCTTATTTTTATGCATTACAATTGTTGTTCTATTCAATTTTATAGCTCGAGGAATGACAACAAGATGAAGTTCTTGATGGAAATATACCCTAGGGTTTAAATAAAGTTGTATTATTTAGATTTCTTGTTTCGTAATTAAGTTTATTTTTCTATGTTATAATTGTATTAGTTCCAGATAGTGATTATTTGGAGAAAAACCCTAATATATGTGTGGAATTATAAACATCATAAGCATACCTCTAGTCTCGCCTCTAAGACTATTTATGTAACATTGATAGTTCCAGTTTCTTGAATACGAGCAAATTTAAAATTATTTTGATATTGCCGATGATATATGAGAACAACATTGTTAGTGGAACAATGATGTTGGATAGATCCCAAATGATATACTGTGAAATGCATCGTTAATATTGTTATTATCAATGACAAGTATTACTGTTACTCCCTCCATCCTAAAAAGTATGTCTCAAGTTTGTCTAAACTTGGATGTATTTAGACACTATTTAGTATATAGATACATCCAAATTCAAACAAATTTGAGACATACTTTTGGGACGGAGGGAGTACTAAGATCGTTATTCCATAAGATTTATGTAGACTTAGATACGATATGGTTGTCACAAGATCATCTAATGCTACCTCATGACTGCGTAACTATAAAGGTGGTCTTTCATTACCGCATAGTATGTCATTGTTCTACATGAAGTAGTTATGATAATTGCTACTCCGACGATCGAGAGATACACTATCATGATGTTCTTTATCGTCTGGTCATACACGTGACTGAGTTGTTATGTCACATTGACATTGATGACACAGAATGAGTAAAAGGAGCATATGCTAGATAAATGGATATATAACATAATATTTTCACCTTGGTTTATGTAAAGTATCGACAATCGAGAAGCAATATGACATGAAACAATAAGGAATACAGAAGGTTCACACAATAAAGATCTTCATGGTATGTGTGGGTATTGATGCAGTGATTCAAGCACACGACATCTGTCGTTGTATTGGGAACGGCAGTACCCGAGGAGGTTAGATAGAGGTGTGGGGACTAGCAGGGAAGCTATCGACGACGTCCGCAGGCGGGATTGGATACAAGCAAGCGTAGCAGGACGCAGGAAGTACCCAGGTTCGGGGCCCTCGTGGTGAGGTAAAGCCCCTACTCCTGCCGGATCTGACTATGTGGAATACACGAACTACAAGTGCTCCTTGAGCTGTATACGCTAGCTACTGCCTTAAATGCTGTAAGACTAACCCTTTCTACTGAGGCCTTGCCTCTCCTTATATAGGCTGAGAGGCAAAGGTCTCACTAGCCAGTCCGACAGGCGGGTCCCACAGGCGGGTCCCAGCCGACTAGTCATCTACAGTGTCCAGTATGGCTTGTCCTGTCGGAGTACGAGCGGTATGGCTGTCGTAGGCACAGTGGAAGCCGTGCGAGCCTGTCGTCAGCACCGGCCACTGTTCCCGCGTCACCCACGCAAAGTCTTCGGTATGGCCAGGTAGTTGCCAGTCTTGTCACCGTACAGGGCGTACCGTGCACTGATACACACGTCGCCCTGTCCCATTGATTGAGTCCGGCTACGTTGCCGTATCCGGATACCTCTTGCTGATCCGGCTACCGGGGGATAGCCGGCCTGTCTTGCCATGTCCGGCTGCATCTGGTCAGCCGGACACGATCCGACTGTCTTGTTTCTTATTCGGTTGGGGTACCTGGCGATCATCCCCCTGACACTAGCCCCCGAGCGTGTGTGGATTCCGCCCTTAGGCGAAATGTGCGCGTGCTTCCTCTTGCTTTTGAATTTGTATCCGGCTGAGCTTGGCGGTTGCGCTACCCGTGACGTTAGTGCTGACGCCGGCCACGCGTGCACGCGCCATCATTACTCTGCGGCGGGCAGTGTAACGTCCCGTCACGCGTCGCCTCGGGAAATTGTTGTCCGGCGCTTCGGTTCTCGCTCAGGATCTTCTGCGCATCCTGCTACGGCACACGGGATCTTAGGCGGCCGTTGGGGTGTGGGTCGCCCGGATGCGCGCCACGTGCCCCGTCGACGGTTGCCCTTCTGGCTCTTTAAAGGGACGCCGCGGGGGAGGCGATTTCTTTCCTTCGTTCCCCCGCTGCAGTTCCTTCTCTCTTGCTGCTTCCGCTCCTGCGCTCTTGCACTTTGCGCCGCCCGCTCGCCGTCGTCGACGCTACGGGCCACCGCCAATCTTCCGTCGCCGCTCCCCCTCGTCAACCGGAAATGGCGGCCGACCGCGGGGCCTGGTGCGGCTCCGCCGTCACCGAGGACCAAATCGCCAAATACCGCGCCACCCGCGTCCTCCCGCTGGCGGAGGAGGTGGCGGTGCGGCTGGCGCCGGCCGGGGAGGTGTCGCCACATCCAGAGGAGGGCGAGCGCGTCATATTCCTGTCCCACCTGGCCCGCGGGTTCGCCCTTCCGGTGAACCCGTTCCTCTTGACCTTCCTCGCTTTCTTTGATCTTCATCTCCACCACCTCGGCGCCAACGCAATCGGAACGTTGGCGCATTTCGTTGCTTTCTGCGGGAGCTATCTCGGGATCCAGCCGGATCTCGGGCTCTTCTGCCGGCTCTTTCGAGTCCGGCCGCACGTGCAGTTCACCCAGGGGTCGTTAGTCGTCTTCGGCGGCGCCTCCATCTATTCCCGCTCGCAGACCGGCTACCCCAAGTTCCTTCTTCATGATACGGTACGACTATGGCAGCAGTCGTACTTCTACGTGAAGAACCTCACCAACATCGACCGGATAAATCTGCCGGCCTTCTAGGACGTCGAATCCAGCTTGCAGAATTGGGACTTGAAGATCCACGGCGACAAGGCAGAGACGGAAGAGCTGCTGAAGCGCATGCGCTCGCTCGTCCACTGCCGGCTGACCGGGCTGGACGTCACCCTCAGCTAGATGTCCCGGCTGATGATGTTGTTGCAGCAACGAGCACACAAGATGTGCTACTATTCTGGCCGGCTGGACCCGACCCGGCTGTCGTGCCGCGATCCCCGCTACCACAACCTGAAGGAGTGGGTGTGGACGATCACCAAGGAGCGGCTTCCGGAGAACTGGAAGTTCAGCTTGGCGCCCTACACTCGGGAGAACCACACGCCCCGGGAAGCTCTTCTAACCGGATGCTACTTTGGTGTTTCTTGCACTTGTTCTTTGTTTTCGTCTGGCTGACTTTTATATTCGGCAGATGTTTCCATGCATCATCCGCGAGGAGGGCGCGATAGCCCTCGAGGCCCGACCTGCCCGAGCCGCGCGCTCGGCGGTCCGGCGAGGAATCGGATGGGGACGGCGACGCCTTCCCCAACCAGAACGACAAGCCGGCCGCCGACCCGCACGCGGTGGTGCACGAGGAGGAGGCCGTGCCGACCACGGAGCCGGCGACGCGCTCCGCGACGGATAGGGAAGCGGGTGGGAGCGGCTCCAGCCGTTCTGGCTCCCGCTGCCCTGCGACGGAGGAGCCGGTGCCCAAGAGGAGCCAGTCCGCCGCCCTGCCGCCCAGCCGTCTCGGTCGGAAGAAAGGGCCGCCTCCTGTTGTGCCGGGGTATGTTCTTTCTCCCCCTTCCCTTTCTGTCTGTTTGCCTTTTTCCTCCTTTTCTGACTTTGGCTTGTTTTGCTCCTGTCTTCTTCGCTTTCTCCTTAGCACGCTGGTTTCCTTTGGAGCCGCGAGCCCGGCACGCGCGCCAGCTAGGTCGCCGCCCCGTAGCCTGACTACGCCAACCAGCGCCCCTCCTTCTTCTGAGGCGCAGCCTTCGCCTCCCCCTCAGCCGACTGCCCCCGCCCAGCCAGAAATCCCCCAACCGGAGGCGAGGTCCTCCCAGCCGGAAGGCTCCTCCGCGAGCGCGCGGGGGGCTGCTGGCAAGGAGCTCGTCGTCGTTAGCAACGACAACTCCGACGAGGAGCCCGGGGAGGAGTGGAAGATGGCGGTGGTCGCGGCAAAGGAGTCCTTGGCCGTCAATGCCGTGGACGACGACGCCTCCTCCACTGCCTCGCTGTCAGACGTTGCCGCCATGCTCGAGTTGGCGGTGAAGGAGATCCGGCTGCTGGAGGCCACAGCCGGTGGGAACCGGTCGTTGGAGCAGAAGCTCGCTGCCGCCAACGGGACCTCCCAGAGTGAGTTCGCTTCATCCGGCTTCTTTTTTTTGGGTACTGCTAGCCGGTTTCGTTGCAGCCATCCTCGTGTGCGCTCAGCGCGAGATCGATCGCCTGAAGAAGGCGAACGACCGGCTGAGCAAGTCCAATTCTACTCTGCGGCAGCAGAACAAGGATTGGCATGCGCGGGTGGACGGTCTGGAGGCCACCGTCAAGGAGCGCGACGCCTCGCTCGCTAGCCGGACCGAAGCTTTCTCGCTTCTCGAGGCCTAGAACAAGGACCAGGAGAAGGAGATTAAACGGTTGGCGCTCAAGGAGAAGGCGATGGTGGAGGAGCTGATGCAGGTCAGCCACACTGCCAAGGGTGAGTTTTCTTTCTGTCTTCTTTTCTTTTCGGATCCGGTAGCCGGATCTGACTTCTCTTTTCTGACAGCCTTTTACCTCGGCATAGACCTGCTGGCCTACAACCGGCTGTAGGAGAATTGGCTGGGAGCGCAGCCGACGGCCCAGGAGCTCGTCGTCCTTCTTGGCGAGGAAGCTGCCAAGTTTCTCCAGGCGGCAAGGGACGTCTTCTCCTTCATTTGGCCGGAGGCTCCGGTTCCAGAGACAATGGCACAGCTGGTTGCAAAGGTGGGGGACGTGCCGGCTGCGGTGGACCGGCTGTGGGACCTGGCTGCGTGAGCCGGAGCAGAGATGGCCTTGGCTCTGATGCTCTCCTGGTACAAGGACACCCGTGTCGAGAAGATCGACGGAGGCTTCCGTGCCGGAGCTGATCTTGCCGCTATCCACCAAGCCCATCCGGAGCTCCGCGGGTCCGCCATCAAGATCGTCGACTACTTGGACCCCGACGAGGTCCTCACCGACTCGGAGTCCGTCGGTACTCCTGATGTGGAGGCCCCGATGCCGCCGCCTGCCAGTGCCGGAACCTGATCAAGCTCCACGCCTCCTCTGCTGCCCGAAGCTTCCGCTGGTGAAGATCTCCCCCACGGCAAAGGTCCTGCCGTCTAGTTGCTGCCCCCGGGATGCCGGGTGTAATTGTCTTGTGTTATATACTTGTGAACCTTGTCTGTTTGTGCCGGCCGTCATTGACGCCGGGTAACTTGCGAGAGCTTCGTCTCTCTTTTGCTTGTTATTGTTGAAATCCTTTTTCCTTGACTTGCGTTGAGTTCCTTTTTGTCATGTTGCCCGGCTAACCTTGTCCGGCTACACGCCTTTGGCCGGACAACCTACACCTCCAGTGGGGGCGCGCAAGCGCACCCACTGGGTGTAGCCCCCAAGATTCGGAGTAGCTGGCGTAGCCAGGTGCTTCGAATCTTCCTTATTGCTCCCAAGCCTTTCTAACTTTATCCGGCTGGACTCGTCCCAGTCGGCTACTTTCGTCGGCTTCAGCCGGGGGAACTAACAATCCAGTGGGGGCGCGCGAGCGCACCCACTGGGTGTAGCCCCCGAGATTCGGAGTAGTTGGCGTAGCCAGGTGCTTCGAATCTTCCTTGTCTTTTTCTTGCTCCAGCCCTTGCCCTCACCTGGGCTCCGATCGGCCGGCTAAACGCCTTTTAGCCAGTCGGGGACCACAAGATTCCACTGGGGGCGCGCGAGCACACCCAGTGGGTGTAGCCCCCGAGATTCGGAGCGCTTGATGAAGGCAAGGACTTCGAATCTTCTTTCCTTCTCCTGGACTCCGACTCTAAGTAGTCGGACAAACGTATATACGCATACACACATGTCCACATAGGTTAGTAGGTTAGTCTGCCAAATTGTAGCCGGAAAACGGCTTGTTTTTTCGAAAACTGGCCTGTCCTTTTCTAGACACTTAGTCGCTTTCCCGTGTGCTCTGCTGTTTTCGTTGCGTCCTTGCCGGGCAGCAGGGTTGCGGTCTGCAGCCAGAATCGAAGGGAGCTGATACTACATTGCACAAGGTACTAATGGCTTAGCAGTTGGATTGGTTCGAGCTAGTTGCGGGGCCGGGCCACCCGATCTGTCGCGTCTCCTCCCCGTTTTTCGTGTGGGATGCCTCGAGCTTTTGCTCTTGCTAGCCGGACAGCCGGGTTGTGGTCTGTAGCTGAAACGAAGAGTGGGCCTCTGACATCGTCGCACAGTACTCAGCCGGTTTGTTGACTTAGCAGGCCGAGCCAGCCGGCGAGCCCCCGGGTAGGGGTTGCCGGAGCCAGAAAATAATAATCGGAAAACAGATGCGTACATATTTCTAACAAGGAGCCCCCGAGATTCTCGTGGGGGTCCGCATTTTCATTCATAGGGTTTTCGGGATACATACACTCTCTGGCGACTAGGTGTAAAACGGGCGCAGCAGGGCCACGTTCCAGGGACGCTCGGCCTCCTCGTCTGATTTGTCCATCTTGTTCTTGCGCGGCTGCTGCGCGTCGATGAGGTAGTAGGAGTCGTTGGGCAGCGCCCGGCTGATGATGAAGGGGCCCACCCAGGGTGGCGATAGCTTGTGCATGCCCTTCGTGTCTTGCACCAGCCGGAGAACCAGGTCGCCCTCGCGGAATGTGACTGGGTGGATCCGGCTTGAATGGTAGCGACGTAGTCGCTGCTAGTACAGGGCTTATCTAGACAAGGCCAGCTCGCGGGCCTCCTCTAGGAGGTCCACTCCGTCCTCCTGCGCCTCCTGGTTGGCTTTTTCGTTGTAGAGGAGCTTGCGAGGGGAGTCGAACTCGATGTCGCCGGAGAGGACGGCTTCCGATCTGTAGACTAGGAAGAACGGCGTGTAGCCGGTTGACCTATTCGGCGTGGTGCGGAGGCTCCACAACACAGCCGGAAGTTCTTCTATCCAACACCCGGGTGAACGCTCCAACGGCTCGATGAGACGTGGCTTGATGCCGGCTAGCACCAAGCCATTTGCTCTTTCGACTTGCCTGTTGGATTGCGGGTGCGCGACGGAGGCGAGGTCCAGTCGGATGCCCTTGTTGCTGCAGAACCGGGCGAAGGCCCCCTTGGCGAAGTTCGTGCCGTTGTCGGTGATGATGCTATTGGGGTAGCCGAAGCGGTTGATGATGTCGATGAAGAAGGTGACAACCGTCGCCCCGTCTAGCTTCCGGATAGGCTTGGCCTCGATCCACTTCGTGAACTTGTCCACCGCCACCAGCAGGTGGGTCATGCCCGCGCATGCTCGCCTGAAGGGACCGACCATGTCAAGGCCCCAAACCGCGAATGGCCAGGTGATCGGTATGGTCTTGAGTACCGAAGTTGGCATGTGCCTGAGCTGCCCGAAGCGCTGGCACCCATTGCATGCACGGACCAGCTGCTCCGCGTCCTGGAGGGCGGTGGGCCAATAGAAACCATGGCTGAACGCCTTGGCGGCTATCGCCCTTGACGAAGCGTGGTGCCCGCACTCGCCCTAGTGGATGTCCTTGAGTAGCCGGTGGCCTGTATCCGCATCAACACATCTTTGGAAGATACCAGATACGCTGCGCTTGTACAGCTCGCCGTTTATGATAGTGTATGAGTGCGCGCAGCGCCGGATTTGCCTGGCCTGCACCTCGTCGTCCGGAAGTTCTCCATCGGCGATGTAGCTCATGAAGGGCTGTGCCCAGGATGGCACTTCCCGGATGATGAGGACGCTCGTGTTCTCTGGTTGACGGGTGTCTGGGGGTCGTCCGGATGGTGTATCCGGAGCGGCAGCCCCCGAGCCGCTAGGCGAGCCGGCAGCCCCCGGGTCTTGCGAGCCGGAAGGCGCTGCCTAGCCGGAATTGGTGCGGGTCTTCTTCTTGGTGGTTCTGCCGTCTCCACTTCCGTCGTCCCGTCAGCCGGAACGGTTCCTGCCCAGACGATGGAGTCCGATTCCGGCGACGGGTTGATGGATGGCTTGCGCAGGTGCTCCAAGGAGACCCCCGGTGGGATGGCCTGCCTGGTGGAGCCGATCTTGGAGATCCCATCGGCTGTCTCGTTGTTGACGCGGGGGATGTGGTGAAATTCGCACCCGTCGAAGGAGGCACTGAGCTTCTAGATGTGGAACCGGTAGCGAGCCATTTTTGCGTCTCTGGCGTACCATTCTCTGGATACTTGCTGCACCACAAGTCTGAATCACCGAAGCACAGGATCCGGTTGACACCGATCTCCTTGGCCAGCCGGAGCCCGTGCGCCAGTGCCTCGTATTCGGCTACGTTGTTGGAGGCCTTGAAGTGGATCTGCAGTACGTACTCCAGCCGGTCTCCCTTGGGCGAGGTGAGCACGATGCCGGCTCCCAAGCCCCCGAGCATCTTTGATCCGTCGAAGTGCATCCGCCAATGGTCCGAATCCGGAACCGGTGGGAGATACTGGGTCTCGGCCCAGTCGACGAGGAAGTCCGCCAATGCTTGCGACTTGATCGTGAGCCGGGGCTCGTACTGGATGGAGTAGGCGGCAAGCTCGATGGCCCACTTGGCGACTCGGCCGGTGGCGTCCTTGTTGCCGATGATTTCCGAAAGGGGTGCTGTGCACACGACCTTAATCGGATGCTCCTGGAAGTAGTGCTTGAGCTTCTTGCATGCCAGGTACACGCCGTAGCACATCTTCTGGTAGTGGGGGTAGTTCTGCTTGGAGAGGGCGAGAACCTCGCTGAGGTAGTAGACGGGTCTCTGAACCGGCTGAGCCTTCCTTCCTCGGGGCGCTCCACCACTAGGACGACGCTGACGACCCGGTTGATGGCTGCTATATAGAGCAACATTGGTTCTTTGCTAGCCGGCATGGCCAGAACCGGTGCTGTGGACAGCATGCGCTTGAGGTCATGAAACGCGGCATCGGCTTGCGAAGTCCAGGAGAACTTGTCCGTCTTCTTCATCAGCTGGTACAACGGGAGTGCCTTCTCCCCCAGCCGGCTGACGAAGCGACTGAGGGAAGCATTGCATCCGGTGAACTTCTGGACTCCAAGCAGGTTCCTGGGCGGCTGCATCCTCTCGATGGCCGCGATCTTCTCCGGATTTGCCTCGATACCTCGCTGTGAAACGAGGAAACCGAGGAGCTGGCCGGACGGTACCCCGAAGACGCACTTCTCTGGGTTCAGCTTCATCCGGTACTGGCGGAGGTTGCCAAATGTTTCTCCCGGGTCCTCGAGGAGGGTGCGCTTCTCCTTGGTCTTGATGACCACGTCATCCATGTAAGCGTGCACGTTTCGGCCTATCTGCGAGTGCAAGCATTTCTGCATACATCGCTGATAGGTGGCGCCTGTGTTCTTTAGGCCGAAAGGCATGGTTACATAGCAGAAAGCCCCATAGGGAGTGATAAATGATGTCTTAATCTGATTAGCCGGGTTCAGCCGGATCTGATTGTACCCGGAATAACAATCTAAAAAAGACAACAAATCACAGCCGGCCATGGAATCGATGACTTGATCGATACGGGGCAAGGCGAAGGGGTCTTTCGGGCACGCCTTGTTCAGGCTAGTGTAGTCGATACACCTGCACCAGGTCTTGTTCTTCTTTAGCACCAGGACTGGGTTCGGCAGCCAGTCCGGGTGGTACACTTCCATGATGAACCCGGCTGCAAGGAGCCGGGTGATCTCGTCACCGATTATCTTTCTCTTCTCTTCTGCGAACCGGCGCAGAGGTTGCTTGACTGGCTTGGCATCCGGACGCACGTGAAGCGAGTGCTCGGCGAACTCCTTCGGCACACCCGGCATGTCCTTGGGGGACCACGCGAAGATGTCCCGATTCTCACGGAGGAAGTCAACGAGCGCGCCTTCCTATTTGCTGTCCAGGCCGGCGCCAATGGTGACGAACTTGGTCGAATCGAAGGGGTCGAGCAGGATCCTCTTCGTCTCCTTTGCCGGCTGGAAGGCTCCTTCTCCAGCCGGTTTGCTTCTAGCCGGAATCTCCTGCTGGGCCATGGCCACATTGCCATGATCACGCGCCTCTCTTCGGCTATGATGAGGGCCTCTGCCAGCTTGGAACCGGCTGAAGCGCACTCCATCGATCGCCTGAAGCAGCCGGCGACGGTGATCACGCCGTGGGGTCCCGGCATCTTCATCTTGAGGTAGGCGTAGTGGGGGATGGCCATGAACTTGGCGAGGGCGGGGCGCCCGAGGAGGGCGTGGTAGGAGCTCGTCAGATTTACCACCTCGAACCAGATTGGTTCGCGGCGGAAGTTCTCCTCGGTCCCGAAGATGACGTCCAGCTGGATTTTCCCCAGCGGGGCGCAGGCTGGCCCTGGCAGTACGCCGTGGAACGTCGTGGTAGTCGGGCGCAGGTCGCTTTCGCGAATGCCCAGCTTCTCCAGCGAGGACCGGTAGAGGAGGTTGAGGCTGCTGCCTCCGTCGATGAGGACGCGCGAGAATCGGCAAGTGCGCGCGTTGGAGACGATGAGGGGGTCGAGCACCATGGCGTAGCCCCTGGGAGTCGGTAGATGCTCAGGCTAATCCGCCCGGCTCCAGGTGATGGGGGTTTCCGACTAGTTCAGGTACTGGGGGACCGGAGAGGCGATGGTGTTGACCTCCTTGGAGCGTCGCCTGCGGCTGTGCTTGTCGTCCTGCTCTGTCTCGAAAATGTGGTAGGCGGTGTGCGGCTGGGGGTAGCCGTTGTTGTTGTTGCCACCGTTGCCGCCGTTACGATCATTGCCGGCTCCCCTAGCCGGTGGTGGAGGTCCACCCGGTGGGGAAGGCGAGGGACGAGGTTGGTTGCCCTGGTCCTTTAGTTGGCGGGTCCAGCTGCAGTTCCGGGTGGTGTGCGTAGCCGGCTTGAAGGGACCGCTATGCCACTTGCATGGGCCATCGAACATCTGGTCGAAGGTGAGCCGTGGCTTCTGTCTCCTTGCTTCATTAGCCAGCGCGTCGGGCACGCCTTCCACAACATTGACCTGCCGCGCGTGGTAGCGAGGCTTCTGCTGTCTGGCCTGGCGGTCCCCATGGAACCGGTTGTCGTTGCCGTGGCGTCTGGAGGATCCGGCTTCTCCAGCCGGATTGCTGGGTCGGTCGCGAGCCGGCTCCATAGGAGTCGGACGGCCGTCCGCGTTTACTCGGAGGGGCTTCTTCATGGCGGCATCCGCCGTGGCGTACTGGTCCGCAACCGTCATGAGCTCCGCCATGGTTTTCGGCTCGTCACACAGTAGCCGGTGGCGAAGCATGGTGCCCTCGCGGCAACCCTCGATGAAGAAACCGATGGCTTGGCTCTCCAGGATGCCCTCGCAGGTGTTGCGCAGTTCCGTCCACTTGGCGAGGTACTCGCGGTCAGTCTCGTGGTCGCCCTGGACGCACAAGGCCAGGTCGCGCGGGCGCCCTGGGCGCTTGTACGTGCCGTTGAAGTTGTGGACAAACACTTTCTCGAAGTCAGGCCAGGCGTTGATGCTGTTGGGCGCGAGGCTATTGAGCCACGTCCTCGCCGACCCGGTTAGCATGAGGGGGATGTAGCGCACGGCTATGCGCTTGTTCCCGTGGGCGATGCCGACTGCCGTAGCGTAGTCGGTCAACCAGTCCTCCGGTTTCATGCTGCTGTCGTACTTGGGGGTGTCCCTGGGCAGGGAGAATTTATCCAGAAACGGCTCGTTCCGGATGCGGGGTCCAAAACAAACCGGACCGGTAGAATCTTCTTCCTTCGTGACGCACGCTTGAGCGAGGAGCTCGATGCGGTCGCGGGCATCCGGACAATCCGGGTTGGGCACGCCCACCCGGCCCGAGAGACGGGAACCGGCTGGTCTGGGCGCTCCGGCTGGCGGAGGGGGAGGTGGCGGGTTGCTGTTCACCGTCTGCTCCTGGCGCGGCTGGCCCCTGTTACCAGAGCTACGGCGCCTGCTACGGGCCCTGGGCGGCTGATGGGAGGACGCCTGCTGGGTGTCGCGCGGCGCGCCCCTGCTGTTGGCCGGTAGCTCGCTCCTCCTAGAGTAGCTAAGGTCTTCCTGCATCATCCGGTTGGCACCAGCCTGCTCGTACGCGACGCGGAGGAGTTCCTACACGCGAGCATGCTGGCGAGCTCGCTCCTCGCCCTCCAGGCTGGGTAGTTCCTCTGTCGCGGCTCGCGCCGCGCGCAAGTTCTTGATGGGCGTGCTGTAGGTGGGTCGTGCAAGGGCGGGCTCGGGATCCGGCTCCCCGTCCTTTTCCAACCTACCGCCAAGCTCGCCGCCCCGACGTCGTACCTAGCCGCGCCGGCTTGGCTCCACGGTGGCCGGAGTCAGGCCGTGTGCGCGGTCGTACTCGCGCCGGGTGATCTCGAGCTGCTTACGGGCTGCAGCTAGCTCCATGGCCTCATGGAGGAGGATCTGTCTCTCCATGCTGAAGTTGGCCTCCGCCTCCTTCGGGTTATCCCCGAGGTTAACCGGCGTCAGGAGCCAATCAATGGCATCCTCCAGCGGGTTCCGAGGCTGCGGGGGAGCGGAAGTTCCGACCTCGTCCGCACCTCTCTCCCGCGGCTGGCGGGGATGGGAGCTAGAACCGGCCATCATGACCTCTACGCCACGAGGTGCAGCGGAGGCGCTGCCGTCTGAGCACGGCAGCTCCGCGACAGAGACGATTTCCCTAGGGAAACGCTCCGGGACGGTGGCGACGTAAACGGGGAGGTCGCCGAATAGCAGAACGGTGCGTTCGCCGGGAAGGAGGTTCCGGCGAAGCAGGAAGCGTTGTCGATGACGCAGTCGAACTTGCCGAGCGTGAGCACCAGGCCGGAGGCCACGCGCTCACCGGTTGAAGTGCGGGGTCCCGTGCGGAACGTGACTCCGGTCGAAGCCATCAAGCCCCACGGTGGGCGCCAACTGTCGTTGTAATGGGAATGGCAGTACCTGAGGAGGTTAGATAGAGGTGTGGGGACTAGCAGGGAAGCTATCGACGGCGCCCGCAGGCGGGATTAGATACAAGCGAGCATAGCGGGACGCAGGAAGTACCCAGGTTCGGGGCCCTCGTGGTGAGGTAAAGCCCCTACTCCTGCCGGATCTGACTATGTGGAATACACGAACTACAAGTGCTCCTTGAGCTGTATACGCTAGCTACTGCCTTAAATGTTGTAAGACCAACCCTTTCTACTGAGGCCTTGCCTCTCCTTATATAGGCTGAGAGGCAAAGGTCTCACTGGCCAGTCCGACAGGCGGGCCCCATAGGCGGGTCCCAGCCGACTAGTCATCTATAGTGTCCAATATGGCTTGTCCTGTCGGAGTACGAGCGGTATGGCTATCGTAGGCACAGTGGATGCCGTGCGAGCCTGTCGTCAGCACCGGCCACTGTTCTCGCGTCACCCACGCAAAGTCTTCGGTATGGCCGGGTAATTGCCAGTCTTGTCACCGTACAGGGCGTACCATGCACTGATACACACATCGCCCTATCCCATTGATTGAGTCTGGCTACGTCGCCGTATCCGGATACCTCTTGCTGATCCGGCTACCGGGGGATAGCCAGCCTGTCTTGCCCTGTCCGACTGCATCTGGTCAGCCGGACGCGATCCGACTGTCTTGTTTCTTATTTGGTTGGGGTACCTGGGGATCATCCCCCTAACAACATCGATTATTGTCGCGGAAGGTATTCTGGACATGTCCACATATATCTAAACCCATAGTCTCGCACATTTAAGAGCCACAACATATATAATTTGAGTTCATATGAAGAGATGATATAAGTAATTCTGAAAGTTTTTTGGGGGGGTCTTGGAATGTACCAGAGGTGTCTAAATTATTACCGAGTGTTCTAAATGGTTTCGGGCATCTTAGAAGGCACCGGAAAGAATGTAGGAGCATCTGGGGAAATATTCGAAAGGCTCCAAAAAAATTATCAGGGTTTGAAAAGGTCCAGAAGAGCAAAACCTAGTGGGGCAACATGGTCTTAGGGCTGCTGCACATGTGGGGAGAATCCTATCCAAGTCGGTTACCCCCCAACGGATTGTTTTGGAGAGAGAAGGGGTCCGTGTTGACCTCAACTCCCTTCCTAAGTTGGTTGGAGGGGGACCAGTCCTCACGGACTCGGACTCTCCCCCAAGTATGTTAGGTGGGTGGTCAAGGGCTGGCTAGCCCCACATATAAAGGAGGAGCAGGGCAACGGTGACCAAGGGCCAACCTAGCCGATCACCTCCCGTTGTTGTCCACGCCACCGTCGGCCATGTCGATGTTGCCCACACTGCCACACCATTGCGTCCCTCCTCTTGCCATCCTCTTCGACATCACCGAGAGATCTTCATCGACGACTACTTCATCATTGATGCGGAAGAGTTGCCAGATCTCTAGCCTCTGGCTAACCCAATCTAGTCGGTGATCGCGGAAGTGTTGTCGCATCTTCATCGACATGTCCCCGTTTTGATGGTATGCTTAATCACACTTCAATGCGGTGTTGTTGTTCGTGTGTGTATGGATACCATGGAGGTGTTGCACGTACGTGATGTCTACGCACTTCTATTCTTGTAGACATTTGTTGGGCCTCCAAGTGTAGAGGTTTGTAGAACAACAGCAAGTTTCCCTTAAGTGGACTACCCAAGGTTTATCGAACTCAGGGAGGAAGTAGTCAAAGGTATCCCTCTCAAGCAACCATGCAATCAAGATACAAGAAGTCTCTTGTGTCCCCAACACACCCAATACACTTGTCAGGTACATAGGTGCACTAGTTTGGCAAAGAGACAGTAAAATACAAGTGGTATGGATATAAGACAATGGTACCAGAAAATAGCTTGATGGGAGGAAAATACTAAAGGTAAAACGATGGAAACAAGCAAACATGTAATAGATCTAGTTGTAAAGGGTGTTTCAATGCTTAGAAACAAGGCCTAGGGATCATACTTTCACTAGTGAACACTCTCATATAAATATATTCTCTTTATGATACTACTCTAAACTACTCTCCGGTTGGACACTCTAATCCATGGTGGGGCTATAACAGCACTCCTCAAAGTTCACTTTCCCCATCTAGATAACCCCACACTGTCACCTTGAGCACTAGATGGTTCCAAAAAACACCACAATTTCATAGAGACATCCAACTCCAAATATAACTCATAACAAGTATTTGTAATCTCTAGTCTAAGTGCCACCATGGTGTGCACGCTGTCACTTTCACACATATGGGGAGAGCAGAGATCTATTAAAGCACTTGAGTAGAAAGGTAGATCTACTTGATTACAAAGCTCATGATCACAATATGATCATGCATAGAGAGAGAGATGAACACATAGCTACCGGTAGAACCCTTAGCCTCGAGGAAGAACTACTCCCTCATCATCATGGGAATCAGCAATGGCGATGGAGATGGTGGTGAAGATCGATGAAGATGGCTCTGGGGGCACTTCCCCATCCCGGTAGGGTGCCGGAACAGAGCCTTTCTGTCCTCTAAGTCTCCCCTTCGGTGGCGGCGGTGCTGCGGAACTTTTCATGGCTAGAGGCTGGACTATTTAGGGTTTCTCTATCGGAGGCTTCTTATAGGCAAAAGGGGAGGCTGAGGGGGTGCCGGAGGAGCCCACACCACCCCCTGGTGAGGCCTAGCCTGGCCCGCGCCACCAGGTGGTGTGGCCAGCCCCTGGACCCTCTCCGTCTCGTCTTCTAGCTCCGTGAGTCTTCCGGTAAAATATCGACTTTGGCTTTCGTCCGGTCCAATTCCGAGAATATTCATTTTCTGGCTTTTCTGGAACCCAAAACAGAAGAAAACATGCAACTGGCACTGTGGCATCTTGTTAATAGGTTAGTTCCAGAAAATATGTAGAAGTACTCAAAAGTGTGGATAAAACATAAGAAAGTAGATATAAAACAAGCATGGAACATAAAAATTATAGGTACATTTGCAATGTATCAACATCCCCAAGCTTAACTCATGCTCGTCCACGAGTAGGTAAGTGATAAAAAGAAAACAATATTTTTTGAGGTGACATGCACCATCGCAATCTTAATCAAGGCATTTATAACATTGGTAGCTGGGATCATAGTACTTTAACATAGACATGAAAGATATAGTTCTAACAATAAGACATAGCAACTATGTTGTAGCATGAAAAGGTACAAACAAAATATTCATGAATAACAATGCTTTGCAAGACGTTTGTTTGTTTCACATAAAGAAAGCATAACAAGAATGGTATTCAGCTTGTCCCTCATAGTGTAGCAAAACATAAATGCATGGGCCACCTTCAAAGTTCATAAGGGTAACTAGATACAAATATTTTAAGAACAAGCAATATCAAAGTTATGCATCAATCAACAAGTTTTGGGACAATGCACATTGTACTAAGAATGGCCACTATGCTCTCTCAATAGGTGCATAAAGATAGAAGATGGAGACAGAACATAAAAGTAAAAGAAAGGCCTTCATGGAAGGAAGCAGGGATTCAAGTTTCATAAAGAGCTTCCAAAAATTATGGTACTTATTAGCTTTCAGCTCTCATTGCCCCTATCATAAGAATACTGAAGTGATTAAGGTTAAAGTGAACAAACTATGGAGTATATGCTTGACAAAGTATAAGTTGGAAATCTCATGTCCCTTGAATACGAGGGCCGCTCCTCATGCTACTCAAGTTTAGTCACCAGTAAGTTCTTGTCATAATAAGTACATGTGTATCATAGAGAACCGCCAACAGGGTACCCCTTGCCCGATGATATGGAAGAATCCCCATATCAAAATGACAAGGCAAGCAGACAATGAGCATCTCAGCAATCTTCTTATTTACCATGGGAAAATGGTGCTTTTTTCTCTCTTTCCTTTTTTCTCATATCTTTTTTTCTTTTCTTCTTTTTCTTTTTCTCAATCTCTATCTCTTTTTTTATAAGAAGAATGCTTCATAGATTGCTCATTGTGGTTACGCTACAGGTTTCCACCATGATTAGGCATGGATTAGACCAGCGGCCTAGACGTTTCTCTAACACACATACATAACTCCATGGACTTATAAGCTCCCCTTTCATTTCACACCGACGACATCCATAAACAAAAGAGCATGATATCAACTGGGTACAATGTACAAGTGCAATGTTGAAAGCATTCCCCATGATAGCATGGTTATTCTAATCCCCAACGTATAAGTGCAAGCATATACAACATAGATGATACAATGGTTCAAGTTTATTAGGGGCAAGAAAAGAAAAGTTTGCCATCAAGTTCGTGAGAGCTTTTATCACTAATTTTCACATAGCAAGTTTAATTCGGAAGGTAGATAAAAACATAAATATACTTGGAATAACAAATGCTAACAGGTAGGTATGGTGTACTCTTTGGAATAACTTGGTTTTATTTGAAGTTGGATGCATGAGTGGAACTCATACTTGGTTATGGAGGCTAGCAAAAGACTGGGAGCGACCAACTAAGAGAGCAATAATGGCCATAATCATGCAAAGCGATAAAACATCATTAATTAAATCATAAAGTGATATTACAAGTCGAAAACTAAATGATCATAGAGGCTATGGTGACTTGGGATAGTCATGACATGGTGTGAGCATGCGCCAAGTCAACCCAAATAAAGCATCAAAGGAGAATACCACAATACTATGCTTTAATATGCTAAAACAATGCATGATTCTTTCAAGGCACATTAAGCAATCTCAATTGTTTATAACATGTCATGCTACAAAAATAATCACTAAGCATAAAGTCAAAACAACATCAAACATGACATGATAAAGTCAAGGCCACAGTCAAACACAAGCTCCCTTTTACCACTTAAGCATGAACTTTTCCTACTCTTTTCCAATCCAAAGCAATCTTATTTGAAAACTAATCTATGAAAGAGGGGGTCCAACCAATTTATTCAAGCAAACTAAGCAAATGAAAACTAAAAGCAAAAACGAAGACGCTCCAAGAACAACACAACTGTGCATGAAACAATAAAAAATGAAGTGTTTGGAAGAAACCTAAAAATTTATTGATGAAGAAGGGGATGCCTTGGGCATCCCCAAGCTTTAAAGCTTGTAATTCTTGAATATTTCTTGGGGTGACACGGGTGGCATCCCCAATCTTGAGATTTTGTCCATACTTCATCTTATCATATTACTCTTCCCTACACTCAAAAATTTTTTCATACAAAACTTCTCACAATCTTCATTAGCAACATTAGTGTACTCAAGATAATAAGTCTTTTGGTTCAGTTTCAACACAAGTAAAACTTCCATTAAAATACAAGCTAGTGTAGCACTTCCTTTAAAAAGTTCAAATGATCAAAGGGAACTCAAAGAGAAAGAGATTAAGAGGCAAATGCAAATAATGGCAGAAATCTGTCAAAACAGACCAGCAGGTACAAACCAAGTTTTTCAAAGACCTTCTGTTGCTCAAATCTAAAAGTGTTGATCTAACGAAAGTTGGATAACAACCTGGGGCAGAAGCACAAAAAATTACAGCTCAAACCGACGTATAGAGATTTTTTAAGAATGTTTACAACGAAGCACAAAAATCTGTTTCGGGACAGCAACTTTCCCAAGCATTACTTCTCTCTCATTAGAGGTTAATCTTGGCACAAAACCACACAAAAATGACAAGCAGAGGTTATTACAGAGGTAATAACTTCCAAGACTCAACTAAAACTTTGGGGTTATCTCCCAATAAGTACTTTTATTTAATGCCTTTAAGTTAGGCTTGATAGTTTGAGAAGATGCTCACATAAGAAATATGAATTTAATTAAAAGAGAGCATAAAAAAGCAAATTCAAAACACATTTAAGTCTAACCCACTTCCTATGCATAGGAATCATGTAAAGAAACAAGTCATGAAAGCACAAAGCAACAAGCCTAAAAAATCAAAACAAGTGCAACTTCAAAATTTTCAACATAAAGAGGGGAAACTTAATATTGTTGAGATACATAAAACCATGTTTCCCTCTCTCATAATAACTTTCAGTAGCATCATGAATAAAATTAAAAATATAACTATCACATAAAATATTCTTATCATGAGCCACATGCATAAAATTATTACTCTCCATATAAGCATAGTAATTCTTATTAATCGTAGTGGGAGCAAATTCAACAAAATAGCTATCATTATTATTCTCATCACCATAATCATCAAATATAGGAGGCATATTATAATCATAATTAATTTTCTCCTCAATAGTAGGTGGACTGAAAATATCATATTCATCATTGTAATCATCATATATTGGAGGTATAGTATTATCAAAATAAATTTTCTCCTCCGTGCTTGGGGGACTAAAAATATCATGCTCATCAAAACCAGCTTCCCCAAGCTTAGACTTTTCCATAGCATTAGAAATAATGGTCTTCAAAGAATTCATACTAATAACATTGCTATTAGCATGCAAATAAAGTTCCATATGTTTTTTAATTTTCTCTTCAAACACTTCATGTCCTAACTCAAGATAAATACTATAAAGCTCTCTATTTTTTTTCCATTAAGCCTAACTAGTGAAAATAAAAACAAGAAACAAAAATATATAATTGCAGAATCTAAAGAAAATAACTTCGAGCACTCACACACTAGCAACTGTACTAGAAGATAGCTTAGTAGCCAGAGGATGTGAGTACCTTTTATCTTACCTCCTCGGCAACGACGCCATAAAATAGCTTGATGTCTATGCACTTCTATTCTTGTAGACAGTTTGGGCCTCCAAGTGCAGAGGTTTGTAGAACAGCAACAATTTTCCCTTAAGTGGATTACCCAAGGTTTATCGAACTCAGGGAGGAAGTGGTCAAAGGTATCCCTCTCAAGCAACCCTGCAATCAAGATACAAGAAGTCTCTTGTGTCCCCAACACACCCAATACACTTGTCAGGTGTATAGGTGCACTAGTTCGGCGAAGAGATAGTAAAATACAAGTGGTATAGATAATTATAAGTGGTAACGGTGCCATAAAAGAGCTTGATAGGTAGGAGGAGACTAAAGGCAATTTGAAATAAAGATGGAAACAAGCAAACATGTAACAGATCTAGTTGTAAACGGTGTTTCAATGATTAGAAACAAGACCTATGGATCATACTTTCACTAGCGAACACTCTCATATAAATATCCTGTCTTTATGATACTACTCTAAACTACTCTCCGGTTGGACACTCTAATCCATGGTAGGGCTATAACAACACTCCTCAAAGTTCGCTTTTCCCATCTAGATAACCCCACACTGTCACCTTGAGAGCTAGATGGTTCCAACAAACACCACAATTTCATAGAGACATCCAACTCCAAATATAACTCATAACAAGTATTTGTAATCTCTAGCCTAAGTGCCACCATGGTGTGCATGATGTCACTTTCACACACATGGGGAGAACAGAGATCTAATAAAGCACTTGAGTAGCAAGGTAGATCTACTTGATTACAAAGCTCATGATCACAATATGATCATGCATAGAGAGAGAGAGAGAGATGAACACATAGCTACCGGTAGAACCCTTAGCCTCGAGGAAGAACTACTCCCTCATCATCATGGGAATCAGCAATGGCGATGGAGATGGTGGTGAAGATCGATGGAGATGGCCCCGGGGGCACTTCCCCGTCCCGGCAGGGTGCCGGAACAGAGACTTTCTGTCCCCTGAATCTCCCCTTCGGTGGCGGCGGTGCTGCGGAACTGTTCGTGGCTGGGGTTGGACTATTTAGGGTTTCTGCATCGGAGGCTTCTTATAGGCGAAAGGGGAGGCCGAGGGGGTGCTGGATGGGCCCACACCACCCCTTGACGTGGCCTAGCCTGGCCCGCACCACCAGGTGGTGTGGCCAGCCCCTGGCCTCTCTCTGTCTCGTCTTCTAGCTCCGCGAGTCTTCTGGTAAAATATTGACTTTGGCTTTTGTCCGGTCCAATTCCGAGAATAGTCATTTTCTGGCTTTTCTGAAACCAAAAACAGAAGGAAACAGGCAACTGGCACTGCGGCATCTTGTTAATAGGTTAGTTCCCAAAAATATGTAAAAGTACTCCAAAGTATGGACAAAACATAAGAAAGTAGATATAAAACAAGCACGGAACATAAAAAATTATAGATACATTTGCAATGTATCAGTACACCACTTGATCATGGAGTAGTGCAAGAGATAACACTGAAGGGGTTCCGTGGCAGAAAATAAAAAAATTCCTAAGGTAGAACACACCTAGCCAAAATCTATCTAGGAGTAATACTGTAATAGAGAGATACACTGGTAACATATCCTAGTAGACCGTAATCGTTTAACGCTCGTGTATAAAGTGGATGATATAGTCGTACTCGTCTGACCACAAGGTAATGAAGCTCCTCGCAAGTCACCCCTTGTCATGGTCCTCATACGACGGTCCGGTGCCACAAATGGTAGCACCCCCAAGGTATCGCACACGTACGGTGCAAGATGACGACTCCTGGATCTCTGATCCCTACCGTATTGCGGAAGTAGATCTCCTTGCCAGAATCACCGCAGCACAACGGCGTGCCGTAGCGAAGAAATCTCCCGCTCGTGCAACCCTCACTTTGGGGCCATAGTTGCAAGAGAAGAGCAAGAGAAAATTCTCTAAGGAAAGATGCCTTAGAGAATATTGGGTGGAAACTGGTGATCTTTTTCCCTCCTATATGGCGCTTCTTATATAGGGGAAAAGAGGGCACACCCTCCCCTAAAGTCCCGGGGTAGGACTAAAGAAAGGAGGAGGGAGACGGAACGCGTGTAATGGGAGGAGGCGGCAGCCGGCCGGGCCAGGTTGGGCCGAGTGGGCCACCTGCGCGCAGCCAGGGTGGGCCCACCCGCCCGCCCACCAAGCGGCAGCTGTGGCTGCTCCCTGGGGCCCTTCTTCTTGGGCCTTGTTCCCTCCAGGAACTTGGCCCAACATGGAAGTTGGCCCATTTATTTTCATTTAAATATTATTTATTATTAATTACAATGATTAATATAAAATACATATTCAATAAATCCTTTTGACCCGAAACTCCTCCAGTTCTCTCCGATTTCCTTAGGGATTTCCCGGAACGATTCTGGTTCTCTTGCGGAACACTTCCGGTGTTCCTCTCTCATTCTTTATGTGATTCCATCAATTCTAGAACGATCTCCAGGAGTCGTAATGCCCTTAAGTGTGTTACCCTACGGTTTGGAAATGGCACAGATATGATTGAAACGATATCGAATCAATGATAAATAGCGGGACCGGGATGCCCATAATGATCCATATGCATTCCATTATATCAACGACATTTTGAACCATAAACGTCGAATCCAATTTCGTTGTTACATTGATACCTAACTTGTCTGAGATATGATCATCAGTGTCATGATACCTTGTTCAATCTCGTTTCCTACAAGTGATGTTTTACTCGTTCACGTGATATTTTATCCCCATGACCTAGTCATACGCTACACAACTTATGGATGTAATTCACCGAGTGCGCCCAGTGTATCATATCGTCACACAGGAGAACAAATCCTAATCTCGATACATACATCTCAACATGGCCCTCTAGAATACCTAACATACACCTTTATGGTCACCTAGTTACGGTCATAATGGTTGATGCAGTCAAAACATCCTTGGGTGACAGTGATTAAATATGATCTCACGGTCTAAGGATTGGGATACTTAGTTTCTAACTATTGCAATGATGAACTTTGTGACTTGATCACATTGCAATAATTATACGTGGGTAATGTCCATCACATTATTTTCCAGATGACATGACTTTATTGTCAGTTGGCATAAATGCACCATGATCATCAGCTGCCCAATGAACTAGTTAATAGAGGCTACTAGGGACCTTTGGTTTATTTATATATCACACTTTTTCGATTGATACAATTATAGCATGATAAAAAACTATTCGGAACTAATGAGATATGATAATAAACATTTTTATTATTTGTCTCTAGGGCATATCTTCTTCGGTCTCCCACTTGCATGACAGTACAAATAATCTAGTTGCATTGTTACTAATCATAAACCATATCATATATGTGTTTATTGATCATGCTTGCTAATGGAAAACTTTCTGTCCTGAATCTGTGTTACTGGATCTGTACAATCTTTGCAAATCATTAATATCACTTATTTGACATCAACACCATTATCATATAATATGTTGAAGCATTTGTTTTTGGTTACAAAGTGAGACTTATTTTCTAGTGTATACAGTGGCGGTCTATAAGTCAACTGAACCTTTAATGTTGTCATGTATACCTATAAACACACTTAGTCGAAAGTCGAACTTTTTTAAACCAAAACTATACTTGTTTAATAATGAAGTATTCAAATATTTCTACATCTATGTAGATTTGATCAAAGTGCGGTATTTGCGTTTTTGATGCCTAACCATGTTATTTTGCGCTAAACTTAACTCTGGTTTAGTGATTAACTCTGATCACTCTAGAACATTTTCTTGTAACTAAGAACTTGGGTCACATTATATCAAGTATATAATATGGGTTTATGTGGAAAAACCTATGATCTCGTTGAAGGTATTGTTTTGTGAGTGCAGACTTTCTCCAGATTGAAAACCTATGTTTTTTGATCGGGTCGAAGGCGGCGCTTGAGCACTGTTCCATTCTTGTAGGCATCGCTTTTGAAGTTGTTGGATTTCTCGTGTTGTTTTGGTGATGTTTGGTCCGCGGTTTCAAGAAACTGATCACTATAACGAGACTTTTCTTTTATGTAATTCTTCTTTTTTTGCTGTGTATATCCGTAATGCTAATAAGGTAATACGTTAGTGCAGAGGCCGGATGTAATTGGTATGTCGTGATATTATTATATGCTCCTTTCTAAAAAGAAGAAGAAACGAAAACTACATGAATTGAATTGGACCAAAGAGCATTCGAAATCATTGGAAAAATGAAGAAATTCTAGCAAGATATTTTGGTGGTTGAAAATTTTCCTCCAAAAGACGGTGCAATTCAATCTTAGGAAATAATTCTGAAAAATCCAATCCTTAGAATCAAACAACACACGCAACAAACTGTTGCAATGAATCTGCCCACACCCTCTCTAGCAACTTTTGTAAGACTATGTCACTGCCAACAGAAGACAAATTCTGCATCCTCACTTTCAATAATTGAACTAAAGTGTGACGATATCAGGGTATGTTTATGGTGTTCATTTACCGTCCTTTCTTTTACAAACGAGTACTCATAATATTATATCGAAAAATAAAACGCAAAATGAATATATTTTGACAAAAAAAACTAAGCATCCCATTACTAAAATAATTAAGCAAGAGTGGTAGTAAGCAGCCATGTAGAGTGTGGAATTGTTGTGGAGGCAGGAGAATTTGGCCAGTTCCCACAACTGTGATCCCAAATCTGATGTGTTACGTGTGAGGCGTGTGAGTGGCTGAGGTGTAGGTTGTCTGTACTCTATCAAGAGCGGTTTCTGAGCGATGGCCATGACAGATTCTTATATGCAGATTGATGGAGAAAGGAAACAGAAGATCCTATAGCTCTAGAGAGAG
Source organism: Avena eriantha (assembly GCA_910589775.1). Classification (NCBI taxonomy): domain Eukaryota; kingdom Viridiplantae; phylum Streptophyta; class Magnoliopsida; order Poales; family Poaceae; genus Avena; species Avena eriantha. The sequence goes on from OU342743.1 coordinate 312,996,930, forward strand.
GTGATAAGCATTCGGAGAGGTCTACCAATCACAGAAGAACACAGCTTGTGCTTGCATAGATCTGGTAACATTCCCTGTTGCTCCTCACAAGTTGGTATGCTCACATATGCAAACTGGAACTTGATTCTCCCTCCAATTGCTAATCTAGCACTAGAAGCTTTGTTCTCTTTCCACGTCATTAGTCCTGGCGTTCCTTTAATTAGGTGAAACAATGCTAGGACTGTAGACAGAGAACAAATGGGGACCCATAGATCCAAATCAGTGGTCAAAAGGAGTTCACACACTCAGATCAGGAACCAAGAAAGGCACCAAGCCACACAAATAAGATTCTGCCCATGGTGTTGCACACCATGATTGGCAGCCGAAAAATTGTTGAAACTTTTATTCTGTCCTCCTGCTGCCGCTGATGCCGTCCAGCATCTTGCAGATGCCCACTAGAGAGAACCAAAACTCCCTCCTCTTTTTGCTCTCCTTTGGCATGCACAAAAGGAGGAGGACCTTATCTACATTTACACCAACTCAGATGAGTGAGCTGATCTTGCAGTCAGAACGAACAGGTATGAAGCAAGTCGTTTTGTCATCAAACTTTTCATCATAACAGCACGAAAAATCGGCAGGGGATGAGGAGGAACAGCAGCAGCAGATTTGTAGAAAAAAGCTGTAAAGCTTTGCACTTTGCATCAGTGCATGGGAAATTTTAGGCTCACATGGTCCATTCCAATCCAAGGCCAACAGTATTTTAGTTTTCCTTCACAAATCGCCTAAAGAAAATTAACTTTTCTAAGAAAGTAGTAAAATAAAAATGACAGAATAGCAACTCAAAGAACTCACAATCTCTCAGATGGTCTGCATATCTTGGCTGGCCTGCCTGCATTGACACAACACTACATGCATATGCTCCATGTACTAGTTCTATCTGAAACCGGCCACAAAATGGTAACTAGATTCGCCTACATGTAATATAGTTGGGCTGACAACATGAGCAGATTATCAGGAGCTACTGCTGCCTCTACATGAGCAGATTATCAGAAGCACTTTGCAGCATACGAGGAGGAGGAGGAGGAGGAGGAGGAGGAGGAGAAGAAGAGCAACAAATTTAAGCAAGGAACAAGAACTATCCTAGTAGTAAGTTTTTTCAGTAGCACCTCATGAGTCACATCCTGGAGGAGGACCTGGACCGGCCCTTGCTAGCTGCTACACAGCATCCACGACGATGCCGAGAAGCTAGCTAGCCGGGCCTGAGGCGCTTCTGTCCGGCTGCGGCGCGGCCGGCGGCGTCGGGGGAGCGGAGCGTGCCCGAGGAGTCGCCCTCCGAGGATGCCCCGTCCATGCCGCCTCGGTGCGCGAAGGAGGCGGAGAGGTCGGCGTAGAGGCCGACGACGCGGCGGATGTTGTTGTTGAGCTCCCGGATGAGGCCGACGTTGCGGGTGAGGCTGTCGGGCGCCCGGGACTCGTGGTTCTGGTTGATCTCGCTGATGAGCATCCGGTTCTGGTCCAGGATGCTCTGCACCTGCACGAAGCTCTTGTGGAACGTCTGGATCAGCTTCCCGTCCACCACCTGCTGATGATGGGCCCCGGCGCCGCCGCCGCCGCCATTGCCCATCCCGGAGAAGCTCTCGCCCTCCATATCTTCTTTTGTTGATTCTTCTTCACCTAGCTCGCACGGCAGAGAGCTAGCGGCTACTTGTCCTGAATCCAGCATAAACAAAATCAGTTGGCATTTATGTGGGGATTGAGATGTACTGGGAACAAATAAAGACCCATCAAGAACATCTAGCACAAAGATTCAATGTGCAGGTACAGCACAACACGGTACAGTACGGTACAATCCAAGCACAAGGTTAAAAAAATCTGCACTCCGAAGGTGAAATCCAAGAACTAAACTTAGAGAGATGGCAGGAGGTAAAAATAACCTCTCTCTCTGAATCTCCTCCTATAGAAAACAAAATCCAAGCATCAGGGGCAGGCCGACAGTCTATCTAGCACTGGAATCGCAACAAACAAACAAGCAAGCTGCAAGCAGGTTGGTTCGTGGCTGTAGTGTAGTACTAGTAGTGCTGGGGCAGTCACCATTGTTCGCTTGGGATTCAAGAACTTTAAATAGGAGGGGAGGGGAGGGGAGGGAGAAAAGCAACATAAAAAGAAGGGAAGGATTGTATAGGACTTACCCCCAAAACAAATGTTATCCTGCAGAAACCTTTGCAATTAAGAAGAGAAAAGGGGGACGGATACCCAGGATGATAGACAGGGGATGGAATCTATCGGGAAGTGTTCGGGGGAGGGGGAGAGAGGAAGAGCCTGGGATGAAATCATGGCCTGGCCATCTCTCTCCTAGAACTACTAGTAGTAGCAGCACAGGGCACAGGAGAGGAGAAGAGAAGAAGACATGGAGGAGGAGGAACAAGCAAAACTTTGGTAATGACCAAAAGCTGGCCCCAATTCCATAAATATATGGGGCTACCTATTGCTTGCCCCCTTCCCCTATGTTGCTTTCTGCCCACATTTGCATGCTCCAAAACAAGATACTAATCAACCCATAATCCGATCTTTGGCAGGAGGGGCCCTCCTGTGGGCGGGCAGAATAATGCCAAGAGTGGGAACTGAAAGCAGCAGCATCAAACGATAAAAGAAGAAGAAGAAGAAGCTGGATTTTACTCCAAAACAATCCAGGGACAGGAGGAGCTGGAAAAGCAAACAAATTCCCTCCCTTAAGAACTACTCCTACCAAGCAACCCAACAAAGGTAGGAATCCCTGATGAGCTGAGAAATTCACGTGGCAGTGGTGCCAGGAAACAGAGGAATTGCCGAATGATTGAACACTCGGCAACAGTGGTTTACAGTCAAGATGTATTGACAGCTGAATCAGTGGAACTAGGAGAGGATTCTTCCAGCACTCCACTCCACCACTTGGCCTACTCCCTCAAACAAGAATTGATCTGATCCTTCCAGTACAGCATAGTACGTGAAAGATTAGAAAAACCAACTTTTGTATTGCTGGATGGAATTATGCAAGTATGCAGAGCAAGCACAGACAACACAGACACATGGGGATGGGGATGTTATCATGTACCCTAAAAATAGTAGAGATTTAAAAATAGGCATCCCCCTTTTGTGGAGTATTATTCTTTCTGCAATGCCACCCATCTGCGCCACATGGATTAATACAGGAAGCTAACATGGTGTTACAGATGCATTGCATATACTACTGATACGCTGAGTACATACATACCTTGCCTTTTAGAAAGATATACTCCTACCTTGGAGCAAATCTGGAAGAAGAAATACTAGGCTCGAGGGAGAGGAGGGAGAGTATGGTGTGGTCTGGCGTGTTGGTGGGAGAAAGGGCCGGTAGGGGGGAGTACATCGGTCAGATGCGGAGGCGGAGGTGGAGGTATGGGCTGAATTTATTCCGGGTGCTGCCTGGGGAAGAGGAGCGAAACCAACAGCAGAGGAAGACAAGCCAGGTGGATAACTGGTTCCTCTGTCGCCCGTGCCGCTGTGTGCTGCCACGGAAAGAGGATGCTTCGGATTCCTCCGGAAAAGAAATAAATGTGCTTCACGTTGACTGGAGATGAAGTAGCATGTCCAGTCAATTTCTGAAATAAATGTTTTAATGATAGACTTTGAATTGGTTTTATTCCGAATTTGTTTTCGAGATCAAAGGTGTATCTTCTGGGCTCATGTATTTAATGATTTGGGCTCATGCATGCATAGGATTGAGCAGACAATTTTTCTTGCCTATAATTGCGTGCAGAGTACAATACCACTCTCTTTCATCATTAACTATAGTGCCACGTAAGCAAATTGCCTAGAATATAGAGCTAAGATACACCCATTATGAAAGGCCTTAGAGCATGTACAATAAGTTCTAGTCAGCTGGCTATAAACATTAAACTAGTATTGTTTTGCTTAGTTGGATAAGAGAGATTAGGTGAGCTCTTATGCAATAGCCGGCTCTTGCGCGTGCTCCTAGGCATTTTGTGAGTATGTGAGTGGACCATTGACATATAAAGTAGTAAATCTTTGAAGGTAACTATTATACTACTTGGCTATAAGTGGCTATAGATGACCTTATAGCTAGCAAGCCGGCTATACTATTGGAATTGCTCTTAGGCAAACAATGCACCGTATTTTAGCACGTTACCATGGGCATAATAAATAATTAAGAAACAATCTCTACAATGGGGTGTCTCTTACTCCCTCCGTCCAGGTTTATTGGGCTATTAGCCGTTTTGAAGTTGGATCAAAATATTGAGCTAATAGCAGTATTAATTACCGTCAATTACTCCTCTCCTCGGTCCGTTGGACCTTCCTCCTTGTTTCCTCTCCTAATTAAAGCTCAACCAATCGTGTGTTTGTATACACGGGAGTAGTATTGCATACGGTGTGTGAAAACGATGGAAATTGTTTGCATGTCTCTTCTTCTACCCATCCAACCACTTATAAACTATTTTTTCAACCCAATGTCTAACTATCTTGGTCGCGCTGCACATGGCTAATAGCCCAATAAACCTGGATGGAGGGAGTAAGAGTTATTTCTACATTTAATGAATTTGGTGACACGTAGATATGTGATTGTGGCTAGCCAATATTTTTTCGAACCTATCGTGCAAGGATTGTAGCTAATATACAACACCACTCTCTTTCTTCATTAACTATAGTGCCACATAGTAAAAATGTCTATGATACCGTGCTAAGATACTATCATTGTGAAAGGCCTTGGACTAATCACAATGGGGAGTATCATATCGTAGTATCATGTATATGATACTAGTATATGATACCATCTCTACAATGCATAGTATCATGTACTAGTATCATAGTCTTGGTATATTTACTGTTTTGTAGAATCTCAATACAAAATTGTGTACATGATTCATTTGGGATTAGTTTTTCTAGTTCTACGTGCTATGATACCGTATCTACTTATGATACCAACACAACCTCTTTCATCATTAAATAACATGTCACGTCAGAATTTTGCCAACATGGTATGGATGATACTAACTATGATACCTCCATTGGGACTAGTCTTAGGCTGGTACTAGTGAGAGTATCATTGCTAGTAGTATTACACATGTCATGTTGGTAAAAATCAGATGTGGCACAACAATTAATGAAGAAATAGATGGTTAGAGTATCATAAGAACAAGTACAATAAGCCTAGTCAGCAGGCTATAGGAGGTGCCATGTCATTTAAAAGCCTAGATGGAAGAGAGAGAAAAGAGGAGAGAGAGGAAAGCGGGTGCTTCACGTATAGCCGGCTCTAGCACAGAGGCCGAGAGAAAAAGTATTTGCATGCAGCCTAGGTCCAATAGCATGTGTGCTTTAAAGAAATAAATCCTAATTAAAGTTCACTAATAGCCAACCTAATAGCTAGTCTATTGTATGGATGGGCTTTTATGTTAGCTATAGATGACGTGGCATAGGTATACAGCCGGCAGCGGCCGGTATTATTAACCTTGCTCTAAGTAGATATCGTATCATAGCAAGTAAAACTAGAAAATCCTCATGCAAATAAATCTTATACACAATTTTGTACTCCCTCCGGTCCGGTTTATTAGACACACACGTAGTTTCAGAACAACTTTGACCACTAATTTTGGTCAACAAATTTTGCATAATATATCACAAAAATTATACCATTAGATTCATCTTCAAAAGTAGTTTCCAATGGTATATTTTTTGGGACATATATTGCATATTTTATTGGTCGAAATTGATGGTCAAAGATTTTCTTAAACTACGTGTATGCCTAATAAACTGGACCGAAGGGAGTATTGAGATTTTATAAATCATTAAATATAGTACTAGTATGATATTACCATATGATACCATACACTATGGAGATAGTATCATACACTAGTATCATATGCATGATTCTAGTAGTATGATACAACACTATGACCAGCCTTAGAGTGTCATTGTAGGAGTATTAAACTAAGAGAATGGTAAAAACCAAGTAGTAGTAAAATTTAATATGTTTCAAAGTATGTTAAAAACATGAGTTCTACGAATGTTCAAGTTCAGAAGTGAACTCATTTGGGAGGTAAGAGCATCTCCAACTACGCTTCCCAAGGTGTGTCCGAAAGCACTAACGAACAGGCGCTTTGGAGGCACCAGATGAGCATGCTAGCATATTTTGGGAGGACCTTGCCACACCGGCGGAACCCCAAATTATCCCAAATGTTCTTATTTAATAAAAATGGGAGAAAATATTCAAGGTAGTTCATGATACACACAAATTGAAGTAAATATCTAGCAAATCTAAAATGTAGTTCATGTATAATATTTCTTCTTCTTGCTCTACTAGTTCTACTAAGCCATGTTATTCATCATCACTGGAACAAAGGCCTCAGATGTCGAGATAGCGGAAGGTAGCGCTATTCATCGGTGTCAGAGTGCAGGCCCTTAGATGCAAAGGAAGGGGAAGACATCCTCGTTTGGAGGGTGTCGTAGTCGAGTGAGGCCACACTCTTCCTCGAGAGAGCAGATGATCACCTTCTGCCTGTCGAGCTCCTTCCGAGCTTCTTCGAGGCGGACACAGGTGGCCACGTCGTCGGGGTTCGCACACCTCCCGGAGGCTCTCCAAGTGAGCCTCTTCGAGGGCTCGCTAGTGAAGAATCTCTAACAGGAAGACTTCCCTAAGGATGTCCCACCTAAAGGGGTAGCCATTGGTACGGGAGATGGGTCCTCGCTGCCATCTCGGGATGGAGCCCCCAGACTCCATGTTGTGGGAGCGAACGTCATGGTTGCAGCTCGCGTCCATGGATCTAGGGTTTGATAGGAGCAGGAGGCGGCTAGGCAAGAGTGGAGGGGGAGAGAGTGTGTGATGGTCTTTAGTTGCGTTGTCTTGTTCTGATGACTTAGGGAGGGGACGGTTCGTCACATCCGATGTGGCATCAATTACCGACGCCCCTAGTTCACCTCATGTGGGTAGGTGACATGGGTATGACTTATTGGGTTCCCATGTTTGGTATACCTGTTGGAAATATGCCCTAGAGAAAAATAATAATATGGATTATTATCATATTTCATGAAGTTTATGAATAAGTTTTATATCATGATATAACTGTATTGAAAGGAAACGTCAATACATGTGTGATATATAAACAACCAGGAGTTCCCGGTGAATCTCTAGTCACTGGTTCATTGGTCAATAGATGATTAAGGTTTCCTGATCATGTGGCATTTATGCCAGTTGATAATGGAGTCACCTTATTGCGAGAATGAGATGATGGGCTATACCTAGTCTAAACATCGTGACCTGATTATGTCACGAAGTTCAAGTTACGATGATTAGAAAAGACCTAGTGTCCTATTTCTTAGATCGTGAGACCATATCAATCACTGTCATCCGAGAATACTTAGATAGCACCAAACGTCACTTGTGTGAGCGGTGATCATAAAGGTATGTTCAGGTATTCGGAGGAACATGTAGAGGCATTATGTGTCAAGAGAGGGATTTGTCCATCCGCATGACAGAAAGATACTCGAGGGCCCACTCGAAGCAGTTATATCCAATAGTTGTGCAGCATGTGATTTGATCTTGGGGATATCACTTGTCGGAACGAGTTAAATAGCTTTTGTCGGTAACGATATTGAACACGACATGGTGATGTCATTAATCAGATCTCGGACAATGCAAGTATCAAAGATAAAAAAGGAATATGACACGACGTTCATGGTTTAGCGATGAAAGATTCGTGGAATGCACATGGGTCATCATGGGCATCCAAATCCCATTGATGATCTTTGGTATGAGAGGAGTATCGACCATGTCTAGAGTGTTCCCGAACCGTTGGGTTGTTGGAGATATGCCCAAGAGGCAATAATAAAAGTGGTTATTATTATATCTTTGTGTTTATGATGAATGTTTACATCCCATGCTATAATTGTATCATTAGGAAACACGAATACATGTGTGTTTTGTAAACATAAAAGAGTCCCTAGTAAGCCTCTTGTTGAACTAGCTTGTTGATTAATTGATGATCATGGACATTGGATGTGATTAATAACAAGGTTATATCATTAGGAGAATGATGTGATGGACACACACCCATAGTAAGCGTAGCATAAGATCAAGTCATTAAGTTCGTATTGCTATAAGCTTTTAAATGCATAGTAACCTAATCCTTCGACCATGAGGTTGTGTTAATCACCATCACCGGATGGGTACTTTGATGACATCAAACACTGCTTCGTAACTGGGTGGTCATAAAGGTGTCGTTGGGTATTCTGAAAGTATGTGTTGAAGCGCATGGACCAAGATTGGGATTTGTCCATCCATATGACAGATAGATATGCTCTGGGCCCTCTCGGTGGAATGTCATCTAGTTAGCTTGCAAGCATGTGACTAGGTCACAAGGGATGACATATCATGGAACGAGTAAAGAGTACTTGTCAGTAACGAGGTAGAACTAGGTATGGAGATACTGATGATCAAACCTCGGATAAGTAGAGTATCGCGTGACAAAGGGAATTGGTTTCGTATGTTAATGGTTCTATCGATCACGAAGTCATCGTTGAGTTTGTGGGAGCCGTTATGGATCTCCAGATCCCGCTGATGGTTATTGATAGGAGATGTGTCTCTATCATGTCTACATATTCACGAACCGTAGGGTGACACACTTAAGGTTCGAAGTTGTTTTAAGTAGATATGGAATGTGCGTTGGAGACCGAATGTTGTTCGGAGTCTCGGATAGGATCCGGGACATCACGAGGAGATCCAGAATTGTCCGGAGAATAAGATTCATATAATGGAGATCATTTTCTAAGTTAGGAAATGTTTCAGAGTATTTATATGGGGATTCTAGAAGGTTTCGGAATGTTCCGGAAGGTTCTAGAAGATTTTTTGGAATTTACTTGAAAACTAAGAAAGGATAAAAGGATAAAGGGAAATTTAAAGAGGAAACTTGGGGGGAAGGACTCTCCTCCCAAGCTCCCTTGTGCGCCGGCCCTAGGTGGTGGGCCTAGGGGTGGGAACCCTAGCCGCACCCCTCCCTCTATATAGAGGGGTGGAGGCGCCACCCCCTTGCTCCTCCACTCTTGCCCCCAGCCGCCTCTCTCCTCCTCCTTCCTTCCGCTCAGGCTTAGGCGAAGCCCTACAGAATCCTCTACTCCACCACCACCACCACACCGTCGTGCTGCTGGGATTCTGTGGAGAGATCTACTACCTCCGCTGCTCGCTGGAACGGGGAGAGGAAGGTCTGCTTCGACTCCGCACGTGTGACCGACTGCGGAAGCGCTGCCTGAACGTGGCGCCGGAAGGATCGTCCACTCGATCTTGAGATCAGAAAGTGATCGACTACATCAACCACGAGATCCAATCTTGTAATGCTTTCGGATCTACAAGGGTTAGTACAGATCTATCTCGTTGCACATGTCTAATAGATTAGATCTTGGCTTTTATCTAGATTAGATCTGGGTTTTGTTCGTTCTTGCGGTAGAAATTTTTTGTTTTCCATGCTACGAACCCATCAGGGGTATCACGCTTAAGGGCTTGATGGTGCTTGGAGATTGTTTTGATATCGGCAGAATCACAGAAGAATAGAAAGAGAGAAAACTGGAAGGGTTTTGGAAAGTCCGGAGGATGTCCGGAGTGGAGTGGAAGGAGTTCCATAGCCATGCGGATTGAATAATATATAAGTAAATGTTAAGTATTGATTTAATCATTTATTTATAATTATTTAATAAAAGAAAAATGAATTAAAAGGTCAAATACCTAATTAGGCCAAAATCCCTAGGGAAAAAGACCCATGAGGGAAAGACCAAAAGGGGAAAGGGAGGAGGGGGCGCATGGGCCCCATGCACCCATCGACGGGGCCCATGGGGGACTTGGCCGGCCGGACACCCCTTCCTCTCTCCTCTCCCTTTTGTTTAGTCCCACATGGCTAAGCTAATTAGCTATGGGTGGTTTTTCCCCTATATAAAGAGAGGTATTTTGGTAAAATAAATACACCAATAATCCATAAAGGTTCCCTCTCATTTGGGGAGACCTCTAGTTGATTCTCTCTCTCTCCCGTGACCGCGGTCCCAAGTCTGGACTGTTCAAGCAGGAGACTTCTTCACCTGGAGCATCGTCGCACTACGGGATTCGGATCCAGAAGGTCTACTTTCGCAACTGATGCTCGATCGGAGGAACGGGAGTCATCGTTAGGCACGAGACGTGTGTAACTCCCTCGGAGGTGCAAGACTTGAGGCACTAGGAATCGTCGAAGCCACAGGAGCCGCATGACTTCAACACGACCCGAGGTCGGCGTTGGTATGACTACATCAACCACGCTCTCCCGAGAGTTGACAATGCTTTTCGGTCTTCAAGGGTAAGTTCGCGAAAAGCCCCTCCCATTACTGCATTACTAATAGATAGATCCTAGCATTAGGGTTCTTGGCGTAGGAAAATATATTGTTTTCAGGCCCGAACCACTTCAATACCTGGTATGTATCCGAACTACGGCCCATGAATCCCACAAGGAACCGATACTCCTGGAAGCATCCGAAGCCCAGGAACCAGACATGCTGATCAAGGCAGAAAGCTTAAACCGACATTGTCCTAAAGTTGTACTTCTAACTTGTAAATGATCCATCCTAGACTCTAAGACCTAGCCTCACATATAAAGGTTGGGAGGAGCCAACAAAGAGGACATCGTAGCTTTGAGTGAAACACAACCCGTCGTGAGTTAGATTTCATCTAGCGAATCGGCAACCATGTAATCTTATTCTTCAATAATTAGACAAGACATTGACTCCCTTGTTTGTCTAATAGGCTGATGAAATCACCAGCGCTCTCTTTCCATGAAACCCTAAGTCCATAACCATGGGCATTATAGAGGTCACCCCTTGGCAATTGGTGTCGTCTATGGGAACTCTGAGTGCTGGAGTCATGAATTCAGCGGCTCCATCTTCACCATGCATTGACCCGATGATTGGGGTCAGTGAGGTCCACTACAACCCCATCGACCTTCATCCACGCTTGCCCACCCCTCCTTCGGCCTCTGACAACTTTGACTGGGAGACAGATCTAATGATCAGGTTCTTCCACTTTCGCATTAGGGTGGCGGAAAACCTCCGCTTCTCGGCTCTGATCTACTCAGGTCCGTCGACCACAATCACAACACCTATAGCAATGCCAACATCTTCTATCGGCTCCATTAGAAGGGACACCTCACCCTTGACAAATGTTTAAAACAATTTCGGCCACGCGGCGGATCTGGGGGATTTGCCCGATCTCTATGACAGCCTCTCCTTCGGATCTGACTCTGAGTCACCATCACCTCGCAACATGGACACTACAAACGGCGAATCTGAATAAAGCGTTGACTCCGAGATCAAGAATAGGACCCGTGGGATTTCACTCGTCTCCAAGATAGTGTCTCCTATGATTCTGACGAATGCACCAACAACTCATACATGCAGCGCCACCAGGTGTGCGTGATTATAGGATCCATGTGAATGAATGAAGGAACTTCAACACCACGTGACTCCCACAGTAACCCTCTCATCCTACCCAATGATATTGTTTTAGAAAACGATACAAGTGGTCATAGGAACGGATCGGAAACACCCGTGAAAAATCATGTTGTCCAAGGAGGGGGCGGAGCATGCCATGGTGAACAAATAACTCTTCAAATGTCACCAGCTTCCTGGGAGAAAGCAAGAAACATCGTCTCGGGTGCAATACCTATGATGGCGGACACCTCACATGAGGATCTGATGGCCTACCAATACCTCCTCCACAAGAAGAAGAGGGAACTGATCAAGTTGAAGAGAGACCTGGAGGAGCAGAAAAAGAGAACCAATGAATCAAGCATATGACGGGTGCAGCTTAGCTCGACCTGCAACTCCAGGAGCGTCGCGGGAAGATTGCAACCAGGAAGGGGTGGCTCTCGGCTGCAGCACATACCCAAAGGAAAAAGGCACGAGCTGACCCGAAATCTAGACCTATCGTTCATGTTAGTGGATGCAGCAGGCCACATTATAGCCAAAACACCGCAGGCATCAATCGTCATGGCACAAACGTATCTCCTCGTAACCTAGCCAGCTGACAACGATCTGTGGGCTGCTATCCATCGCTCTGCCCGCATGGGCCTCGGCATGGTTGGAGTATCACTCACACAAGGGGACCAAGGGATCATCCCACAGTCCAACAGATCTCCACACCGTCACAGCAGCTCTCGGCTGGTAGCAGAAACCCAAAGATGCACCTCACCATGCAACGCGCGCTGCATTCCTCGTGCAGTTACAACGCCAGGAATGACATCATGCAACGCAAAATTGACAAATCTCGGTAGGGGTGCAACACTAGAAGGTACTCGAACGATGAGAGCGATGATGACTGTGAACCATGTGGCGCAAGTTGATTTACCCACCGGGTTCGTAAAACACCTGTACCCAAGGACTTCAAGCTCCCACACAATCGCCAAAAGTATGATGGCCTTTAAGAGCCAGAAGCATGCCTGGCCGATTATTTGCAAACTGTGAAACTCCTAGGTGGCTCGAAAGCCACTGCCATGCAAAGCCTATAGTTGCACTTAAGCGGTGATGCACATTCTTTGCTCCGACAGCTACCCGAAGAATCCATTAGTAGTTGGGGCGACCTGGAGGAAAAGTTTGTCCAAAACTTCAAGTCCACATTCAAGCGACCCACATTTATCGAGGAGCTGCAGGCGTGCAAGAAGAAATCAGGAGAACCAATACGTGCATTCATACAACAGTGGAACATCATCAAGAACTCAGCCAAGCATACCTTCAACAAGAGGGCAATCGACGCCTTCAATGAAGGCCTGCTTCGAAAATAATTCATACAGGAGTTGAGTCGAGTGAAACCGAGGACCATCTCCAAGTTGATGGACATGGAAAATTGGTGGGCCGATGGCGCGGATGCAGTAAACAATAAACATGGGAGCTCACCCGAAGAAGATCGCGAGAAGCGTAACACCGACAACAGGAGGTGACACAACTGCAATGGTTATGGCGGGCCAAGCCACGTCACGGCTGGTTATGTTAATCAGTACAACCGCATGAGCGATAATCATAGTGGATGTTATCGAGGCAACCGAGATGAAGCTGGACCAAGCGAGACAGCCCAACAGTACCAGCCAAGACTACCTAGAGATGCCTTGATGCCAACTGTGCAAATGTTGGACGGACCATGCCACATGCATTATTATGTTGACTCGTAAGGACGAAGACGGTCAAATCACCTCATGAAGGATTGTCGCACCCTTATGGGCTTCAACGGGCCTATAGCAACAAAGTGGCCGAGGCAACAAACTAGGGATACAACACCGCACCCGGGGCTTTGGCACTCAACGCACCACCACCGCCACCACAGGCACCCCCGGTAGCCGTGGAAATTCAGCAGCAACCCGAGGCAAATAGAAACTAGAACGATGAGTAACCGAGATCTAGGGGATCAATGCACATGATCCAGAAAGGGCACCTGTCCAACAGAACACAAAAGCTGATCACTCGACAAGTCAACATGGCAGTAAGGACGCCACCGCCAACACCCGAGTACCTTCACTGGTCTGATCAGGATATTACCTTCAATAGAGCTGATTTCCCCCTTTGGGTCCCACGACCGGGTCATTCGACACTAATAGTTGAGGCCCAAATTGGTGGGTTTGACATGAGCAAAGTCTTCATGGATGAAGGAAGCAACATCAACCTCATCTACGCCAAGACGCTGCGTGTAATGAACTGCTCTCTGACCAATCTACCTTCAATGAAGACCTCCTTCCATGGCATCGTCCCGGGCAAAGCCAAAGTCCCCTTAGGAAAGATCTACCTTGATGTTGTCTTCGAGACCCGAAAAAACTTTAGGCGCGAAAAAATCGAGTTCGAGGTTATGTACTGGCCATCACAGTACCAAAGCAATCCTAGGGCGACCAACATTTGCACAGTTCATGGAGGTACCGCACTATGCACACCTCATGATGAAGATGCCGGTACCTAACAAAATCATAACAGTGAGGGGAAGTTTCGCTCGCTCAGATAACTGCGACCACAAGTTCAAGAAGATCTTTGAATCCTTCGGAATGGAAACAGAGTTTGCCTAGCTCATGATCTCGGCTAATGACGATGCTTTGGCAGAAGCAACAAGGTCCATATCTGACCAATCCTTCAACTCCGCAAAGGACACAAAGGAGGTCTAGGTTCATCCTATGGACGTGAAGAAAATGGCCTATGTGGCCACCAACCTCAGTCCCGCATAGGAAAGCATGCTCGTCGAGTTCCTCTGTGAGTGCTAGGAAATTTTTGCATGGGTCCCAACGGACATGCCAGGAATCCCTAGGGAACTTACTGAGCAAGCACTCAATGTATATCCTGACGTAAGACTAGTCAAGCAATCGCTTCGCCACTTTGCGGAGACAATACACAAGGCCATTGGAAAGGAGATCCATCACCTACTCAATGCCAAATTAATAAAAGAGGATAAGAAGGCAACGTGGTTGCTAACGCAGTGTGTGTCCCGAAGAAAAATACAATTGAACTTTGCATGTGCATTGACTTCACCACGCCAAACAAGCATTGTCCAAAGGATCACTTCCCGCTCCCGTGAATCGATCACATCATTGATACAACTACGGGGTGCAAGCGTATTTCCTTCTTGGTGCATATTTTGGGTACCACTAAATCCGTACAAAAGTCGAAGACCAAGACAAGACATCATTTATCACACCTTACAGTGTATTCTGCTACACCACAATGCCCTTTGGGCTGAAGAACACGGGTGCCACGTACCAGCGGATGATGCAAAATTTCCTCAACCAAATCAGCAGAAACGTCCAAGTCTACATCGATGACATCGTAATCACAAAAAGGCAAGAATCGACCTTTATTGATGATTTTCGGTAAAAATTCGATAATCTTGACAAGTACTGCATCAAGTATAATATGACAAAGTGCTACTTTGGAGTCCCTGCTAGGCAACTCCTCGGGTACCTCGTATTGGCCAGGGGAATCAAAACAAACCCCGAGAAAATACATGTGATCCTAACGATGCAAAACCAACGACTCTACAAGGCGTCCAGTAGCTAGTTGGCTGCTTGGCGACACTAAGACGATTCATCGCTCGACTAGGAGAAAAGCACTGCCATTCTACGCACTGCTAAAGGAATCAGACACCTCCGAGTGGACCGATGAAGCCCAACGAATCTTTGAGAACCTCAAGAAAAGACTCTTGACATCGCCTGTCTTGGTGTCAACCCAAGCAAAAGGAAACACTACTGTTGTACATTGCCGCCACCAACCAGGTGGTTAGCACAGTACTGGTCCTCGAACGACCCGAAGAAGGGAAAACCCATAGTGTCCAACGGCCGGTCTACTACCTCAATGAGGTACTATATCCGGCTAAACAAAGGTACCCACAATATCAGAAGCTTTCATACGATGTCTTCATGATAGCGCAAAAATTGCAGCACTACTTTTCCGAGCATTCGATAGTGGTGGTCAATGAGGCTCCTCTCTCCAACATCCTCAACAACCCTGAAGCTATGGGGCGTGTCTACCTCTAGGGCATCGAGTTATCCCCTCAAGACATAACGTACGAGAAGAGAAAAACAATAAAGTCTCAGGTTCTACCTGACTTCATCATGGATTGGATGGAACTGGAAAGCGCAGCCCCCCCCCCAGATTTGTCAAGTGCGTGTACCATGTACTTTGACGGATCCAAAAGAACCAAAGGAGCGGGTGCTGGTGTCATACTCATATCACCCCAAGGAGACTCGGATGAGCATCCCGAATGCATCAAACAATGAAGCAAAATATGAGGCCTTGTTGCACGATATTGATACACTGCAAATGTATCTATAATTTTTGATGTTCCATGCTTGGTTTTATCCACTTTCTTGTGTTTTGTTCCAACTTTGGAGTACTTTTCATATGATTTCTTGGACTAACCTATTAACAAGAGCCACAATGACAGCTGCCTATTTTCTGCTATTTTTGGTTCTAGGAAAGTCAGAAAATGAATATTCTCGGAATTGGACGGGACAAAAGACAAAGTGCCTATTTCTCCGGAAGTCATCAGATGCTAGAATACGAGACGAAGAGGGGCCAGGGGGCCACCACACCACCTGGCCGCGCGACCCAGCCTGGCCCGCGCCAGGGGGTGGTGAGGCCAGCCCTGGCACCCTCTCGGCCTCCCCTTCCGCCTATAAGATGCCCTCAGGACGAAAACCCTAAGTGCCCGATCAAAAATCCACAAAAGAGTCTGTAGCCACCGTCATCTCCATCCCTAGATCGGGAGGGATCTGAAGCTCTTCCCGACACCCTGCCGGAGAGGGGAATTCACCCTGGAGGCCTTCTTCATCACCATGCAAGCCTCCGGTGTGATACCTGAGTAGTTCATCCTTGGACTACGGATCCATGTAGTAGCTAGATGGCTGGTTCTCCTCCTTTGTGCTTTCATGTCTAGATCATGTGAGCTCCGTTCATGATCAAGATCATCTATTTGTAATTTTGCATGTTGTGTTTGTGGGGATCCGATGGATATTGAGATGCTATTTCAGATTGATTATTGATTGTATCATGTCTTTGTTATTTGTGATTTTGCATGCTTTCTGTTGTTAGTAGCTATCTTGGCCAAGTAGATGCTAGCAACTCCAAGAGTTAGTATTTATGCTCGATAGTGGGTTCATGCCTCTGGTAATCTGGGGAAGTGATAGAAATCTCTAAGGTACTAGATGTGTTGTTGCTACTAGGGAGAAAACAACAATCCTTTGTTCATAGAACAATCGTATTGTTTACTTTACACGCAGTTCGTAAAGCAATAATCTGTTGCTTGCAACTTAATACTGGAGGGGGTTCAGATGATAACCTGAAGGTGGATTATTAGTCATAGATGCAGTTGGATGGCGGTCTATGTATAATGTTGTAATGCCCAATCAAGTCTCAAAGGAGTCAAGATGATTAGTATATGCATGTATTGCTTTCTCGATGTTTTTCAATTGCCCCGCTGTAATTTGTTCACCCAGCATGTTATCTATCGTAAGGAGAGCCACCTCTAGTGAACTATGGATCCCGGTCCTTGTCTTTTACATACAATCTACAATCTGTTACTGCTTTGTGTTTACTTTCTGCAAACTTTTACTTCTTTCCATTCGATACGTTTAATCCTTTGTTTTCCGCAAAACACGGTGAGATTGACAACCTCATCGCAAGTTGGGGACAATGTTCTATGGTTGTGTTGTGCAGATCTCCACGTTGCTACTAGCACCGGTAGTGCGCCCTACCAAAGCTCAGCTAGTAACATCTTTGGGGTGTTTCCTTGCTCCTACTGGTCCGATTAAACCTTGGTTTCATAACTGAGGGAAACTTGCTGCTGTGCTCATCATACCTTCCTCTTGGGGTTCCCAACGAGCTCTACATCATCATTGCTCCAGCATTTTTATGGGCGCCATATTCAGAGCCATCAAGCATTTTTCTGGCGCCGTTGTCGTGGACTAAAGAAGAAGAAGCTCCCACGTCAACCACGCGCCAGCATTTTCTAGCGCTGTTGCCGAGGAGTCAAGGACATCTTCACAAGGGGAGTCCCTCATAACCAATCTCTTTACTTTGTTATTTTTGTTTTGCTTAGTTTCTTTTTGCTTTGTTTGCTTGTTTCTTTATCAAAAACACACAAAAAATTAGTTTTACTTGTTTGCTTTCTTATTTGAAAACCCAAAAAAATGACTACTCTTGAAAACACTAAGTTGTGTGACTTCACTAGCACCAACAACAATGATTTTATGAGCACACCTATTGCTCCAGCTGTGCCTGAAGATACTTTCTTTGAGATAAAACCTGCTTTGCTCAATCTTGTTATGAGGGAACAATTTTCTGGTATTAGTAATGAAGATGCTGCTGCCCATCTAAATAACTTTGTTGAACTTTGTGAGATGCAAAAAGCATAGGGATATAGATGGTGATATTATTAAGCTGAAATTCTTTCCTTTCTCTTTGAGAGGAAATGCTAAAGAATGGTTGAATTCCTTAACTAGGAATAGTATTGATTCTTGGACTAAGTGCAAAGATGCTTTTATTGGAAAATACTATCCTCCTGGTAAGTTTATATCTATGAGAAGTGAAATAATGAAGTTTAAACAACTTGATAATGAACATGTTGCTCAAGCTTGGGAAAGAATGAAATCTTTGGTTAAGAATTGTCCCACTCATGTACTGACTGCTTGGATGATCATCCAAACTTTTTATGCAGGATTGAACTATTCTTCAAGGAACCTATTGGATTCTGCTGCTGGAGGTACCTTTATGACCATCACTTTAGGTGCTGCAACAAAACTTCGGGACAATATGATGGTTAATTATTCTGAATGGCATACTGAGAGAGCTCCACAAGGTAGGAAGGTAAATTATGTTGAGGAAACCTCCTCCTTGAGTGATAAGATTGATACTATTATGTCTATGCTTGTTAATGGGAAAGCCCATATTGATCCAAATAATGTTCCTTTGGCTTCTTTGGTTGCTCAAGAAGAGCAAGTTGATGTGAACTTCATAAGAAATAATAATTTTGGCAATAATGCTTATAGGAACAATTTTGGTAACAACAATTATAAGCCATATCCTCCCAACAATGGTAATACTTATGGAAGTACCTACAACAATAATAGGAGTGCACCCTCTGAACTTGAAGTTATGCTTAAAGAATTTATTAGTAAGGAAACTGCTTTCAATAAAACTATTGAGGAAAAACTCTCTAATGCTGAAAGAAATATAGCATCCTTGGCTGAAGCTCAATCTTCTTTGAATAAAATGGCTGCTAAACCCGAAACTAATGATAATCCCATTGCAGCTACTAATGCCATACAAGTAAGAATTGATGAAAATGTTAGACTATTAGCTGAATTACATGCTAAGTGGGAAAGAGAAGATGATATTGCTAGAAACATTAGTGTTTGTACTATTACCACCACTAGTGTTGAGGCTAGTAATAGTTCTACTACTTTAGATGATAAATTTGATTTTGATCTTGATGGTTGCAACATCTCTGAAGTTATTAAGTTCCTACAAAAGCTTGCTAAAAGTCCTAATGCTAGTGCAATGAACATGGCATTTACAAAACACATTACTGATGCTCTCATAAAGATTAAAGAAGAAAAGATGAAACATAAAGCTTCTATTCCTATAAAACAAGAAGATGGTTGGGAACCCATCATTAATATGAAAGTGAATGACTTTGATTTCAAAGCTTTATGTGATCTTGATAGTAGTGTTTCTATTATGCCTAGAAGGATTTATGATATGCTTGATTTGCCTCCTCTTGAAGATTGTTATTTGAATGTCCCACTTGATGATAATGCTAAAAAGAAACTCATGGGGAGTCTTAATGATGTTCTTATTATGTTTAACAATGGTCCCCGTTGATTTCTATGTTTTGGATGTTGAATACAATGCTTCTTATCCTATTACTTTGGGAAGACCTTTTCTTAGAACTGTTGGTGCCATTATTGATATGAAAGAAGGCACCATTCAATATCAACTTCCATTAAAGAAAGGTATAGAACACTTCCCTAAGAAGAGAGAGAAGATTTCTTTTGCTTCTCCTATGAAAACAAAATTTGGTCTTAATGCTTCTTCATTTGAGAACACTTGATTCTTTTTCTTGCTTCTTATGCCTAACTTAAAGGCATTAAAGAAAAGTACTTATTGGGAGATAACCCAAAGTTTTAGATGAGTCTTGGAAGTTATTACCTCTTTAATAACCTCTCCTTATCCTTTTTATTTGCTTTTTGTGCCAAGAGTAACCTCTAATGAGAGAGAAGTAATGATTGGGAAAGTTGCTGTCCCGAAACAGATTTTTGTGCTTCACCGTAAAAATTCGTGTAAAATCTTTGAACATATTTTTAAGGCGTGAATTTTTGTGCTCCTGACCCAGGTTGTTATCTAACTTTCGTTAGTTCAAAACTTTTTATTTGAGCAAAATAAGGTCTTCGAAAAAATCCGTCTTTACCTGCTGGTCTGTTTTGATAGATTTCTGTCATTTTCTGCATTTGCTTCTTGTTGGTTCCTTTTTGAGTTCTTTTGGGGAATTGAGCTTTTTGAGGGAAGTGCTACAGTATCTAGTGTTCTAATGGAAGTTTATTTAGTGTTAGAACTGAGACTTAAGACTTATTTATCTTGAGTGCACTAATGTTGCTAATAAAGATTGTGTGAAGTTTTGTATGAAGGAAAAATTTCAGGTGTAGGGAAAGAATGAGTAATGAGATGAAGGATGGACTAAAGCTAAAGCTTGGGGATGCCACGCGTGTCACCCCAAGAAATATCCAAGAAGTACAAGCGTCAAAGCTTGGGGATGCCCAAGGCATCCCCTTCTTCATCAATAAAAATCCCAGGTTTCTTCCAAACGCTTCATTTTTATTGTTTCATGCACAGTTGTGTTTTTCTTGGAGCGTCTTCTTTTTCATTTTTGTTTTGATTTTTCATTTTCTTTTGTTTGCTTAGTTTTCTGAATAAATTGGTTGGACCCCCTCTTTTATTCATTGGTTTGCAAATAGTTTGGTTTGGTTTGGAAAAGAGTAAGAAAGTTCATGCTTATGTGGTAAAAAGAGCTTGTTTTTGACTGTGGCCTATGCTTTGTTATGCCATGCTTGATATTGTTTTGGCTTTATGCTTAGTATTCTTTGCTGTAGCATGACTTGTTATAAACAATTGAGATTGCTTAATGTGCCTTGGATGAATCATGCGTTGTTTTAGCATATTAAAGCATAGTATAGTGGTATTCTCCTTTGATGCTTTGTTTGGGTTGACTTGGCGCATGCTCACACCATGTTATGACTATCTCAAGTCACCATAGCCTTTAAGATCCTTTAGTTTTCAAATTGTAGTATCACTTTATGCTTTGATCAATGATGTTTTGTCGCTCTACATGATTATGGCCATTATTGCTCTCTTAGTTTGTCGCTCCCAGGCTTTTGCTAGCCTCCACAACAAAGTATGAGTTCCACTCATGCATCCAACTCCCTAAACCAAGTTATTCCAAAGAGTCCACCATACCTACCTACTAGCTTATGCTATTACAAGTACATTCATGCTTTTGTTTACCTTCCAAATTAAATTTGTTATGAGTAAACTAGTCATTAAAGCTCTCACGAACTTGATGGCACACTTTACTTTTCTTGCCCTTAACAAACTTAAGCCATTGTGTCGTCCATGTTGTATATGCTTGCACTTATTTTTTGGGAATTAGAAGAACCATGCTTTCATGGGGAACGCTTTCAACATTGCACTTGGTACTTGTACCTAGTTGATATCATGCTCTTTTGTATATGGATGTCGTCGGTGTGAAATGAAAGGGGAGCTTGTAAGTCCATGGAGTTATGTATATGTGTTAGAGAAACGCCTGGGCCGCTGGTCTAATCCATGCTGACATGGTGGAAACCTGCAGCGTAACCATAATGAGATGTCTATGAAGCATTCTTTATACTCCCTCCGATTCATATTACTTGTCACTGAAATGAATGTATCTAGACATATTTTAGTGCTAGATACATCCATTTCATTGACAAGTAATATGGATCGGAGGGAGTATAAAAAAAGAGTCCTATATTGAGAAAAAAAGAGATATTATGAAAAGAGGAAAGAGAGAAAAAAGCACCATATTCCCATGGTAAATAAGAAGAATGCTGAGATACTCGTTGTCTGCTTGCCTTGTCATTTTGATATGTGGATTCTTCCGTATCATCGGGCAAGGGGTACCCCATTGGCGGTTCTCTATGATACACATATACTTACAATGAAAAGAACTTACCGGTGACTAAACTTGAGTAGCATGAGGAGCGGGCCTCGTATACAAGGGACATGAGATTTCTAACTTATACTTCGTCAAGCACGTACACCATAGTTTGTTCACTTTAACCTTAATCACTTCAAGAGGCTTATGATAGGGGCAATGAGAGCTGAAAGCTATAAGTTCCATAATTTTTGGAAGCTCTTTATGAGACTTGAATCCCTACTTCCTTTTATAAAAAGGCCTTTCTTCCACCATTATATTGAGTCTCCACCTTCTAACTTTATGCACCTTCTTTGAGAGCATAGTGGTCATTCTTAGTTCTATGTGCATTGTCCCAAGACTAGTTGATTGATGCATAACTTGATATTGCTTATTTTAAACTATTGTATCTAGTCACTCTTATGAACTTTGAAGGTGTCCTATGCATTTATATTTGCTACTCTATTGAGGGACAAGCTGAATACTACTATGCTATGTTTTCTTTATGTGAAACAAACAAACATCTTTTAAAGCATTGTTATTCATGAATCTTTTGTTTATGCCTTTTCATGTTAAATCATAGTTTCTTTGTCTTATTGCTAGAACTTTGTCTTTCATGTTATGATTGAAGTACTATGATCCTAGCTTTGAATGTTTTACAAATACTTTGATCAAGTCTTTGATGGTGCATGTCACCTCAAAAATTATTCTTTATTTTTATCACTTACCTACTCGAGGACGAGCATGAGTTAAGCTTGGGGATGTTGATACATTGCAAATGTATCTATAATTTTTGATGTTCCATGCTTGGTTTTATCCACTTTCTTGTGTTTTGTTCCAACTTTGGAGTACTTTTCATATGATTTCTTGGACTAACCTATTAACAAGAGCCATAGTGCCAGCTGCCTGTTTTCTGCTGGTTTTGGTTCTAGGAAAGTCAGAAAATGAATATTCTCAGAATTGGACGGGACAAAAGCCAAAGTGCCTATTTTTCCGGAAATCATCAGATGCCAGAATACGAGACGGAGAGGGGCCAGGGGGCCACCACACCATCTGGCCGTGCGGCCCAGCCTGGCCCGCGCCAGGGGGTGGTGAGGCCAGCCCTGGCACCCCCTCGGCCTCCCCTTACGCCTATAAGATGCCCTCGGGATGAAAACCTTAAGTGCCCGATCAAAAATCCACGAAAGAGTCTGTAGCCGTCGTCGTCTCCATACCTAGACCGGGAGGGATCTGAATCTCTTCCCGGCACCCTGCCGGAGAGGGGAATTCACCATGGAGGCCTTCTTCATCACCATGCAAGCCTCCGGTGTGATACGTGAGTAGTTCATCCTTGGACTACGGATCCATGTAGTAGCTAGATGGATGGTTCTCCTCCTTTGTGATTTCATGTCTAGATCTTGTGAGCTCCGTTTATGATCAAGATCATCTATTTGTAATTCTGCATGTTGTGTTTGCGGGGATCCGATGGATATTGAGATGCCATTTCAGATTGATTATTGATTCTATCATGTCTTTTTTATTTTTGATATTGCATGCTTTCCGTTGTTAGTAGCTATCTTGGCCAAGTAGATGCTAGCAACTCCAAGAGTTAGTATTTATGCTCGATAGTGGGTTCATGCCTCTGGTAATCTGGGGAAGTGACATAAATCTCTAAGGTACTAGATGTGCTGTTGCTACTAGGGAGAAAACAACAATCCTATGTTCATAGAACAATCGTATTGTTTACTTTACACGTAATTCGTAATGCAATTATCCGTTCCTTGCAACTTAATACTAGAGGGGGTTCGGATGATAACCTGAAGGTGGATTATTAGTCATAGATGCAGTTGGATGGCGGTCTATGTATAATGTTGTAATGCCCAATCAAGTCTCAAAGGAGTCAAGATGATTAGTATATGCATGTATTGCTTTCTCGATGTTTGTCAATTGCCCCACTGTAATTTGTTCACCCATCATGTTATCTATCTTAAGGAGAGCCACCTCTAGTGAACTATGGATCCCGGTCCTTGCCTTTTACATACAATCTACAATCTATTACTGCTTTGTGTTTAGTTTCTGCAAACTTTTACTTCTTTCCATTCGATACGTTTAATCCTTTATTTTTCACAAAACATGGTGAGATTGACAACCTCATCGCAAGTTGGAGACAAAGTTCTGTGGTTGTGTTGTGAAGGTCTCCATGTTGCTACTAGCACCAGTAGTGCGCCCTGCCAAAGCTCAGCTAGTAACACCTTTGGGGTGTTTCCTTGCTCCTACTGGTTCGATTAAACATTGGTTTCATAACTAGGGAAACTTGCTGCTGTGCTCATCATACCTTCCTCTTGGGGTTCCCAACGAGCTCTACATCATCATTTCTCCAGCATTTTTCTAGGCGCCATACTCAGAGCCATCCGATATGAAGTGGCAAAAGGCTGCTGTGCAACTTACCTCAAAATCTTTGGAGACTCAAACATCATCGCATAGCAAGTAATAAACAAGTGCGATGCCATCAACGACAACATGATCGTGGAGGGTTACTTCGACGGGTGTGAGGTCTCCCATTTCAGTAGAGCAAGCAACGAGGGAGCCGACAATCTTGAAAAAATTGGGTCCCTCTTCCTACCAGTACCACCCAGGGTTTTCTACAAGGAAATCAGCGAGCGCTCCATCAAGGTCAAGAAAACCACTAAAGCTGCAGAACCAAAGGCGCGCAAGGGGGAAAATGACAGATTGACTTGGGGGTTGCACCATCACCCGAGACACTTTCTCCGGAATACGAGGAAGAACCCAAAGACGTCATGATGATACAAACCACGTGGATGTAGCTTTACCTAGTGTACATGATAAACGGAGAACTCCTACAAGATACAGTCGAATTAGGGCGTATCACCCGCCGATCTAGGGCCTTCCGAGTAATAAAGATAGAACTCTAAAAAAGGAGTATCTCGGGTGTGCTCCAGCTGTGCGTGACACTCGAGGAAGGGAAGCTCATCCTCAAAGACATCCATGAACGTATATGTGGCCACCATGCCAGCAGCCGAGCAATAGCATCAAAGGCCTTCCAGACGACATTCTAATGGCTCACTGCGGTCTAGGACGCGAAGGATATAGTAAGGACATGTGAAGCATGCCATGATTTGCTACAAAACCAAACACACATGTGGCTGAACTGCCCCCCATACCTTTGGCTTGGCTGTTTGCTCAATGGGGACTCGATATGGTAAGAAAACTCCACAAGTCGTCTCTTGGACGACACATCTTTCTACTCATCGCAATCGATAGATTTACCAGGTGGATTGAGGTAATACTTGTCACTAGCCAAGATGATACTTTAGCTATGAACTTCATCAAGTCAATAGTTTTCTGCTTCGGGGTGCCTCACAACATCATTACCGATAATGTATCAAACTTCACTTCAGGAGAATTCAAGGAATACTGGAAGGAGATGGGCATACAAGTGAGCTACGCGTCAGTTGCCCACCCAAAACTCAACGACCAGGTGTCAAAAGCCAATGGACTTGTGACCAATGGTGATACAGTCCGACCTACAGTCGTTGTCATATCAAACACTTCTACTTATGCCAAGTCATCATGGACTCCTAGGGTGAATTCGTTCCTATCTATGTATGACATTGACACTCCCTTGAATGGCTTGCTACTTCATGCAAATGACCTTTGTGTACTCAGATACGAACCTCAAGCTCGTCCCCAAGTCGCCCAAGAAGATGGACAAGAGAAGCCAACTCCAGGACCAGAGTCTCCGCCGTCATCGTCCCAGAGCCTCCGCCTCCCTAGCCCCGAAGTCTCCCGCCACCCCTCACTTGACGACCAACTACAAGTTCCTGACGTCCACCCGAAGTCCCCTCCTCCCAAACAAAGGAGTCTCCACCTCCCATACCAAAGAGTCTCCACCTCTGTGACGAAGGAGTCTTGCCTCCCA
The DNA here is from genome assembly GCA_910589775.1 of Avena eriantha. Lineage (NCBI taxonomy): Eukaryota > Viridiplantae > Streptophyta > Magnoliopsida > Poales > Poaceae > Avena > Avena eriantha. The sequence continues at coordinate 313,022,558 of OU342743.1, forward strand.
TACCAAGGAGACTCCAGCCTAAGTGATGGGCATACGTGCCACAGCTGGGCCCTTGGACCATGTACCCCTTATTCTATTCCAACCCTAGTTTTATCCCCAAAATACTCTTGTTTAAGTGGATGGACTATATAGAGACCCCACCCCTTATTGTATCCCTTAGGCATAGAGATAGAGTAGAAGACAACCCCTCTGTGGAATCTCTCTAGTTTTGCCTCATCCCCTTACAAGGGGACCGACTATCGTCACCAATCTCGTTGGACTTTGCATAGCTCATCCATCATTGTACAAGGCATATGTTTGCGAGTGCGTGAGTATAGATGTCAAGATCCTCCCTAAGGTGTTCTTCCCTCTCTAATGTGGATTGATGGGATCATGTTTACCGATCTTTCCTTGCGAGGATTCTATCAGCCTGGTGGCCGCTATTTGGGAGCAATAGGCCTTGCATCATGTTGTGTTTGGGTGTGTTCATCGTGTTCTTCGTGAGGTGTGTGTTCGCTTCCGCTACCTTCTCCATTTCCCTCGCTTTTCCCATTGTTTTGATCAAGAGATCCATGAAGATCGGGCCACCCTTGAGGGTAACCCTTATCATCTAGTATCAATAGCTTTTGGTTGCCACTGATTTCTCATCGATTTGGTCTTTTCCCCATAAATTCGAAAATTCCACCAAAATAGCCCAATTCCGTGTTTTGGATTGATATGAGTTTTGAGTGTGTTTTGGTAGGTTTTGATCAGATTACTTGGTAAACTTGTTGATCTACCTTGCTATGTGTTCCCATAGCCTAATTCCTTGATTTCCCCACCAATTTGACGTTTTGGTGCAAGCTTTTCTGCCCAATCGAACCCGGCTCATGTTCTTGAAGTTATGGAATCGACTGGGTCGGAGTCTCCACCATAAGTGACTCTAGGCCAGAGTCTCTGCCCCTCCCCCCAAGAACAGAGTCTCTGCCCCTATACCAAGGGCTTGCACCAGAATTCTAGCAAACTACTTTGAGCTTCCTCACAATTTTGATCATAGATTTTGCAACTCATATTTTGGTGTTCTTTAGATCATTTCAAATAGGAGAAGGAGCTATAAATCATAATCCAAGTTGTTCATGCTATCTACTCCATCCAAATTCTATGAGAAAGTTGGAATCCAACAATAAAGGGTGAAGATCGGTGGTAAAAGGTATAAACATTTCGTGACTTCTCCCCACTTGCATTCCTTTGTGAACTACACTATCTTTGAGACCAACAAACAACTACTAAGACTAGTTACTCCTATGATTGCTTGGGATTTGCACATTTGATACCTTGTAGAATTTTGAGCAAAAATTGTGAGCGTGCTATCTCATATTTCTATCTTGTATAGTTATTAGAACAAGGAAGAGGCAAGTGAAAAAGAAAAGAAAAAGAGTGATACAAAAAATAGAAAAAGAAAAATAGAGAAACAAGTGCCTCATAAAATAGGAAGCGCAAGCTCATTGAACATCATATAGGTGTGGTACTTTGTGCAAATCTTGTAGCCCACCAATTTTTTTTTGCAATCAAACTAGCGTCTCTCATTGCACTTCTGCGACATGAGCTTACATTATTTGCTAGGTAATCATATCGTTATTATCTTAATTTCTATGTCACACAAGTCCCATTTATCCCACCATGTGCGTTTCCTTAACCATTATTCCTATATCATGTGGATTGACTTGTTTTGCTTTGTGATCATCATGGTTCTTTACTTTCCATTGCAATATCTTGATTTCTGATTGTTTCTTTGACATGCCACTTTTCATACCTATCCACCATAAGCCTTTTGTGCATGTTGTGTAGTTGGGTTTAGGTTGCTTTGTCACTTCACTTTGCTTGGGTTTTATTGCTCTCAAGTGTGTCCACTTGCACGATACTATCTTCCAAGGTTAAGTAAGGTTTGGCGTTGTTTCCCTAACACACACTACTTCCATATACACCACTTGGTCTTATGAATCATGTCTAGTGCGACACCCCCAGGACCAGGGTTAATCAAATACCAGAGCTTAGCCTAACATAAGCTTAACATAGAGCTCGAGGATATCCAGTGGGAAATCGGTAACACAACAGTAACCCCGTGACACAAAATTTATTACAGAAAGCTCATAACTGAGCGAAGAACCAAAATATTACAAGCAGAGGTCACTGACCACAAACATCAAACAACGGAAGGAAAATTATGCTATTAAGTATATCAAACTTAACAAATGGCCTAAGAGGCCTGAAGCATAATGATGACGTCCTAGCCCATAGATTCCAGGCTGCTGGCCGGGAACCCCAAGCTACTCGTCGGTGTCGAAGTCGTACCAAACTTGTCTTCAGGGGAACACTTATTCTGCTACAAAAGTATCAACAAAGCAAGGGTGAGTACAGGGTGTACTCCACAAGACTTATGGTTGGTGGGGTTATTTTGCATAAAGCCATCTTTGTTTATAAAACAAGAGGGAGAGAAGAAGCTCATCTAATCAGAATATTTTAAAAGGGGATAAGAGAGCAACATCTCCGAAGAAATTGATCATCAGCTTTTGATATCCACCAAAGTAATCCTCATCTCACAACTAGGATCACCCCCTCGTAGCCATGAGGAAGCATCCTTAAGCACACGTTGATCTGCCAAGTTTTACGATTAGGTTAACATTCTCTGTGATCACTACAAGAAAAGTTTCCTTCCGCAACGAATTGGCCCGACGGTCGTCGTAGAAGGTGCGTCTGCCGCGACGAAATTCTCGGCTCGACCGTGGCTGATGGAATTTTTTTTTCTGGTTTCGCGGCCCTCTACTACGACGGATCTGCTAAAAACGTGGAGGAAGCTCGGCTGGCGCGTGGCAGAAGCAAGATTTTCGTTTCCTCGCGCGATGTTGACTCACTGAAGTCTTTTGAGGCGTGTGGGTCCCGGACGTCAGTGTATCTAGCGGACCATACTTTTTAGTCGCGCCTCCCTGATTTGAACTTGATAACGTAGCTCGAGGCGTCTGCCATTTAGTCAGGATGCTAGGTCCCACATGTCAGCCTCTCATTAGAAGGATCGTGTGTATGATGGAATTTTTTTCTTTCGCTCGTGCTACCCTGTTCCGAAGTTGATAGTGATGCTCCATGCACCTACCGTTTAATCAACCTCCTGGGACCCACATGTCATCCTCTCATTAGAAGAAACATGTGTATGATGGAATTTTTTCCTTCGCTGGCGCTACCCCGTTCGGAAGTTGATAGCGCTACTCGACGCATCTACCGTGTAACCAACCTCCTAAGCCCCACATGTCATCCTATCATTAAAAGAAACGTGTGTATGATGGATTTTTTCCTTCGCTCGTGCTACCCTGTTCTGAACTTGATAGCGATGTTCGATGCATGTACCATTTAATCACGATGCTGGGCCTCACATGTCATCCTCTCATTAGAAGAAACGTGTGTATGATGGATTTTTTACCCTCTGTTGCGCCTTCGTGTTCCGAACTTGATAGCGCTACTTGCTGCTTCAGCCATTTATACAGGCTGGTGGGCCTGACATGTCAGCCTCCTCTGTACAGGAAACGTGTGCATGCGAGACTTTTTTCTTCTATCGCGCCTCCCCGTTTGGAACTTAGCAACGTTGCTCGATACAACACCCATATAATGTCTCCCTGCTGGGTCCACATGTCAGCCGCCTATGTAGAGGAAACGTGTGTATGTTGGACATTTGTTTTGGTCGCGTCCGCCGGTTTGACCTTGGTAATGTTGTTCCATACGGCAGGCGTGTATGGTCTTGCTGCTGGGGCCCACGTGTCAGCCTCTCTCGACAAGAAACGTGTCGATCTTGGTCTTGTTTTTTCCAGTCAAGACTGTTGTACAAGTACTTTTTAAACACGCTCATTAAACTTGATCTATTGTATGGTAAGGTTGATGGGCGCTAGCTGCATGCAGGTGGGTCGGCCATGTAAGCCTCTCAGTACAAAAATATTGCTACAAATAAACTGTATGCCTTACCACTACACAAGAAAATTGTTATCCTTTTATAAAATGTAAAAAATGTATACTAACATCGTATATAACTGATATATTTTTCTTCTTAAAAATTGCTTGTCCATCTGCTACGCGTGATTGCTAGCAGCTCAACAAAAAAATGTTAAGTATAAATAATGTAGTAGGTAGTACTTAAAAACATGGATAGGCGGAGTTTTTTTAGGGGTGGGTGGACGGTGCCCAAAAAAGGCCGAATTGGAGAAAAATGGGCCAAGCAGAGATTGATGGGATATTTTCGTGGGCTCTCACCCAATCTAACTAGGCTATTTGTGCGGCCGAATGACCCAAAACAAGGCCGAGTTAGAAGGTCTTGGGCTATAATGAGGCTGGATGGGCTAATTTCTTGGGCTCGATAGTTAAAATCCCAAGGTACATGCTGGGGCTCGGCTGGATTCAAAACAAAGCCATCAACAAGGGGAAAAGGTATTAAATATGAGCGCCTAGATCCCAGGTGCCTGAGAACTTGTTATGTTAAAGAGCTGACGTCACCCTACTAATTGTGCTAATACTCAGTTGTAACCTAGTAGTTGCAACTCATTAAATTCCCATTTACAAGCTGTTGCAACAAATGTGTAACCCTCACGTTGCACCAATCACGAGGTAAATCCAATGGCGAGAGCGGTGACTATTGAGAACTGGCAAATCTGATAAAATATTCACAGATATTTCTGTGAAAATTGTGGACAAACACCCCGCGCCCGCCAAAACTTTCCGCCGAAACCCCAAACTTTCCTAAGCCCTCCCTCAATCAAGCGACCAGCCCCTGTCACTTCAAATTTTGCGCCGTTCTTATGGGAGATGCACCAGATTAGAACCAGGCCTCAAACTTCTCCACGCCTTAAAAAACTTCTCGATGCCTTTCTATCAACAGTGTCGGCCTACCACCATTGGCCGCGCCATTCTTCACGAGACGCACCGGCCGACGGTCAGCTGGGCGATCCCCATGCTTCGCCTGCTAGATTCAGGCACTGGACATTCTTCTTGGCTTTGGTTTATTCTCCACCTCTCCTAGAAATAGTTAAAGCTTGTGACCATCTAGATTTACAAGGTTCTTGCAGATTTGGGTAGGTACGTTCTTTAGGTTAATCTATAGTAAAGCTCTGGACATAAGAGTTCGGAAAAATCTTAAAAAGGACTTGGTAGAGATCCTGTGTAAGCTTTTGACCTAATATATTCCCCATACTTCTTTGATACAATGGAGCATTTGGTTGTTGATGTACCTGACAAGGAAGTACTTAGAGGTACAATACAGTATAGATGGATGTACCCTATAGAACGTCAACTTTGCATTTCCATGGAGCGGGAAGATATCCGTAGACTGTTTGATAAGTGAGTGTTATGCAAATATATCTTCACATATAAGACTATAGAAAAGTTAGATATATTCAGATGTCTGACTTGGCTATGTTTTGTAGGTTCTTCGCATAAATAAAAGTACCAGCAAATTTCATTCCACCAATAAAAAGAGCGGATGGACTAAGATCTAAGGATCATGTAAGACGCTCAAATTGCACTAGGAATTGTCTATGAATTGTCCAGATGGGGTAACCTCTTGTCTATTTTGTAACGCTAGATTTTGGAACTTGAATTTCTGGCCCTTATTTGTGGTCCTGATAGGAGTATAATAAAAGCTTCAGCTTGCATTTTCAACGGTGTCTGCCATAGCGCTGATGTACCTTCTGTGGAGACTGACGCAACTGGAGGTTGTCGTGATGAACCTACGCTGGATTGCATTTAGATTCAAAATCCTGCACTTGACATTGTCGTCCCAAGGAAAAGAAAGTTGTGGATCTGGTAATAACGCCTTCTGTAGAACAAGATGCTAGAGGTGATGATTTATGAATTGCATGTCCCTCTCTATCAATGAAAATGGCATATCGTTTGCCTTATTTCAAAAATAAATAAATATTTGCATGTCTCCTTGTGTTAGTCGATGCAAAGAAGATATTTTTTTCTGTTCAAGTCATGTGAACAAATATGTTTGTATGTAGAGACATAAATGCGGATTGAGTGACAAAATCAGCATAAAATTGCCAGTCAATAACACAAGCATAATGGCATTGCATGAAAAGGAACAAAACCATCTTTTCACCGTGCTTGTGAAAAGGAGATGAGCCAGGGATCACGCCTGCAAGTGGCAGAGGCCAATTCTTGTGCAGCTCAGCTAGCATTGGTTTATCATCAATAATACTCAAGAATCCGAATATTATGATTACATACTAGGAGTAGTTCCAGTTCCACACTACAGTTCAACATGCAAAAGTGTAAGAAATGCGTAAGGTAGCTCCATAATACAGGTTCTATAGAAAAGCATACAAATCATAAGAAAGAAAGATCCGCATCACAGTTCACCACCTTTAGGTGCAACAATTTCTACAGATTGTAAACCCAAATCACCGCCTCCTTCAGGTGGCACGATAATTTCGGGAGCGGGATCAGCAGCACCAACAACAGCCCCAACACCGGTAGCATGAGTCTCCACAATAGGTGAACTATCGAGCACTACAATGTCCGTTGAAGGCTCTTCACTGCCAGCTCCAGCCGCACAAGTCTCCGCGGATGGTAAAACCGATCCACCACCTCCATCATCTGGCACGACGATGGCAGGTGTAGGCTCATTAGTACCAGCTGCAGCTGCAACTGCATCTGTCTCCACAGAAGGTAAACAAGGAGGCGTCTTAGGTGTAGCGATCTGACATCCATTTTCTACTCCGTCATCAGGAAACTAAGAGTCTTCTTCAACTTTGTGCTTCTGCGGTTACAAGATAAATAGAGATTGCAACGAAAGCATCTACGCGCAACGACAATAACATATGTCATTCTATTGATTTACCTTGTCATCTGGGATAGCAGAAGTCACAGGATTGGAAACTATTTCATCGAGAATCCTCTTTTTTGAGCCTTCCTCTATCTCCTTCTGCAGCAAGTTGTAATATTGATTACATGATGTTGATTGACAAATATATGCAAATGTTCAAAAGTTTGCGCTGTCGAACTACCAACTTCGAACGGATCCCCACTGTTCTTAGTTATGGGATCTAGCCCAGAAAACAAGCTTCTATAGAATCCTAGTCTACAAAAAAAGGATGCATACCCAGGATATGAACTACTCTACACATGACAATGTTGCGCAATCGACAATAAAAATTTAACCGCATCATCAACTGTATCATGTAAGTTCGGAATGAATCTAGATACACTCGTTTCACATAACCTAAAACATCTTATATTATGAAAAAGAGGGAATAGGTACTAGTGTTCTAGTATTTCACAAACTGCCATTGCTGCTGCAGGACAGAGATGACGGATGATCCACCGCCATACAGAAGGTTGCCGCGCCGATCTTGCCACCACCTGTAGAGGACGGAGCCGAGGAGATGGTCGGCAACAATATGGAGCGAGAAGCCAGGGGTGGTAGTGGATGTGAAGAATGGACTGAGTAAAAGAGGTTGTGTGTGTGTGGATGGAGGCCGGTGAGGGAGTTAAATCCAGCTTGTCTCGGAAGGAACACGCTGCCATGTGCACCGGCGTGTGCAAAACTCCCTCCCTCTCTCTTCCGTGGCAGCTACTGACAGTAGTACTCCACCTAGCTTCATCGAGTTATCTAGTACTCCTACTAGTAGACCTTTACTACTACTACTAGGTAGACAAGGAGTACTTGTTCATAAGAAGAAAAAAACTAGACTAGCACACCATCATACAGTATTACCTTGTCAAATTACTGGTGATGCCATGATGAGCGACATGTTTTTCCTGGTAAACCTGGAAACATCGTGTTCCTTCCACCGCGTGCAGTTTCTGAGTGAAGTACTTACCAACACGTCCAACTTAGGCTTACAGGACCCAAACCGCAGTGAAAAAGAAACAAAACTACGGACATGCAAGGAGTAATACTAACAATACTACTATTGTACAACATTCTGGAAGAAATTATGTACGGAATAGTAGTAGAGTATATTTGTACTCCTAATAAGGTTCTTTTACAAGCTTGGTGAAATATACATACTAGAGAAACTACCAAGTGTACAAAAGGGGTTTTTGGTCATACGAAGTATTTTACAAGCCAGACCGGGTGCGAAACTAATTGCTGAGTACTTGTACATCAGCTAAAAACCAGCCAAAAGAAAGAGTTCAACAGAAGGCCGAGACCAAGTGAGTTATCCTTGAACAGGCTCGTTCCACTCCAAGGCGTTTGAGAAGCTTGGGATGAACCAAAATGGAGTCTCCGACCATGTCCAGCGAGTGTTGGTGTGGAAACAAACAACTGCGTCACCATTCAGGCTGAAGCGGCAAATTTCAAGACGCAGCTTGTACTCGAGCCAATTTCTTGGTGTGATGTGTAAACACAGTTCCTTCTCGTCAGATGTCCTAGCGAATCATTTGCATCGCCTACTGCAATGATAATCGGATAGTTCACGCCAAGAAAAAGAGAATATGATCCAAGGTCAGTAACCCTTTTCCATCGGTTAGCTGCAGTTAACTGCCTTGTGTCCATCGAGAACTCCATGCACTCAAACCCAGAAGGATAGGTGCGAACGGTGCGACCATAGTGAACAACACTAGTATCTTCAGCAATTGCATTGCCTGAGACACCATATGTATAGACCAGAAGAAGTCTTGAACCACCGGTAGATCTTGCTAACCACCACCTACCAGGATCATTCTCCTCATTGTCCTCAACAACCCCATGTGTCAGGTATAGCACATCGCGTGGCGACAGGATAAGGATAGGACCTTCAATGGGAAAGGAAATGTAACATGGAAATAATATTGTATTGATCTGACATTGTAGAAGTTGATATACAGTACTATTTTCAAAAATCTTGATTATACTTAAGATGTTTGATTGCGTAAAAAATGCCAACCTAGGGAGATGCTGTGGAAATTCTAATTCTTTTCGAAATGGGGATATGCTATGGAAATTCTCCTACAGACACGATTTGATTCATGGGATCAAATGAAATAGGAAATAATCCTATAGGATCTTGAATGTAAAGTTCATAGGGAAAAAAGCAAGGTTGGATCCTACAAGATTTTGGTGTCTTATATACCAAAGTAAAACCAACAAGGATTATTTCTAGGAGGTTTAATATCTTATCTTATCTTGCCACTATGTACTGTATGAATAACTTTGAATATTCACCGTTGGATCAGGACTAGCGAATCCCTAGGGAATTCCTTCGAATCAAACAAACTAAAATTTTAATGGAATTCCTACTAACCAATGAAAGTTCAGAAAAAATAGCTTGCATCGATTCAGGAACAAAGCTAATAAAATATGCAGGGAGGAGAATTTACCAAGTTCCAGAGAGTTCCATGCATAAACACAACCGTTCTCGGTCACGGTGAACACACGATCGTGTTGGATAATAGCATCGCAGTATCTGAAGTAGCCCTAGAACTCGTTGACACAAACTGACCATCCATGACTATCATTCCCATTGATGACAGCAATCTTGAATTTGAAAATGGCGACTAGAGAGAAATCTTTGTATCCCCCAGCAGCTGTCGGAACTTGGCAAATGACTATCTTCTGCAGTTTAGTACGTCGACCTTCATCAGCATCATCTTGAAATGTAAGTGCAGAACCTTCAGTCGGTTCAAACCCCGACACTTGCGGAATAACAATCTTGCGATGAGTGTACACGTTGACAAGGTCCCACATGAAATCGGGCCCAACTGCGACGATCCAATCTCGATTGCCGCCTGCTTGCTGCTCATCAAAACCATTTGGCATCACAGCATCGGAGGAGAACCTGTCCAGCGGTGTCAGCTTACACGGGCTGCCCGCCACTTTGAAGCAGTCTTTGGATTCCCACAGTCTCACCGTCGGGTGAGAATGAAGAACACATGGGAGACCAAACAGATGAGAAGAAGGCGTAGTTCCGCTCTCTTTTGCTGATTGAAGAATATGTTTGGACGAACTGACGAGGCTCGTGGTGGTGGTGGCGTCGCAATGGTTGATGAGTACTTGAAGAGGGCCTTCGGTGAACACCTTCTGAAACTAGTCAGGATCTTTACAAACCTTGCTCGATCTCACCATGGAAGGAGGCTGCAGATGGTGTTTTGGGGGATTTCTTTGGGGTGGGGTGGGGGAGGGAAGATCGATTGCGTGAGCTGGCGGCCGGGGTGCGATGGAGAAGACAAAGGCTGATGGTGCATAGTACTAGTACTCTACTACTAGTAGTACTGCAGAAGGTGGGCGAGCGGGGGTGGGGCTCCAACTGAGGCTAGTTGCACAAACCTCTAACAAATAGAGCCGTAGTTGCAAATAGCTCCAACTGCTGAGCCCCGGGTATGTAAGAAATAATGCTAAGAGGGCTAATCAAGAATTTTGTGCTATGTGCAGCATTTGTACCCAAAGTAATTGTAGTATAGTAGTTTATTGCAACTAGACTACCCTGATTATCTAGAGTTCCCTGCAATTTTGAATCCAATTGTTGGAGGTTTGTGCAATTTCCACCCTCCTCGTGTTCCGAGGAAGCTCTATGACCCTATGTTCAAACAAAAAAAATGATCAAAGACAAAAAAAGACCATCTCCTAGGGCTCGTTTGATTTGCAGGATTCTCAAAACATAAGAAGAGGAAACTACAGGAATTTGGATCAAGTATGTGTTTGAATCACAGGAAAGCAAAGCAATTATACCATGAGGTTGGAGTGGACGGAAATTTTCCTAAAAATAGAGGGCAAAGGAATACTTTGAAGGAATCTCAATACCCGTGTTTTTCCTATTCCTATATTTTTTCTATCCTGCGTTCCAAACGGGACATAATTCCTGCATATTGGAATCCTATGAATCAAACAAAACAACGTAGGATCATTTCCTAAGGGACAAGATCCATCACAAAACCTTTGGATTTTCTTTGTATCAAAGAAGGAATAAAAAAGGTTTCCTCTCTCAGGAAAAAAGGAACTCCACTTCTTGGAGAAAAAAAAGGAACTCCACCTCTTGGAGAAAACAAAGAAACTCCACCTCTTGGACAATTCACTATGATGAGAGTAGCTACTAAAGTCTATGTCTAGTACTAGCTGTAGGGCCCAACCATAGCATGTTATTTACAAGTAGTACTAATAGTACAGTACCAGTCTTTGCAGGTGCCTCGACGAAAACAAAATAAAGCTCTACAAGTAATAAATGGCCATGGCAATTTCCAAGATACACAATCTTTTGCTTGTTCATTTTGATATGGCGACAACCAGAGGATAGAGGAGTACTAGCTACTTTGTGTCTTGAGCCATCGAGCTGGAGTAGAAATTTGGATATCTAAAAACCTGAATTGTCTTGTTAAACCAATGGTCGTTGCATGCAGCTTAACCAAACATACTTACTATACTACTTTACTGCGCATCCGAAAAACTAGGGAGTACAAGAATAACTAGTACACTAATGTTACACAGAGAGTTTTTTTTGAACAGACACAGAGAGTTTGACATTCATCTTGTAGCGCCAAAAGCAGAAGTTGTTCCAATATAGTACTGTAGTAGTCACGTCCAGGTTGCCTTACAATGAAAAAATAGTACGATAAGCAACAAGATTCATCTATTTTTGTACTCCTATTTGTGTATAGTAGTAGTACTACTACGTACTCAGGAACGGTACGAGCGTGTGCTCCACCAGTGCGCCTCCGCACGTAGGGTAATCCAGTACGGAGTAGATTGCCACCGCATGGTCGCGTGATTATTATGCATTGGTCCATGCTCTAGTCGTGGCCACGTGCCGCAACAGTAAAAAAATTGTGAAAATAGATTTACTCATAAATATCTACTCCCTCCATCCTAAAATAGTAGTTACTGACTTGGCTTTGTCTAGATACACATGCATTTCGATGCATTTTAGTACTTAGATGCTCCCTCATTTCCAAATTAGAAAGCATACTAGGTTTTGTTAAAGTCAATATTTATTAAGTTTGACCAACTATATATACAAACATACTAACTTACATAATGTCAAACGCATATAATATGAAAACATGGTTCGTGATGATTCTGATAACATTGAGTTGATGTCGTAGATGTCCATATTATTTTCTAGATATTTAGGCTAGATTCCAGGACAACCTATCCTGCACGCTGGATCCACGTCGATGCGTCGTCCACACGAGCGCAATTTCGACGGCAATCTTGGTTCAAGACTTAAATCAAGTCAAATTGACAAGTTTGGGCATAAAATTCCGTAATTACTGAGTTAGATGACTAAAATCGAAATACCATAAGAACGGTTAGTGTGTTTATCTCTGGTCCATGTCGTAGAAGTGAACAATTACATAAAATTCATACTAAACCCCTAAATACTCCGTAATAATATTAACAACAAACTTAGTTTACATCCAAAATGCATCCTTCCTAGTACCAAAAGAGAACCTACATGTGACTACTACTAGTAAACTGGACTAGTAAAATAGTACTACTAGTAGTACTATTTATCTGCTAATACACCATTACAATCTTGATCATCATCCGTAGTTTAAGATCATTTTTCCTGTCGATGCAAATCCAGAAAGATACATGAGTGGACTGTCCAACCTTCATCAGAAACCACGGCAGCACCCCGAGGTACGTCCTGAGCTTGTCGGATGGGAGGTTGGCTGGCGACGAGCTGCTCGTTAGCTCGATTACCGCATTAAGGCTCTCGACCATCGACAAGTCCGCCGACCCCGGCAGGCCAGGCGCAAACAGTTTCACCGTGTATGACGACCACAAGCACTTGTCCTGCCTGATGAACACCAAGGACACGACGGCGGCCGGGCCGAGCACGCTGATGGTCAGGCCGAACAAGGCACCATCATCCCCGCAGAGGAAGCGCGTGAATCCCCTCATGCTTGTTGGTGGTGGAGTCGGGATGAGGCCAAAGAAGGCGTTGCCATAGATGGCCCTGGTTACTATGAACCCGTGGGCCTCCTTCATGTGGGGAAGGAGCTCTGCTGGTGAGGCAATGAAATCACAGGCGGAATCAATGCAACACCAAGGCCGTGCGAGCACGCGATCTTGTCTCATCGGGCTTGTCGAAGGCGATTAAGCTAAAGTAGCTGTTGTAGGGGCACTTAATCATCGCCTCAGACTGGACGGCGTCCATAGCAGCCGGCTCACAGTCGAATCCACCGACACGGTACCCAAACTTGTGGGAGTGGTTAAAGAGGGAAGATCGGCTCACTGACGTAGTGCCCGCCGACCAGAAACCCCGGTTTGGTGGGTATACTGAAGAGTATACTAATTGAGTTTCGTACTGTACTGGTACGATTATATAGGAATACGCTAGGCATGGGTGCACTGGTGGCAGCTACACTTGGCCACTTTTTACTTAGACAGTATCCACACGATGTACATGCTTCGTCAAAACAAAAAGGCTGCAGAAAGTTGACATGTGAGTAATAAAGCAGGTGTCACGCTGTACTGTACCAGATAGTACAGTACAGACAGAGGGAGAGACCGAGGCAAGAAGATCCAGGTGAGTGAGAGGCAAGAAAATCTACTCCCGGAGAGAGACGAAAAGCCTGTGGCCTACTGCAGGGGAGAGACCGATGACTGCATGCATGTCTTCGACACCAACCTATAATTAACTTTTCTGGTCTTAACAAATTTAGATGTCCTTAATAATTCCATACAAAGAGAGTACTAATAATAGTAGTAGTACTACATCTTAGAACAAATCAGACAAACCAGTACTGCATTTATTAGTGGTACTTTTTTCAGACATTATAATTAGTAGTAGTACTTAGATTTGTGAAAAACCAATCTAGGTTACTACTTCAATAGAGAGTACGATCACTCTGTTTTATGGATTCTTGTTTACTATACGTACTAGTAGTAAAAGCTAGAATGTAGATTGTTTGAGAACAAATTTTGGCTCTACAATATCTAGCATACGCGCAAACCTCAAAAGATACTTCATTGCTTAGTTTTAGGGATCTTGTGCTAAATGCATGGACTTGGATGTAATTTTCATTTTTACGAGATCCTTGATGTAACTTGTACTTACACCGACCGCGTGTTAACTAATAAAGCACCTCGCTCCTACGGGACCTACCACAATTAAAAAATAATTATACTGCCCCGATTATCAGACAAAGTGGAACATGGTTTCTTATAATTCCAAAGTTTTTAGAAATAGGATGTTTCAAACTTCCCAGCTAACTTTGCACACTTTAGTGACTTTTTGCCGATTTAACAAAATTAGGTCAAACATTTGCTACACAAGTAAGGGCAATTAATTGCTATTGAATTAAATGTATTTTTAGAGGTAGATGGGTGATGTAGTAAACAATGTCGTCGGTGTTAGATTCCAACTATCACAAAAGAACATTTAATTCTCAATTTTTCAAGTGATGACGAGATTGTTCTTTTACGTAAAGAAACTCCGAAGAATATGGATATGAATACCACAAGACAAGTTTTCAGACATAAAGAGTGTTGGGATTCCTAGCATAGAAAACAAAAAATTTCCTACGATGGGAACTATATGCCAAGATCTATCTACTAGATACAAGCAACGAGTGGATATATATCCATGGAGAACTTACCCTTGAAGACAACACCGCTTTGTTAACGAGTTGGAACTCGTGGATGATCTAGTCGTACACTTGCCGATCTCAAGATCATGATGAAGTCCAACAGGTCCGGCTCCAGCACGTCCTTCAGATCCAGCTCCAGCAAGTCCAGTACCACCAAGTCCAGCACCGCAAAGCAGCGGTGCATACGTGATCGCACACACGTCCGGTACCCCGACAACCTCCATCCCTCGCTCCAGCAAAGCAGCGGAAGCATCAACTCCTTTCCAGATAAAGCCACTGGGAACATGTATCTCGCTAATCCGAGACCATGAGGAAATAATACTAGAGGGGGAGAGAGATCCTTCACGAGGAGGTGTGTGGAAGAAGGGGTGTGAGGGGGGCCTTTTATAGGAGGAGGGGAGGGTACCCCTCCCATGGCCGGTGCCCCATGGAGGTGACCCTTCACCTCCCCCATTCATGTGGTGGTAACTCCCTCCACATAAATTTCCCTCTTCACATTCTCCATTAAAGTCTCCACTTTAAATGCATTAAATTTCTCCAAATTTAATGCTCTCTCATTTAATAAAACTCTTTTATTAGTTTTATTCAGAATTTTGTTAATTACTTTAATTAACAAACATTCACATAAAACACCCTGCAACATTTCAATATTACATGCAGAACCAATTTTAGCAATTTCACCCGAAACAATTTTGGTTTCTATTGAAATAATTCCAGCGCTTTCTTAAATCTTTATCTAAAACATATTTTCTCCAAATGGTGTTGGTATCCCTTAAGTGTGTCACCCTACAGTTCGCGAATAATGCAGACATGATCGAGACCCCTCTCAGATCAATAATCAGAAGCGGGACCTGGAGATCCATACTGACTCCTACACATTCAACGATGACTTCTGTGATCGTGAGAACCTTTAACGCTAGTAACTAAATCCCTTTGTCTCGCGATATATTACATGTCCGAGATTCGATCATCGGTATCTCCATACCTAGTTTGATCTCGTTGCCGACATGCACTCTTTTCTCGTTCCCATGATATAACATTCTAGTGATCACATCACTTGCTTGCAAGCTATTTCAATGTGATATCACCGAGAGGGCCCAAAGTATATCTATCCGTCATTGAGATGGACAAATCCCACTCTTGATCTATGAGCCTCAACATAATACCTTCGTAGCACTGAACCCACCTTTATAGTCACCCTGTTACGGTTTGACGTTTGATGTTATCAAGATACTCTTCCGGTGTTAGCAATTAACATGATCTCATGGTCTAAGGACTAAGATTACTTCGTATGATGTTATAACAATATAAACATAATGACTCTAATCGTAATGCTATACTTCAGATGAATGTTCATCACATCATTCCACCAATGTTGTGACCTCGTTATTAACAACATCCAATGTCCATGATCAGGAAACCTTGATCATCTTGTTAATCAATGAGCTAGTTTATATGAGAGGCATTACTAGGAACTTTGTATTTTTTTATTAAACACACATGTATTAACGTTTCCAATTAATACAATTATAGCATGCAAAATAAACATTTATCATAAACATGGAATAAGATAATAACCACTTTATTATTGCCTGTCGGGCATATTCCCTTCAGTCTCCCACTTGCACTAGAGTCAATAATCTAGTTTGAAAAACTTTTCGTATTGAACACCTATGGCTTTCTGGTGTTGCATATACGTGATTGCTAGTGGTTAACATAATCTCCGGATCTGACAGTTTCAGGTTCGTGTGTATTTGCATGTCTTTGCGTCTCTATGCATCACTCATTCTCAAATGAGATGGCATTGTATAAATTTGGTCCTTTGGTGAGACCTTTAGTTCGTTCGGGTTAAAATATGTTGATATTATTTTCATACAATATATCTTCATAGTATTAGCCCACTTTGAATCACACCTAGTTTGATAACAAACTACTTAACACAAATGCCCTCCTTTGCTGCTACTATAGCAGTTATATACTTAGCCTTTTGTTGTAGTATCCGTCACAATGTCTCAACTTTGGAACTCATCCAAATCCATCATGGAACATCTTTTCCTTTACATTGTGCCACCCATAGTCTAAACTGAGATAAATTTAATTTGTATCTTGTGACAAAACTAGTATCAATGTAACACTTTACAATGAACTACCTTTAACTATTTGTCACTTATACATGATATATTCTTAGTTCTTCCAAAGCTCATAAGAATATCTTTTCCATGAAGCAAGAACCTTTCTTGTTGTTTCCATATTGAACCCTTTCAATATCTCATATATGTATGTATGGCATAACCATATTAGCGCCTCAATCTATTCATATAGACATTGATGCCAAATATTCCGGTTTTGCCCAAGTCTTTCATCAAAATCTTATTTCAATGAAATTCTTAACTTGTGTCAATACAATATACATTATTTCCAATCAACAATATGTCCTCTACATAATGTATTAGAAATATGTCTCAGTGCTCCCACTTAATTTTTTGCAAATGCAAGCATCTTCATCATCTTCGATGAATTTAAACTCTTTTAACAGTTTCATCATGGTGAAGATCCCAACTCTGCTATGCTTACTTCAACTATTGAAGTTTGCACGCCCTTTTAGCAGCCTTTGAATTAACAAAACCCTTCGGACCGTGTCTTGTACACGTCCTAGGTAACCATTCTATTAGAAGAACATTGTTTTGTTTATTCAACTACCATATACCAAATTATATGTAGTGGTTGCTACATTGATCCGTCAAGACTAAATATCACTATGAAAGATCAAATCTTGTCATAGTCAACTCCTTGAACATTGTCGTAAACTTCTTTTCGACATGTCGACTATTTCATAGATGTTAAACATCCATGTCTATTTCTTTATAGATCCAAACACGACCGATAGGCTTCACGCCTTTCTGGAGGGTCTTCCAAGTTTAGAAACTTGATTTCTCATGTATGGATACTATCACAGATTCTATGACTTCTAGTCATTTTATAGAGTCAGGTCCCATCATCGCTTCTTTGCATGTTGTCGGTTCATCATTGTCAAAACAATAATGACTTGCTTATCAGATCACACTATTTGATTCTTACCGACCCACACGGTTCAATATGAACTCTAATCTCCAAGATCACAACCTTTGTAATCACGGGAGCCATGAGCATTGTGGCCGCCACCGGGACACTTTTCGGTGCTGGGCTACTTAGCACATATAGCTAAGGTTCAACAACCTTATCAAAGTTCTATTGTCCTCCCACTTAACTTTTCGCGAAAAATTCCTTCTCAAGAAACTTGACGTTCCAAGTAACAAACTCTTTTGTCCTAGGTGTTATGGAGAAATTCCCAACAAATTATTTGGTATAACCTACAAAGACGTGCTTATTCGACTTTGGTTGTAAACATTTTACTTATGCATATCATACCAAAATTTAAGAAAAGACAATTCGGGTTTTATCCCAAACCATAACTTATATGGTGTCATTTCAACGGATCACAATGGTGCTCTTTTTTGTGTAAAAGCTGTAGTCTCTAAAGCTTCAATCCTTAAAACATAATGGCAGTTTTATAAATGACACCTTCGATCTTACCATGTCAAACATGGTTTGATTTCATCTCTCGAATATTCCATACTCCTATGGTTTATCGAGAAACACAAATCATGGAACAATTTCCTGAAATCTTCAGTGTTTTGCTAAACATGTAACTCAATTATCTTCCTTTATGATCCAATCATAAACTATTTTATTTTCTTGTTACAATGATTTTTCACTTCATCTTGAAAGTCTTTGAACAATTTTCAAATGTTTCATACTTCTTCCTTATTAAGTAAATATATAGATATATTCACTCAAATTTTTGGAGAAAGCATATGAAGCAAAATGATCCATCGCATATAGCTACATATAATGGACTATATACATCGATATGTATAATATCCGATAAGTTAGTCACTCGTTCCTCTTTGGCCTATGGACGGAGTTTCAATTATCTCAAGGAAAGTCTCACAAGTGTCAGTTGATCAAAATCAAAGACTCCAAAAATCCATCAACATGGAGTTTCTTCATGTTTTGTTTCCAATATAATTTAAACAGCGATGTCACTTCATAAGTGATTTTTCAATCATTTTTCTTGCGACATTTTTAGCAATAGTGTTTATGGATGTGATTTCTCCCACCAGACTTGTAAAACTTCATCCATCCTTTATGGAATATGGTAATTATTTGAACAACCATTGTTCTCATAATACCGGAACAAAATAACAATTATTTAAACAAATCTTGAAGGCTAGGTTTGACGACAACGAAAAACACAATAACACTTTATTTGTTTTCGATGAACATCATCACTTATTCACTTGCTAGTTACTTAGGCCATTGTAGTTCATGAATTGCTTTGTCCTGTATGACATTTCATACCAACCAATTCGGTATCCAATACCGGTATCCAATACCTAAGAACCACATTGTTTAACAAGCAAGGAATACAACCATAATATGTGTATCTTCTATATACCTAAGCTGGACATTTCCAACTTTTTCTTTTCTGCCAAATATTTTATTGATTCTCTTTCAGCAATTCCTTTTCCTTTTAAAAGAATCTATCAACATCAATAGTGGTGTCATTCACATGACACATAGTACAAAGCATATATAGTTAAATACTAATACCTTTGGACTTGCACTTTGAAGTGGATCACCATCATCAAATGTTTTGGTATTCTTTCAAAAATCCATTCTTTAGTAATCTATTAGTGTAGTAAACATTTTACTTACATCTTCTATTCATCCTTATCATGACAACTTTCATGATCAAGCTAGTATAGCCTGTAAAGAAAAATCATGAGTATAATATTAGTTCCCAAAACCTTTTTGGGAGATTCGGATGCTTAGCATCTCCATCCTTGAAAAATTCACATACAATATGAGAACATGTATTTTGCTAAATTATACTCTATCATAATGGAACCAAAAACATTGTTTCAGATATCACAATATCTTTCACACGTGATGGTTTCTGAAACAATTTTCAGCTCCTATATAATCTTGATATGAAAACAACTTTTGAATATCAATAATCATGGAGGCAAACATGATACTTTAGATACTAACATTGGAATTCTTACTCTTGATTTAATACTACTTATTAAATTTCATGGAGTAAATAGAGTTTGCTGAAAGTGTGCAATATGACTTCTAAACTTTAAATTGACATTCAAAACAATACGATACCAGTTTGTAAAGTAAATATCCAGAATTGTATAGTTTTATTATCTCAATTAAAACTAAGCATAAGGTAGTGAAAAGACGCCAATGACTACAACAAATTATGCAAATTCACTTTGATTTATTTTATCACAAATTGAGTTCGACTAATCCAAATTAGAAATGAACTCCCACTCAAAAACGACATCCCTCGTGCCTTTTTGGTGATTACATGAACCAAATCCACTACACCAAGTCCGATCATCACGTGAGTTGGTGTAGCTTCAAAGGCGAGCATCAATATGGGCATCACATCAACTATATGACTCATGCTTAACCTTTCGGTCCGTGTTCCGAGGCCATGTCTGTACATGCTAGGCTCGCCAGGTAAGAACGTTAGTATTCGCGTGTGTACAACTGTCTTACACCCGTTATATGAAAGCGTAGAGTCGAGTAGACCCGATCATCATGTGATGTCTCGAAACACGATCCACAAAACAGTGCATACTTAAGGAAGAACACATTTTATCTTGATATCTAAATGAGGGATCATCTTAAAATGCTACTAAAATGCCAAACTAGCAATATAAGATGCTAACATTTAATGTGTAAAGTGAGATGATATGGTCCATGCATTTGATCTCTATCATATGCATCATGGTATGATCTCTATCATTCCTTTGTGTGTAAGGCCAAGGTCTATGGAACTTACACGTTAAGTGTGTTGTAAGAGTATCTATTATACATGTACTTACAACAATACCATATCAAGACACTAGCCCAACAACAATCTAAACTAGACGCCTCCAATTTATCCATTGCAAGTTTTACGTGGCCTAGGGCTTTCGGAGATAGAACTGTTCTTACCTACGAACATGGAACCACAACGAGGATAACTAAGTTATTAGCAACTCGTTGTAAATCAGATATTGACTATAGTAGGAGAGACAGACACCCGCCAGCCACTTATGCAAAACAAGTTGCATGTCAGTCGTGGAACCGGTCTCATGTACGATGACATGTAAGGTTGGTCCGGGCCGCTTCATCCCACTATGCCACCAATATCCAAAATATATAGAAGATGCAATAACATGATCATTATCGCCCACATATAAACATATGTGTACTACCCGTGCAAAGCACCTACACATAGATCAGGCTCTGATACCACTGTTGGGGTTCGCAGCATAGAAAACAAAAAATTCCTACGATGGGAACTATACGCAAAGATCTATCTACTAGATACAAGCAACGGGTGGATATACATCCATGGAGAACTTACCCTCGAAGACAACAAAGCTTTGTTAACGAGTTGGAACTCGTGGATGATGTAGTCGTACACTTGCTAATCTCAAGATCGTGATGAAGTCCAACAGATCCGGCTCCAGCACGTCCTTCAGATCCAGCACCACCAAGTCCAGCACCGCAAAGCAGTGGTGCATCCGTGATCGCACACACGTCCGATACCCCAACAACCTCCGTCCCTCGCTCCAGCAAAGCAATAGAAGCAGCAACTCCTTTCCAGATAAAGCCACCGGGAACATGTATCTCGCTAATCCGAGACCATGGGGAAATAATACTAGAGGGGGGAGAGATCCTTCACGAGGAGGTGTGTGGAAGAAGGGGTGTGAGGGGGGCCTTTTATAGGAGGAGGAGGGTACCCCTCCCATGGCCGGCGCCCCATGGAGGTGACCCTTCACCTCCCCCATTCATGTGGTGGTAACTCCCTCCACATAAATTTCCCTCTTCACATTCTCCATTAAAGTCTCCACTTTAAATGCATTAAATTTCTCCAAATTTAATGCTCTCTCATTTCATAAAACTCTTTTATTAGTTTTATTCCGAATTTTGTTAATTACTTTAATTAACAAACATTCACATAAAACACCCTGCAACATTTCAATATTACATGCAGAACCAATTTCAGCAATTTCACCCGAAATAGTTTCGGTGTCTATTGAAATAATTCCAGCGCTTTCTTAAATCATTATCTGAAACATATTTGATCCAAATGGTGTTGGTATCCCTTAAGTGTGTCACCCTACGGTTCGCGAATAATGCAGACATGATCGAGACCCCTCTCAGATCAATAATCATAAGCGGGACCCGGAGATCCATACTGACTCCTACACATTCAATGATGACTTCTATGATCGTGAGAACCTTTAACGCTAGTAACTAAATCCCTTTGTCTCGCGATATATTACATGTCCGAGATTCGATCATCGGTATATCCATACCTAGTTTCATCTTGTTGCCGACATGCACTCTTTTCCTGTTCCCGTGATATAACATTCTAGTGATCACATCACTTGCTTGCAAGCTATTTCAATGTGATATCACCGGGAGGGCCTAGAGTATATCTATCCGTCATCAGGATGGACAAATCCCACTCTTGATCCATGAGCCTCAATATAACACCTTTGTAGCACTAAACCCACCTTTATAGTCACCCTGTTATGGTGTGCCGTTTGATGTTATCAAGATACTCTTTAGGTGTTAGCAATTAACATGATCTCATGTTCTAAGGACTAAGATTACTTCGTATGATGTTATAGCAATATAAACATAATGACTCTGATCGTAATGCTATACTTCGGATGAATGTTCATCACATCATTCCACCAATGTTGTGACCTCGTTATTAACAACATCCAATGTCCATGATCAGGAAACCTTGATCATCTTGTTAATCAATGAGCTAGTTTATATGAGAGGCATTACTAGGAACTTTGTATTTTGTTTATTAAACACACATGTATTAACGTTTCCAATTAATACAATTATAGCATGCAAAATAAACATTTATCATAAACATGGAATAAAATAATAACCACTTTATTATTGCCTCTTGGGCATATTCCCTTCAAAGAGTGGACCAACATCTTGTGCCGACGATACCCATGTTTTATGATCTTTCAAACTTCCAAGCTAACTCCGCCAACTTGAATGACTTTATGCCAATTATTTATCGAATTTAGGTCAAATTTGAACTACAAGTAAATTGTAGGTTGCTTTGAAAGTTTTATGAAAACTCTTCCGGAGGTACCTATTCAGGGGACAATTAATATATAATTAAGCACCGAGATTTTTGACGACACGTTCAACTTCATGCTTAGATTTTGCATCTTGGCAATTTAACAAAATTAGGTCAAACTTGAGCTACAAGTAAGCGCGAAAGATTGCTCTTGAATTAAATGTTTGTCGATATTTGAATGACTTCCTAGCTAACTCTACCCATTTGAATGAATTTATGTCGATTTATCGAAATTAGGTCAAATTTTAAACTAAGAGTAAATTATAGGTTGCTTTAAACCCTACACCTTTTGGGGGGGGCACCCATCGAGGGGTCACAATCAACATGTCAGAAACCACCAAGAGTTTTGACGATAGTTTCAACTTTTTGCTAAGATTTTGCATCCTGACTATTCAACGAAATTAGGTTAAACTTGAGCTACAAGGAAGTAACCGCGATAGATTTCTCTTGAATTAAATGTATTTTCTAGGATAGATGGGTGCATCTTCTTGTAGTAAACAATGCTGTTAGTGTGAGTTTCCAACTATCGGGAAAGAACATTCTCAAATTTCTGAGTGATATCGAGATTATTCTCTCCTATAAAGGAAGTCTTAAGAATAAGGATCTAAATGCCACAAGCCAAGTTTTCATAGTGGACCAACATATTGTACTTATGATTTCCCTTGTTTTATGAGTTCTCAAACTTCCTATAGATTATCTCTCTGCCCACTTGAATGACTTTATATGTCGATTAATCAAAATTAGGCCAAATTTGAACTATATACTACAAGTTTTGTAGGTTGCTCTGAAAGTTATACAAAAAAGCTTTTGGAGGTACCCACCAGGGGGTCACATTCAATATATGAGAAACAACCGAGAGTTTTGACAACCGGTTTGACTTTATGCTAAGATTTTGCATCATGACACTATTTAATGAAATTGAGTCAAACTTGAGCTACAAAGTAAGCCCGATAGATTGCTCTTGATATATATGACTTTTTAGAGGTAGATGGGTGTATTTTTAGAGAATTCCTCCTATGTCCCTAGTTGAAATTTGGCTTCCTTTTTTGGCCCTAGACAATTTTTTATTCCCTATTTGACACCAAATACTCACCTAGTTCCTTATTTGGCCCTGCTGTTCGTTCCGTTAGCTGCTCCCGTTAAACTGTAAAATTCTGGACTCATATACCCTTGTCTATTGATACACGAAAATTGAAAAGAAAAAAGAAAATGAAATCGGTAACTGTCCCGACTCAACCATCTCTCATCTCTCCCAACTCGAGCGCCCACCCTCCTCTGTCCCGACACGAGCCGCTCCGCCTCCTTAGTCCCCGACCCGGCAAATCCAAGCAGCGGCGGCGACTTACCCAAGCGGCGGCATAGCCAAGCGGCGGGAGGGGCTAACTCTAGCGACAAAGGGCGTCTAACCCTAGCGGCGGGCGTGGCTAACCCTAGCAATGGGAGAAGAGGGCGGCGACAGGGCTGTGCAGGTCGGCCCAAAAGGTGAACCGGCAGAAGGAGATGGAGCGCCGTCGGAAGGAGATGGTGCACTGGCGGAGGGACAAGGTGCTACGGGGAAGGAGCGTCCGTCAGACACTTCTACAAGGTTCTGCCACCGCGCGCCTATAGGCTCGGCCTCATGAGCAGCATGGACAAAAGGGTAAGCATATGATAGAATTTGAAATTTGTGTGATTGTTAATGTTGATTCTCTGATTGTTTGTAGTAGTGCTTATGGATGCATATTTCATTTACAGGATGGATCCCAATTCAAGTTTTTGTTTGATGATAAATTTGCTTGGCAACCCCAAAAAAGCTAGAAAATATATCATCAGTTTTTGTTTTGAGAAGATTATTGACTCAGACTTGACAAACTACAATGATTTGGTTGCATTAATCGCAGATGAGTACCCACCGAGATATTTGGAAGTTGTACATCTTTACTACTATGATGAGGTTCTAAAAACGTTCCTAGAAATAAAATCTGATCAAGAATTGATGACAATGTTTGAGAAACACTCTGAGACAAAGTTTGTTCAAATGGTTGTTGCATATTGTGATCCCTCTGAACCAGATAAGCCGATCACTAAGTATTATACTGATGTGCATGTCCAACCAAACAACAAGGCATCACAAGATCATGATAGTTACCTTCAGAACCTAATACCCGAGAATGAGCATGTTGGTATCGATGAAGAGAGCATGTATTCAGAGAAAGAACCCATACCTCTGATGTGGTTCTTTTTTCTAATAAAGAGAAGGACAAACACTATTTTTGTGAGGATGGGAGCGAGGATGAGAGCGACGATAAGGCCTAAGTAGAGGAGGATGAGGAGGTACATGAGCCAAACCATGCACCAAATGTTGAGTATGACAAAGAAGACCCACCAATGAACGTAGGATCCACATATCCTAATATGGATGAGTTTAAGTTGGCCATTCGTCAACATGCAATAAAACATGATTTTGAGTTTAACACGAAGAAGAATGCACCACATAGACAGCCCATTGTTCAAGAAAATATGATGATGATTGTCCATGGAGGATACATGCTTCTACAATGAATGATATGTGTACTGTAGTGGTAAGTTTCCAACTTATCTTTTGATTTTGCAAGATAATTACTTATATTTTGAGCTTGTAGCTAATTACTTGTATTCTGATTTTCTAGGTGAAAACAAATCCATTTGATCATGGTTGTTCCAGTACAAAACGAAAAAAGAAAGTGAAGAATGCAACTAAGTATTGGATATGTGAGAAGGTGAAGGACTGGCTCATTGAAGATGCAACTCCCGGAGCAGATGCATTGCGAAAGAAGCTTAAAGAGCACTACAAGATCAAAATCCACTACAAAAGAGTCTATATGGGTATGCTTCTAGCTTTGAAACAACTATATGGTGACTGGGATAGCAGCTTCAATAATTTGTACAGGTTTAAGGCACAAATTGAAAGTTGCTACCCGGGTAGCATAGTGCAGATCGACCATCATACTAGAAATGGTAAAATCAGGTTTAGAAGAATTTTTGTTGCTTTTAAACCTTGCACAGAGGGGTTCCGTGTTGGTTGTAGACCATACTTGGTAGTGGACAGCACCTTCTTGACAGGCAGGTTTAAGGGGCAGCTAGCTAGTGCTACAGCTATTGATGGCCATAATTGGATGTATCCGGTCTGTTTTGGTGTATTTGACTCTAAAACTAATGGGAATTGGATCTAGTTCATGCAGCTGCTTAGACAGGCCATAGGATCACCACTAGGTTTGGCCTTATGCACTGATGCTGGCCAGGTAGTGATGAAAGGGGTAAAGGAAGTGTTCCCAGAGGCAGAACATCGAGAATGTATGTTTCACTTGGTGAGCAACTTCAAGAAGAAGTTTCATGGGAAGGTGTTCGATGACCACCTTTGGGCTGATGCTTACTCATGGAATCCATATTTTTTTGACAAACATTGGGTTGCAATGGAGGAAGTAAAGCCAGCCGCAACTACATACATAAGGAATTGGCACAATAGGTTGTGGTCCATGAGTCAATTTTCTACCTTGTGCAAGGTGGACTATGTAACCAACAACTTGGCTGAGTGCTTTAATAATTGGATTAAGCACTATAAATCCTTGAACTTAGATGACTTCATGCACAAGGCTAGGCAGCTGATTATGATAATGTGGAACCGAAGGAGAAAAGTAGCAAAGAAGTTAGATGCATTGCTGCCCCACATAATGAAGAAGTTGAATGCGATGACAAGAGAATTAAACTTGGAGCTGGTAGAATGCTCAGAAGATGTGGCTGAAGTGACTGCATTGGGAGGTAGTGGCTTTAGGTTTGTTGTCAACTTGCAAGTTTCTGGCCTTCCTTGCAAAGATGATCTTGCCTTCATCACATCACTGAGCAATGCACACATAAAGAACTATGTTGACTTGTATTATTCCATTGACACATTGAGAGCAGCTTATGCCCAGCTAATCCCTTCTATGCCTAACAAGACTCAGTGGCCTAAATCTGACCATGGATTCTTCATGCATCCACCATTACTAAAATCTACAGCTGGTAGGCCAACAACCGAGAGGTACAAAGGCTATGACGACAAGAAAAAAAAGGCCAACATATGTGCCCTATTTGCAAGGACTATGGGCATCATTGGCACAATTGTAAGAAGGGCAACCCGGATGAAATTGCTGCAATGATGGCTGTGAGGTAAAAATGATCAACATTTATCTCCTCTTCATGCATTATTATTCTTGTAAACTGCTATAGATCTTAACTACTTTTCTTGAGATCTCACATTCCTTAGTGCTGATTTAGAGAACCACCAAAGAAGAAGAAAAAGACCACCAAAATAAATGAATCATCCATTGTGCCATGTGATGGTGGAGAACCAACAAGGATGTGTTTCCCACCAAGGTTAGCATTTGCACACTTGTACTCATGATAACATGAATCCTGAGTTTGAATTCTGAGTAGCTTATTCTCACCATAGCCTTAGCTTGGAAACTACAAAATAAAAAGGGAAAAGATGCAAAATCTAGTGCTATAGCAGCAAAAAGGTAATTACAACTAGTTCTGAAATTTTAAATTAAAGTTTTTGTACTACATGCTTATGTACTACATGCTTTCTTTTCAACATAGGAAAATCTTGGAGAACACTAGCAACAAGGGGAAAAAGGCAAATGTAAATTTGGAGGTTCAAAGAGGTATTGTTTCTTTTGTAGTTCAGAAGTTATGTACATTTTCTGTTCTTTTAATTGCTCTAAAATTACTAATTTCATACATGCATAACTGTAGATTAGGAACCCGCTCAAATCAAGTTGTGCCACTTTCTACTGAGTTTTCTATGCCCAACAAACAAACAAATGTTCCTGTGAAGGTTACAACCAAGAAGAAAAAAATAGAGGTTGTTATAAAAATTCCTATGGTGCCATTTCACAACCCAGCAATGGGCACAAGAAGTAAAAAGTTTAACCCTTCTAGCCATGCAATGAGCACAAGAAGTAAAAGAAGGCTCAGCTTATGATTTACAATGCTTTCGTTTCATGTAATGGTTGCGGTTCAATTTTCTTTTGGAGACATTTGGGTGGACCTGTATATTTTGTGTGGACTTGTACTGTGGACCTGTATGTTTGTGTGGACATGCGTGTGGTGTATGTGACCACCGTTGGTGATGTATTTATCTATCTATACTATTTGAACTTGTGTTATCCATTCTACATATATATGAACTGTGTGCACATGATATGTCACCGGTTACAGGGGAAGTGCTGGCCAAATTTTGAATTTTTATATTCAAAATCTAAACAATTTTTGAATTTTTGTATTTAAAATCAGATTGTAAGTTTTTCACTTGAAATCGGTATGTGACCAAATATTCGGTTCCCTAATTTAGTCCAATAATCTTGACTAGATATATCACGACATTCTACTGTTTTCATCACATATTGTACGAAGGGCAAAATCATCATCTTACATACCTAGTTAACACCGTTGGTGTTAAAATTACACAAGAGGGCCAAATAAGGAATCATGTGGGTATTTGGTGTCAAATAGGGAAGAAAAATTTGTCCAGGGCCAGAAAAGGAAGCCAAATTTCAACTAGGTCCATAGGAGGAATTCTCTCGTGTATTTTCCTATAGTAAATAATATCGTCGGTGTGATTTTGAACCTATCAGGAAAGACCATTCAATTCTCAATTTTTTGAGTGATGATGAGCGAGGTTGTTCTTTTCCGTAAAAAAATGTCCGAAGAATATTTGACTTGAATCCCAGAAGCCAAGTTTACCGACATATATAGTGGACCAACATGTTATACCAACGATTCCCATGTTTTATGAGTTTTCCAACTTCCTAGCTAACTCTGCCCATTTGACCGAATGACTTTATGTCGATTTATCAAAATTAGGTCAAATTTGAAACTTCAAGTACATTATAGGTTAATTTAGTAGTTTTACAAAAAAATTGGAGGTACCCATTGATGGGTCACAATTAATATATCATAAAACACCGAGAGTTTTGATGACAGGTTCAACTTCTTGCTAAGATTTTGCATCTTGACAATTTAACGAAATTATGTCAAACCTGAGCTACAAGTAATTAAGCGTGATAGATTGCTCTTGAAATTAAATGTATTTTTAGAGGTAGATCAGTGTATCTTGTTGTCATAAACAATGCCGTCAATGTGAGTTTCCAACTATCAGGAAAGAACATTCAATTCTATATTTTCTAAGTGAAGACGAGCGAGGTTGTTCTTTTTCGTAAAAAGTCCGGAGAATATTGTATGTGAATGCCACACCAAGTTTACAGACATATATAGTGTGGACCAACAAGTTGTTCCAACGATTCCCATCTTTTATCTATGATTTTTCAAACTTCCTAGCTAACTCTGCCTATTTGACCAAATGACTATATGTCGCTTTATCGAAATTAGGTCAAATTTGAAACTACAAGTAAATTGTAGGTTGATTTGAAAGTTTAAAGAAAAATCTTTTGGAGGTACCCATCGAGGGGTCACAATTAATATATCTTAAAACAACGAGAGTTTTGACGATAGATTCAACTTCTTGCTAAGATTTTGCATCTTGACAATTTAACGAAATTAATTAGGTCAAACTTGAGCTACAAGTTAGAGCGATAGATAACTCTTGAATTAAATGTCATTTCAGAGGTAGATGGGTGCATTTTCTAGTAGTAAGCAGTGCCGTGGGTGTGAGTGTCCAACTACCAGGAAAGAACATTGAATTCTACGTTTTTTGAGTGAAGACGAACGAGGTTAGTTTTTCTTTTCCGTAAAGAGAAGTCCAAAGAATATTGGATGTGGATGCCACAAGCCAAGTTGACAGACATATATAAATATATATATATATATAGTGGATAGACAACATGTTGTACATGCGATTCCCATGTTTTATGGGTTTTGAAGCTTCCTATAGCTAACCTCGCACATTTGAATAACTTTATGTCGATATCTCGGAGTTAGGTCAAATTTGAAACTACAAGTAAATTGTAGGTTTTGCTTTGATAGATTTACGAAAAAGCTTTTGGACGTACCCATCAAGGGTTCAAAATTAATATACCAGAAACCAGCGAGAGTTTCGACGATAGGTTCAACTTCTTGCTAAGACTTTGCATATTGGTAATTTAACGAAATTAGGTCAAACTTTAGCTAGCTATAAGTAAACGCCATAGATTTCTCTTGAATTAAATGTCTTTTCATAGGTAGATCATCGGTGCACATCTTCTTGTAGTAAACAATGTCGTCGATGTAAGTTTCCAACTATCAAGAAAGAACATTCAATTCTACATTTTCCGAGTGAAGAATACGAGCGAGGTTGTTCTTTTTCCTAAAGAAAATCCCGAAGAATATTTGATCTGAATGCCACAAGCCAAGTTTACATACATATATATTGGACTAACATGTTGTACCAACGATTCCCATGTTATATGAGTTTTCAAGCTTCCCAGCTAACTTTGCCCATTAGAATGACTTTATGTCGATTTATCGAAATTAGGTCAAATTTGAAACTATAAGTACTAGTAAATTGCATGTGCCCTGCATGTGAGACTTAGATAATAGACATCTGGCAGATCATCACCATATAAAATTATAATAGGCAAAGCGGAAAAAATATAATAGGTAAAATTTGAACTACTGCAAGTAAACTGTGTAGGTTCCTTTGAAAGTTTTACGGAAAAGCTCTTAGAGGTACCCATTGGAGGGGGCACGCGGGGGGGGGGGGATTAATATACTATTAGAAACCATAAGAGAGTTCTGATGACAGGTTCATCTTCTTGCTAAGATTTTGCGTCTTGACAGTTTAATGAAATTACGTCAAACTTGAGCTACAACTAAGTGCGATAGATTGCTCTTGAATTTAATGAAATTAGGTCAAACTTGAGCTATAACTAAGTGTGATAGATTGCTCTTGAATTTAATGAAATTAGGTCAAACTTGAACTACAAGTAATAAATTGTAGGTTGCTTTGAAAGTTTTATGAAAAAATCTTTTGGAGGTACCCATCGAGCAGTTAATTAATATATCAGAAACCACAGAGAGTTTTGACGAGTGGTTCGACTTCTAGCTAAGATTTTGCATCATGAAAATTTTGAACACCTTCTGAAAACGATCACATGAAATAGGGAGAGAGGGGAAATGATATTTCTATTATCTATGGGCAACCCACAAGCTTGAGGTGCACCTTAGGCTTAAAGATAACTTCATTTTTTCCACTATGTATAAGGTGAACCTTAGCGGATGCCACATAGTAGGCCATTTTATTGAACGAGTAGTAGGCCATATTAAGGTGTGTGTTTTTACACAATGCGAGAGTAGTATATTTCTTTGCTTAGACATATGGTCACCTCTGTCCACACACTGTACATGCTGAGAGAATAAAACGTTGGCAGGGGAAGAGGGCAGCAGCGAAGAGAAGTTGAAGGCGGTTCCATGTCAGAGCAAAGTTATGATGGGTTTCTCACACGAGGTACTCCTGCGGCCTTACAGTGTACTACACTATGCTAGTACTAGTAAATTTCAGGACCTATGCAAGCAAAACAAATTTTGTGTTTTCTCTCTCCTTCGCTGCCTCTCACCATCCATCCTCTCTCTCTCCTACCCTTTCCCCTCGCGCACTGTCCCGACTGATCTCTCCCTCGTCCACAGCGTGGTGCTGCGCACGTGTGCCTTGGTATGGAGGCTCTTTGTCTCTGGCGTGTTCGGCAGCCATGTTGGTGTGGAGTAGGGACGAGGAGTATATAGGAAGGAAACCACTTTGGTCCTTGGCGGCAAAAAATTCAAATTTTTCCGGTTTTCAAAATTTTCACTTGCTTCCCAAACATCGGGAGGGAAGGTTACTCAAAATATCAACCATTTGCAGTACTTCTTATCTTATATTTATCTTGTCTTATCTCTTATAATACCATACCATACCACTTTATAGTATACGGATAACTTCGAACAT
Organism: Avena eriantha; assembly: GCA_910589775.1. Lineage (NCBI taxonomy): Eukaryota > Viridiplantae > Streptophyta > Magnoliopsida > Poales > Poaceae > Avena > Avena eriantha. The sequence continues at coordinate 313,054,210 of OU342743.1, forward strand.
TGACCGTTGGATCAAGACCAACAAATCCAAACATTGCTAACCGTTGGATCTTCTTTTCCATTCTTAGAATCTACAAAGATTCTACTGATAGTCTTTAGCACGATGAACGCTAGTATGCGCAAACCTCAAAACACACACTTCATTGCTCAGTTTTAGGGTCCTTGTGCTAAATGCATGGACTTGGGTGCAATTTTCAATTTTATGAGGTCCTTGATGTAACTTGTAGTTCCACCGACCATGTTAACTTTCAAGCACCTCGCTCCTATGAGACCTACCATGGTTAAAACAAAATTCAACCGCCCCAATTATCAAAGAAACTGGACCACAGTTTCTTATACGTAATACCCATGTTTTTAGTACTAGGATTTTTCAAGCTTCCTAGCTAACTTCGCACACTTTTGGAGGCACCGTATCGATCGGGAGGGGTGTCACAATCAATATATGAGAAACAACCGAGAGTTTTGACAATAGATTTGACTTCTTGCAAAGATTTTGCATCACATGACACTATTTAACGAAATTTGGTCAAACTTGAGCTACAAGTAAGTGTGATAGATTGATGTTGAAATATATGACTTTTCAGAGAGGTAGATGGGTGCATTTTCTTGTAGTAACCAATATCGTCAGTACGGTGTGATTTTCTAACTATATTAGGAAAGAAGATTCAATTATTCTCAATTTTTCGAGTTATGACGAGCGAGGTTGTTCTTTTCCATAAAGAAATGTCCAAATAATAATATTGGATCTGAATGCCAGAAGCCAAGTTTACCAACATATATAGTGGACCAACATGTTGTACCAACGATTCCCATGTTTTATTTATGAGTTTTCAAGCTTCCTAGCTAAGTCTGCCCATTTGACCGGATGACTTCATGTCGATTTATCGAAATTAGGTCAAATTTGAAAGTACAAGTAAATTGTAGGTTGCTTTAAAAGTTTTTCAAAAAATCTTTTGGAGGTACCCATCAAGGGGTCACAATTAATATATCATAAAACACTAAGAGTTTTGACGATATGTTCAACTTCTTGCTAAGATTTTGCATCTTGACAATTTAATGAAATTAGGTCAAACTTGAGCTACAAGTAAGCATGACATATTGCTCTTGAATTAAATGTATTTTTAGAGGTTGATCGATGCACCTTATTGTAGTAAACAATGCCATCAGTGTGAGTTCCCAACTATCAGGAAGAACATTCAATTCTACATTTTCCGAGTGAAGACGAGCGAGGCTACTATTTGTTATTTTTCGTAAAGAGAAGTCCAAAGAATATTGGATGTGGATGCCACAAGCCAAGTTGACAGACTTATATAGTCGATCGACAACATGTTGTACTTGCGATTCCCATGTTTTATGAGCTTTCAAACTTCCTAGCTAACTCTTCCCATTTTAATGACTTCAAGTCGATCTATCGAAATTAGGTCAAATTTGAAACTACAAGTAAATTGTAGGTTTTGCTTTGTAACTTTTACGATTTTTTTAATTTGGAGGTACCCATCGAGGGGTCACGATTAATATATCTAAAAACAACGAGAGTTTTGATGATAGGTTCAACTTCCTGCTAAGATTTTGCATCTTGACAATTTAACGAAATTAATTAGGTCAAACTTGAGCTACAAGTTAGCGTGATAGATAGATCTTGCATTAAATTTCATTTCAGAGGTAGATGGGTGAATTTTCTAGTAGTAAGCAGTGCCGTGGGTGTGAGTGTCCAACTACCATGAAATAACATTGAATTCTACGTTTTCCGAGTGAATACGAATGAGGTTAGTTGTTCTTTTCCATAAAGAAAAGTCCAAATGATATTGGATGTGGATGCCACAAGCCAAGTTGACAGACATATATAGATATATAGTGGATCGACAACATCTTTTACTTGCGATTCCCATGTTTTATGGGTTTTGAAGCTTCCTATAGCTAACCCTGCACAATTGAATAACTTTATGTCGATATCTCGGAATTAGGTCAAATTTGAAACTACAAGTAAATTGTAGGTTTTGCTTTGATAGATTTACGAAAAAGCTTTTGGACGTACCCATCGAGGGTTCAAAATTAATATACCAGAATCCAGCGAGAGTTTCAACGATAGGTTCAACTTCTTGTTAAGACTTTGCATATTGATAATTTAACAAAATTAGGTCAAACTTGAGCTAGCTACAAGTAAACGTCATAGATTGCTCTTGAATTAAATGTCTTGTCATAGGTAGATCATTGGTGCGCATCTTCTTGTAGTAAACAGTGTCATCGGTGTGAGTTTCCAACTATCAAGAAAGAACATTCAATTCTACATTTTCTGAGTGAAGAATACGAGCGAGGTTGTTCTTTTTCCTAAGAAAAGTCCGTAGAATATTGGATATGAATTCCACAAGCCAAGTTTACATACATATATATTGGACCATCATGTTGTACCAACGATTCCCATGTTTTATGAGTTTTCTGACGACAGGTTCATCTTCTTGCTAAGATTTTGCGTCTTGACAGTTTAATGAAATTAGGTCAAACTTGAGCTACAACTAAGTGCGACAGATTGCTCTTGGATTTAATGAAATTAGGTCAATCTTGAACTATGAGTAATAAATTGTAGGTTGCTTTGAAAGTTTTATGAAAAAAGCTTGTGGAGGTACCCATCGAGCAGTTAATTAATATATCAGAAACCACAGAGAGTTTTGACGAGTGGTTCGACTTCTAGCTAAGATTTTGCATCATGAAAATTTTGAACACCTTTTGGCATCTGGACATAATTCGTGCCCCAAAATTTCAGATACTTCAAAATTCCCATTCGACCCCTATTAAATTCGATAGCTTGGGGTCTTCACTCGTAATTTTCCTAGTATAGTGCTAGCAGTACCTAAACCCACCCCTCCCCCTCTCTCTCCTCTAGGAATACGTCACCGGCCGGAACATCCCCGCTGCACTTTAGCCGGCGTACCCGCACACCTGATCTGCTCAACGAACCCTCTTGTCCTATGCACTAACCACATCATCGACCGCCTAGGATCTGCTACACGGACGCCGTGGTCCAGCGTTCTGTTTGTATCCTCGCCCGCCCAAGATCTGCTTCCCTGTCGTCAACACCCAATACGACCGTAGCACCTTCAGCGACCTCGACGTGACCCGTGAGGATGCGGAGGAGGCCTAGACGCCGCCCCGACCAAGGAAAACTAGATCTCCCTGCACGATTTGTTTGTTGGAAATGTACTATATTCATGCTAAATTTCGTAACTAACAAGTTCTTTACTTGATATACCCCTGTTGTGTACTCCCTCCGTTAAAAAATATAAGATGCTTTAGCTTTGTGAAAGAAGTGTATCCAGACTCATTTTAGTGTGCAGGTTCACTCCAAACCTAGATGAACCTACACACTAAAAGAGGTCTAGATGCACTCTTTTCACAAAGCTAAAACATCTTATATTTTGAAACAGAGGGAGTACTAAATTAACCCGTTGTGGTTACGCTTAAACTCCACGCATTGAACTATTTTTATGTATTGTACTATTTCTTTGTGAATTATTAGTCACTTAACATATTTGTTTACATTCTCTGCTGTACCTGTCCACATGAGATATGATTATATAATATCTCTCTCATTCGCTGATTTACGAACTATAGTATTTCCATCGTGCTATTGTCTTGCTATCCTATACTACACGTTTACACACGTCATACTATTAGACCATTATGTACTGTCGATTTGATCCCTCTTAACCTGCGGCTCAAACTGTTTGCTGTTATTATGCAAGGAGCAGCCTCAGTTGGCACACAATATCATGGAGTGAATGGCTCCTATAATCTCGTAAGACCCCATCACTTTTGTTTCACTTCATGCCAACGTATATCATGTTGGAACCTGTTTGTATTTACAGTTGGCCTTAACTTTATGTAGAGGACCAACAATGGAGTACAAACACCGCCCGTCCACACGATCCGCCATAGATCTCGTGTAACACCTACCGTAAGGCCCCCCACTAGAAGTTTGGTCCTTGCCACATTTTTTGTTTGCTTAAATTTACCATTTGTCTTTCTTGTTTTCATATTTTTTTTCCAAAAATTAGCGTCAAACATTTTAGCCCCACTATGGTCTGCTTTTGTTCCATGTGCTTAGTTCAATTTCCTAGATATGGAGAGGCCGGGTGTATTGCATCTGAGTTGTCTGATAATAAGAACAGGGCCACACTAGAGATAAGATCCACATATGTATCATCAGGAACCCTGTGCAATTCATCTCACTCTTGTATCTACTGTGTATCATAGTTAAATGAACTGGCTATTTTAATACTAGGCACTTGATGGTTTAGTTTGTTGTTCTCAGGCCGCCGAAGCATTGAAATTATCTGGCTATTCATGAATAATTCAATGTATGATTGCTTGATTCATTGTTTGTCTGAAATTATCTGGCTAGCATATTCGAGGCTCATAATTGATGCGTTTTTATTGGCTTAGTTACTCTTTTTTGTCTATGATTAAATAAGTGGCGGATTTTGTTGTGTAGTTCCTGGCTAGTTTATATATGAGAAACATAATGTCTTAGTATTAATATTCATTTTATTCATGTTCTGCACATTCTAGTTTTAGCAGTCTGCATCAGGTACTTTGGTTGACTGCTCGCATTGTTATTCAAAATGAACTTGTAGTTTGTTTCCCAAGTCTGTTGTTTAAGTAACTTGTTTTGTCTTGGTCTCAGCCATCTTCAAGTAGAGCAGTCATTTCACAGAGCAGCACATGCTCGCATCGCTCCATGGCGCTAGCTGGTCCACTTATTCAAGAAGAAATAGATGTATGAGCCACCACTGTTAATTGCTTCCTTCCTTATATATTACCGCATTGACACATTTAAAATTCTTGGTGGTGTGATTGCATGGTAATGTTGTTATAACTTGTTTTGTGTTTGTTTCAGGCTGCAAATGACCCTCTAAATGCCGAACAAAGACCCGCTTCTCCAAGTTTAGATTTTGTTTCACACGGTAGCAGTGACAATACCTATTGCTCATGGCACACCGCTTCGACTGATCCTCGTTTTTCAGCCGAAAGATTATTTGAGGATGCCCTCCAAGATGCCCATGATATTGTTGAGCAAGAAGCGAACAAAACAGATTCAGTAATCACCATAGCACGCAAAGATATATATGAATTGAAAAACAGGCAAGCCTTAACGCAAAACATACTTAATAATCTCATCTACAACTCTGATGGGAAACCAGTTGTTACATGTCTCGGGATGCAAGCTCATTTTATTACTGGACTCCAATGCAACTTTTTTTAGTAACACCAGTTATCTACAGCTCTCGAGACGTTTTCTGTAACACCAGTTATGGTGTTTTTTTAGTTGTCTGGACTCCGATGCAACTTTTATGCTTCATTTTATTACTATCAAGTTTACTGAGGACTGTAATAATCTATTGTAATTTGCAGTTGTAAGTTGTTTGAGGATTGTTGCAAACTGAGCATCTATCAGAATTACTAGACCCACATGAAAAAACAGTGAAATTGTAAGAGGTACAACACACAATCTACCGGAACAGGGAGAACGTCCATTGTATTACACGGGTACCATAGAACTTGCAAAAATCATAGACGTTCACTCAACAAAGTGAACACATAAAGAGCTGACCTGAAGAGAATACATCAAGAGCAGACCCACACAATCCATCAATCTGATGGATAGCCTTCGTAGTAATCATAGTGGGTGGTACCATCTGTAGCTCAGAATGCTCGACGATTCTGCAATACTTCGCCAGCAATCGATCAAGTTTGAAAGGACGGTCATTGATCCATAATCCTCCTACTCCATACCCATATACAACGCTTGGCTCCTCTTCCCACGCAAGAGCCTCAAAGTTGTAAGATCTAATCTCAGATAGGTCTACATAGTATATGTTGTCGGCCTGCACCATGGGTACCCTGGCGCTGTCGACGCAGACGCACCGATTGTCAGCAACGAAGAGAGCACGACTTCCGATGCCTCTGACCGGCTGAAGGACACGGTTCTGGGTATTAACCCGGTAAACAACCGGCCTATCGCTGTAGACCGGTCCACTCAGAACAAACATCAACTCCCCGTCGGACTCGACGAGGTAAAAATGATTCTCTAGGAACTGGCAGCCCGGAACAGGGCCTGCAATGGTGGGATGCATCTCCAGGGTTCATGCGGTGCGCTGCAGCTGCACATCTCCATGAGCAGCATCACACATAGTCAAGAGGACAGACCTGTATCTGTCTACGACAAAAACATGACCGACGTAATAAGTCATGCTCCGGAGTTCCGCGAAGTCATACGGCGAGTACCACCCTTCACCAAAGACCGGGCGACTCCCTTCCTCCATGCTCTCATCCGCCCACCGAATGGTGGTGTTCTGATGGTTTGATGTAAACACCATCAACGACGGGAACATCATCATAGCGAGAGAAGCCACCCGCTCGGTCGGTATCTATGCCCTCAGGCGCTTGATAGCGCCCGAGAAGGGGTTGCACAACCGGGTCTTGTACGACTTCACCCTCTGTCCAAGCACAAGGGTGCCGCCAGTTGTGTTACCGACATAAAAGTACCTTCCAGAGATAGAGTGAGGAGAAACAGAGATTCATTCAAGGTAAACAGACTGAAATTCAATCAAGGTAAACCATGGAGCAAAACCCTGGGCAACAAGTGGACGAAGAAACAGAACTTGGAAAAACCGATAGTATAGGATGTGAATGCAAAAAATGGATCGGATATATATAGATGAATATAAAGACAACACCTATGAATAACTTGGCTAATCTTCTTCTCAAGGTGGCGGCCAGTTCTCACATTCAGCAACATGATGGCGACGTCTTCTACCGATACTCCTCTGACAACTGGTGCTCTAGAATAATCCAGTTGGCTGGCATAAAGCGCTCCTCCGTGAAGCCGCGCCAGACACTACAGACTACCTGAAAGGCAGCGTAGTAGTCGAAGTTGTCCGTCGAAAGGAATATGTCACCTATCTTCTGGACGAGTCCCTCAGGGAGACCAGCCCATGGCGAGTCCTCCTACTTCTTGCCGGCCATGGATGATCGCGTTCGTGTGGTCTCAGTCCCACCGACTGTCACAGGAAGCGGTTCCAGAGACACACATTTAAACAAAGGCCTGGGAAAGCCAAGCAAATCATGTGGAAACGAGATGACGACATGCACACAGCAGTGTAAGCGCGTTTCATCAAACTGGCACGGGCACGCACATGTGCGCGCACTAATTATGGTACAACGGTCATGCGCACACCATCTTATGACTCCTGGGAGCACGCGAGTGTGTAGGTGTAGGATGATACTAGTAGTACTAGTACCATAACCTCATTGTATTTAATTATCCCAAAATCTAAGAAGAAAACCTGCGCTCCCTAGTCCCTCAGGGCACATGCAAACGCAGGGCATTTTCCATTTTTTGCATGGCATTTTCCATTTTTCAATTTCGCTTTTTGGTTGTGCCCTTGGATGCTCACCATGTGGCCGGATGGGGTGTATGCTCCGTGGAGCTAAAAACCTCATGTTCTCTCAATAGCACGATCATTAATTATTGTGGTATATACATTTTTAGTCCCACAGCTTGCACCGCGGTAACGTTTTAGTCCCACATATTGGAAAGTGAGCAACACTAGCCCTACAACTTGTAACCAGGAACATTTTAGTCCACTTCAATCAAATTTCTATGATTTTGTCTGAATTTGTCGTAATTAATTCTGGAAGTGACATGTGGCATCATAATTTTTGCAAAATGACCCTTTTGTATTTTCTGCCTGCCAGTTGTGACCTTGGTACGACTTGATAGGAGGATCTGAATAAGAAAACAAATAAGAAAAACTACCAATGCATTGTAGGGTATCGAACTGATTACCTGCACTATTGAAGAAATCAACCTTGCCACTACAACATGCACACAAAAGTGATTAACTGAAGAGCGCTTTGACTGATGTGTTCTTTATTTTGGATATTCAAAAATATGTGTTCTGGGGTACAATAACAACTCAATTTTATTCCTTTTCATTTTGGCGAATAAGAAAAACTCAAGTTTATTCTAGACACTGCAGCTAGCTACTAGGTTAATGACAAAGCTATACAATTGATATTATGGACCATGCCAGCATAGACATGAGCATTTTTTGCGTTCGTATGTGCTTTTTTATTTTATAAATAATTACTTCCCCCCAAGTACTCCTCGTCTGGCATAATTACGTCCTCTCAAGTACTACTCGTCTCACATGAGTAGTCGTGGGCATTTACCGGCATAGTGGTTTGTGGGTGTGTGTGTCGTTGTACAAAAGTGTTAAGTTCGAATCCATTCTCCTCTTAGATATTTAACTATTTTATTTGTACGTCTACTAATAGGTGACCCACTTATCAGTCCGCATACAGACACAAATGACATAAAAATATAGAGGGGTCATTTTAAAAAATCAACATCATTTGTAGACAAATTAAGTCAAATTCACTGAAATTCCATTAAATTGAACTAAAATGCTCTCGAGATATAAGTTGAGGGACTAGTATTGCTCATTTTTCAATATGTGGGACTAAAATGCTCACGCGGTGCAAGATGTGGGACTAAAGGTGTCTATACCTCTAAATTATTTTACAGCCTCAATTGCTAGGACAGAGGACCAATTAATGCTCCTAATTTTGCTCAATTACTCCTATAGTTGACCGTAAAATATGAACCACCATGTCGTGTAATGCTCCTGGCCGATCATGTTGTTAAAACGGGAGTGCATCCATTAGCTTGCATGTTTTCAATTAGATGCGGTGGCCACGTGCATTGGCTGGATTTTAGGATTACTACTACTGCATGCAATAACTAGCTATAAAGCGAGTAGGTGAAGTTAATTCTCCGAACTAGTACTACTCCGGCCTAGTAATACCGAACACAGGGAGTACCTCAAGTGTGGTTATATGAATGATCAGGTTATGTGACTCTCGGCCATGAATTCCTGACCATATAGCCATACGTTCTACCACCTTTTTTACTACTACTACTAGTAGTACATGGACGCTAGCAAAATTCAAGATATCAATTGAGTGGCAAAATCACACACACCAACTTCGAAGCATTTCCCGCTTAACCGTTTCAAAAACTTTGAGCCAAAACCTCCCACCTAGGGAGTACCATTTTTATATTATTTTTATTATCAGATGGGCGCTTGTCAAATTCAAAATCTCAATCGAGTGGCAAAACCGCACACCGACTTTGAAGCATTTCCCGCCCCTCCGTTTCAAAAACTTTGAGGAAAAATCTCCCATTGGGGCTGTACCATTTTTTATTATTATCAGATGGGCGCTTGTCAAATTCAAAATCTCAATCGAGCGGCTAAACCATACACTGACTTTGAAGCATTCCCCGCCCCTCAGTTTCAAAAACTTTGAGGCAAAATATCCCACCGGGGCTGTACCATTTTTATATTATTATTAGATGGACGGTCCCCAAATTCAATATCTCAATCAAACGGCAAAATCATATACCGATCTTGAAGCATTTCCCGCCCCTCAGTTTCAAAAACTTTTGAATTCAAAATTCTGATTCTACCCATTGTTCTAACGCTCTATGGGCAAGCTAAAGTTGGTAGGTTGGGGGCACGATCGTAATTTATGTTTCTGTTCACCTCCTTAGTCCCTATTCGCCCAGATTTTTCCGCTGGTCCATCCAAAAATCCCAGCCCCTCACCTCCACGACCACGCCTTGCACTGGCCGACGGCAATTCCACGACGGCCGGACCTGCTTGAGCGGTAGTCTTGTGCACCGCCACGGAGCCGCTTCACCAATGCTCACCCATCGGATCTGGTTCACCGGCTCTCTCTACCACTGCACCGGAGCTGTGGTGTCGTTCACCACGCCGATGGCATCATCGACCGCCCAAGCTCTACTTCCCGGCCGAGCTACCCAACCGTACCGGATCCGCTTCACCGGTGTACACCGGACATGGTCTAGTTTAGGGAGTTCCATGTCCACCGCTCTAGACCAGCTGCTCGGCCATCGCCGTTCATTGCACTAGATCTGCCTCAACGACACTCTCGTCCATCGCGCTCAAGCAGACATCGACCGCCCAAGATCTGCTTCCCTGACACCAGTAGCCACCAGAACAGCAACACCCTCGGTGACCTAGACGTCACCCGCACGGTACCGATGATGCTTAGACGCCTCTCCGACCAAGGTTAACCAAATCTGCAACCTGTTTTTGTTTTGTCAGCAGTATAGCAGGTTCAAGCCTATCGCAGTGACTGCATTTTTGTCATCGTGCTCGTACATACAAGTTAGTGGGCATGCATGTTCTTCTCGCTAGTACATAGAAGGTCATTAGACATGTTGGTTTGCATGAGCTGCTCTACAAATTTCAAGTCATGGACATGTCTATTATTTTGTCATACACATGTTCTTAGCTACTCCATACAACAGTAATTGCCTGCTACCATGTAATTCTTGCAAAATCTGAAGTCAGCGGAAAATATTAGTGTGGATTCCCTGCTCTATAGTTGCTGAATCTAACTGGTTCGTCCTGAGATCAGTTCTTTCTATTATTTCCTCCTTGGCATCATTCTGCTATCCTGTAGTAGCCGTTTAAACTCTTCGTACTAATTCGATTATAATTTTTTTGTTGCCATCTGCTTCTTCAAATGCTGCATGTTGGTTTGCATAGCCTATTCTACAGGTTCACAAGGGATGCCATTAATTCCTTATCTGGTGCTGGTTCGTCCTGACAACGGCATAACTGTCCTCTACTATGTAGTTCACTCGTGGTTTGCATTCCTACTCTAGACTTTCTCTTATGATGCCATTATAATTACTATTTGGTTGATTCTTAGCTATGACAGTAACTACATGCCATTGTGTAGCTCACTGCAAATTCTGAGTCACCGAACGACTATGCATTCTAGGAGATGCCACTGCTTCCATATTATATTTTCTGAAATGACCTCACTTGTTTATATTTACTGAAATTCTAAGAAACACTTTGTTTGCTTGCTCATTTCATTCTAGGCACACTTGTCTAATGCTTGTTTGTCCTTCTCTATAGGTTCACAAGCGACTCCATTATATCTTGCATCTGGTTTTGAGTCTGGTTCCTCCTAAGTCACGACATAACTATCCTCTACAATATATAGTCCATTCGTGGTTTGCATTCCTGCTCTACAAGTTCTCGTATGATGCGGTTATAATTTCTATCTGGATCATTCTTCACTATGACATTAACTGCATGTCATTTTGTGTCTCAGCGCAAATTCCGAGTCACCCGACATCTCTTGCATTTTAGGGTATAGAACCGCTTCCATATATATTTGTTGAAATGACCTGGCTAGTTTATTTTTGCTGAAATTCTAAGCCACACACACACATTTTTCGATTGCTCGTTTCACGGTAGACACACTTGTTTAATGCATGCTTGCTTGTCCTGTTTGTTTGACGTGTTGGTCAGTAATTGAACCATTGACCAGTTGTAATCTCTAGATCATAGCTCCTGTCATATAAGTCAAATGAGTAGTTTGTCTTGTTTGATGTATTAAGTTGTTATTACTTAGTTTCAGGGTGCAATTATTGTTATCGCCACCAAAGAAGGGGCTGCAAGATCATGTCTCCTCCAATGTAGCTGTCACACTCAAAGGAAGATGCAGGTGATCAATTGAGGACTCTGCTATCAACTTGATTGTCAACTGAAATACCGATTTTTTCCCTTGATTTGATAATATGTAATAATTTTAAGAAGTTTGCAGCTGATGTAATATCTAGATAACTCGTGTAGTCCATGTATGCATTTAGTCACGCTGTCCACATATGCGGTAGTCGTTACGGTAACTACGCCAGGCATGTCGATTAGGGAACAATACCGTACTTTGTTATTGGCCCGTCGTGTATTCGGCCGACGATGAAAATTAGAAAATGTTGGATTATATAAACGTTTTGCGATATTATCATGGGATTTAGAAAAGGCCAAAACTGTAAAAGGCCATAAACGTAATGGGCCGACCTACAAGTTGTAACTGGATGTAACAGTAACAGGCCATAATGGTAACTGGCCGTAAGTGTAACAAGTTATAACTGTAACATGCCATAACAGTAACATGCCTTAGCAGTAGCAGGCCATAACAGAAACAACCCATCGCAGTAACATGCATGAAACCGTGAAATCCCAGAATAGTAACATGCCAAAATATTAGCCGACCTCAACATTAAAGGGCCGCAATAGTGAAAGGCCAGAATAGTGATAAGCCAGAACAGTAATGGCCCGAGAAATTTCCAAGCGAGGGCAGTAATAGGCTGACACATTTACCAGACTAGAATAGTAAAAGGCTGCTTGTTGGCCTGAATAGGTAAAGCCTGGAACAGTGAAAGGCCAGGAAAGTAACATGTCTGAACAGTAACGGGCCATCTCAGACAAGGGCCGTCAGTAGGCCGCCCACGATGGGCTACGATAAACAGTGATGGGCCGCCTGCGGGCCTTAAGTGTATATGAGTGACTTGGCGTAGGCTACTAATGGGTCGTAGAGTGTTGGACAATCATGGGCCTTCTTTAGGCTGAAACAGTATTGGGTCTGAAAGTTCGCGGGCCGCTGTTGGCTGCAACTTTGGGCCAATTTCAAACAGTGCAGGAGAAAACAATAACGGGCCATCTTCTTATTGGGCTCCCCAAATGCGCCGGCCCAGTTAGAATTTAGCAGGCCTTGGCTGGGCCTGGCTTCTACCACAGTTTCCGTGGCCGTTAACGGCGATAACTGGTCGTTAACGGTGTTTTCCACGTGGCATTTTGCATGATGTCAGCAGTCAACGCGGCTGGCGAACAGATCTACGATAGAACAAGTTTTTGTGGCTGAAGGGTGCGATCCGCCACGGTCAGGAAAAAACCATGGTAGATTCTTTTATGACGGGGCTTTTACCATGATGGGCATCCGTTGTAGAAGACGTTTTAGCCACGAAAAACGGGCCTTCAACCACGAAAATTATACGTTGTAAAAACCAACTTTTCTTGTAGTAGATCTTAGAATTCGTTCACCAAGCGTTCATCATCGTGAACACGAATTTTTGAAAAGATTTAACCCTGCAGGGGTGTACAACTTTACCCACACATACCAACCGACTCTTGATGCCATATGATTAGCCCTCTTCCTTGGAAGGATGACATAGGGTGGTTGGCCACGACCTTTACGTTGCTTTTGCCGAGACCATGAGTCACGTACTAAGGAGGGTTCCGTCATAACGGGTCAAATCCTGAAGCCGGTCCCTAGAGATGTGAGTCGAGGTTGGTTTATTAGGGGCTCTATCCACCCCAAGCAACCCCGGCCACGCTTACCTACCTGTTATGATGCACCTTCACCCGCCAAATCTTTCAAAATGTTTTCTATGCATATGTCGAATGGAACTCCCGAACTATGTGACTCATGGAATCTACTAGGAAAGTTAATCCGCGGAGGGGTTCCCAAGCCCTGTGTAGTTGTACGCTCATCTTGGTCCAAAGCCAAGAACTCGGTTCCTAGTGGTGGCGAGCATGGGACTACAAAAACCACATCCCACCGTGGCCTCCCATACAAACCTTAGCATGTTTAACCTTTACCACTGATCTTACCCCATCAGTATACCTCGATCTCCTGTCATACTAGATTATCCACAATTGGTACATCATCTGGATGAACCAACACAGACAACTAAGCATGGCTAAGCAAGACACAGATAATAGCTCTAGCAGTGCACACAAGCTAAACCTAGTTATGCTAGGAGCAGTGGATCAGGTAATATAAGCTCAAAGGGAGTAATGCAATAGATATGATACTCTAACTATCGGTAAAACACCACAGTGGAATCGTATGCATCATGGCAAGATTGAAATACTTTTGAAATCATAGGATTGTATCATGGTGGGGCTATGCTTGCCTTTGCCATTTGATAACCACTAATCATATCGTCAGAAGCCTTGTGCTTAACTTTATTACAGTTGGTCAAGTATTGTTCTTCAAGCTTCGATGGTGTTGATCTCCGTCTTTGATCTCGATCTCGATATTGTACTCTACAGGGAAGAACCAAACACCGGAAAGAAAGGGAAACAATCAACACATCAAGAAAGGATGATGATATGACAAGTTAAATTCAGCTCAAATCAAACCTTAGGGCATGCTTGGGAATTTAAGCGGTGTCTGAGGAGTGCAAACCCTAATACACGAGAGACCCTAGAATCACCTGCGGGGTTCAATTGGTTCTTTTAATTAAAATTTTAATGAGAGTTGCTGAACAATGCATGATTATGAGTCTATTGTTTAGATCTGATTTTTCTGAACATTTTGATATATTATACATATTTTTCTGACTTATAAATAATTATTTATGATTTTCCCAATTTTAATCCATTTTAAATCATTTTTAAAACAATTAAACATTTTGGGATAAATTAAATATTTATCTAACTGGCCCCACATGTCAGATATTTATTCTTATTATAAATTGATTATGGAAATTATCAAAACCTGGCAACCGGGACCCACCTATCAGGTATTTTGTATTTATAGAAAATAAGTTACAAATCAATTAAATAAAACAAAAAAGAATAATGACACCAGCATGACATCATGTTGATGTCATCAACGGGAGGCTCCTAGGTGATGCTCGGATCCATCGATCCAGAGATCGTCGGGAAGCACGGAGGGGCGCGTTGGATGCGGTTGGCTGAGGCAAGCTGAATGGTGGCGGCGCTGCCTAGATTTGGTCACCGGAGCATCGCCGACGACGATAAACAGTGGCGATTGGCGGCAAGGTCCGGCTAGGGTTTCGGTCAAAAGGGGGAAATCTCTGGAAGAAGTGAGAGAGAGCGAGATGGGTATGGGAGAGAGTGGAGCACATCAGTTCTTATCCGTCTGTCCAGGGGCGGCGGCGAGAATCACTGCACGACGAAGATCGATGCCGGCGACGGGACACACAAGTGCGTGCGTCGGGAGGAAGAAGAAAAGAGAAGAACAACTGAAGGGGTACGAGATGGCTTGGGCCAAGTTTGGGCCGGTGGGGGCCAAGATGGGTCGTGGCGAAGGTAGCGGGACAGGCTGATGCTACTGCGCATGGGCGGTAGGGAAGCAGGGAGTTAGCTGGGCTTCGGCATGGTTAGCTGTTAGCTCTCTTTTTTTAGTAGAAACATTTTTCTAATTTAATTTATCTTTTTCAATTTGCAAATCCATTTCAAAATTGTGTTAGACTATTTCAAAAATATCAGAGAGTGTATAAAATATGTAAAACACCCAGGGACCTTGTATTCAATTTGGCCTCCAGGTACTTTGTACTTTTCAAGATATAAAACCCTTTTGAATGTTTTCAAAGGGAGGAGAAAATTAGGGTTTTAGGGTGTTTACTTTGTTTCTCTTTGCATGCAATTTTAGGGATGCTGCTCATGAATGCACAATCAAAGCCCTAATTAGGATTAGCTAAAACGGGGGTGTTACAACTCCATCCCCTTACAAGAATCTTGACCCGAGATTCCAAAGGTAGGAAGAAGGAAGAGAAACATGGTAACTTCTAATGGTAAGAGGAAAACACACTAACAACACACAAAGTATCTCATGGTCAACTCGTGAAGGAGTGTTCAGAAACAACTCTGAGATGACGAACATGAAACACGTCAAGGTAGCGGAGGAAACAAAAGGAGATGGTTTCAAGGTGACAAATAGTTGGTCTTCATATGTATTGATACCATGGAGTTTTAGAAGAGTTTAAGCTTCTAAAAAAGAAAGCTTACAATAGAAAGAACAAAACCACAAACTTTGGGAAATGGACCTCTACTAGCTTCCGGGGATACAGGGATACGGACGACCAAGCTGTTGATCTACTTTTGATACAGAAGGGTCACTCTTCATTCAATAGAAGGTCAATATAGAAAGGTGTTTTGTGACGAGGACTCATAGGACTCACCAGAAACATGTAACAAGAGAACTTCTGATTACCGAAATCATAGTCGCTCTTTAAACATGGTTGAGAAAGGAAGGAATCTCTTTATTTATCCAGGATTATGCAAATCTTTGCCTACGATCGTGATATCACTTCACACCACCAGATGATTAAGTAAGAAGATTCCTGATGACACGAGGAAAAAGAAACTTCATTCTCAGACTCTGAATACTTGGCATAACAAGATGCTTGCCAACATAGAGGGTCTAGAGGATTGACCAAGAGACATTTAGCAGCACTACTTTAAATGTTCTCCTTGATGTTTAGAAAACTAGACACCAAATACAGATCGGACTTCGGATACAAAGGAAACCATAAGCACAACTCCTATTATAAATCATAGAAGAAGACTCATGAAGAGTGGTTGTTATTTGTTGACTCAAGAGAATATGAGAGTAGGTCTTCCAACTAGTTGTGTCAACCATTATATCAATCTTTACGAATTTACAAAGAGACTACTGTTAGGTGGAACGATACTCCAAACTCAGCATGTCTGAATAGAAAGTTTACAACATTTACCACAAAGGTAAAGTCACTAGATTCTCAATACATGGACTAAGTGTCAAGCTCCAATAGACTGAGCTAGATTCCCAGACTATGTATTAACAACTTGTTGGATGACAACTGCACCTACTTGCAGCGGAACACACATGTGTCCTTAGAGGGAACAAAGATAACTCTACTCGAATCCACGGCGACATCTTTCAAAAATTGCTTGTGATCCAGAGAGTCATATCTAACATCTAGAACACATACTTCGAGATGACCCAAAGATAGTTCTTAAAGGATTTCCAACATTAAAACCAAATGTTCCATATGGATCTAGTCTATCTTGGAGAAGATAAGGATGTTATTGATGGGCTCAACAACAAACTTATCGAGATACTCCAAGAAGATGGACTCATATGTTGTATGAATAAGGCAAAGTATTGGTCAGACCAACGAACATGAGGATGTACTCAAGTGAAACATCAAGAGTGACAACATCATCAAGATAGTCCTTGGAACTGAGTTTGGTTTGACGATAACCCAAATCAAATCAAAGATGGGGGAAGATAACATATCCATGAAGGAAATACTATCTTTCTTCAGCACGAACGAAACTAGACATCCCTTTAAGAAGAAACAAAGTCGGATTAAAGTTTTGTCATACAACTCTCCAAATTGTTGTTTAATCGCAACCAACTAGTTCAAGGGTATCTAGTACAGATCCTTGGAGAAGAAGCAATTCAGGAAACTTACTTGCTCAAGAACTTGACTACAGGGTCATGTGGCAACATGGAGATACTTCTAGTAGACATCTAGAATATCACGAACCACTGATATGTCACTTGGTTTGAGAGGAAACTTGCTTGGTAAGGCAAGAAGACATAGTCTCAAAGCTTCAGCACAAAGCTAACTCTTTGACCGAGGAGAGTGTACCTGAATAGCGGACTTGGTAGCACCGTCATCCTTGGCTTAGTGATAGGGTTAACTAATCACATTAAAGATGACATAAATGTCCTTGGAGTTCAAAGCAATAATGATTGCTAAGAATCTCAGATGGCCACATTATTACGCACATGCATCATTCTCGAGTGCGAAAGCTCGAAGGAAGGGTGTGTAAAAATGTGTAGAAGTATCACTTCATTAAGAAGGTCATGAAACTGAACACGACCTCTTAGTATAAAAGGGTGTGATACTGCAAGGTGGAACAGACAAAAGCTAATCATGCCTCTTAATCTGCAAATTGCAACACTTTGACCTAGTCCTAGATACGACGAGGTACCGGAGTTTGTTTCTCCTGACATCCCAAAATGGTTTGTCACGATGGACCACAAGAGTATCTTGCATCGGAAGACACGAGTGCACAATACTACTTGGCTATCAAATAGTAGACAAAGGTCGAAAACAACGAGGGGAAAGAACATGCTTAGGACAAAATCTCGAGATGTGGATGCATAGATTAACAATCTTCCGATAACCGATGCGTAGAAAGGAGGGGTGTGGCAGAGTCACGAGTATAGATGCGAGACTCACCAGGAGTACTCTTATCGTGATCTATTTGGTTCCATTAAAGAACATCTGCCATAGCTAGTGGTAGGGGAAGTCCTTAATTGTCACGATTCAATAGCGACAATAACCACAAGCTTGAAGGCTATACTTGAAGTTAGCCATCCTGAGGTAATGTGTGAACATTAACAATAGGGGACAATGGAATGGATCTTGGGTTAAAGATCAGGTTCATGTACAAGATTCTCGACACTAGAATCCAGCACATTCCGGGACCTTCGGTTCAAGTCCAAGGGTTAAAACCCGAGAAATAAGTAACCACTACTTAAGTGACACAACGTGCACTACAAGGTAGTAATCACCAGGTAGCTTCCAAGAGAAGAAACGACTTCTGAAGTACACCAACAATTAAAAAGGAGGCACACGAGACAAAAGGAAACCTTGAAGCCTATTACAAAATACTATGGATCCTGCAATATAATATTGTAGGCCCATAAGACAGAGAGATCATGATAGAAAGGAATCTCTCGGATGAAATAGAGCGAAAGGAAACAAGGAACACATGATGACCCACAAGTATAGGGGGTGTATCGCTGTATTTTCGAGGGATGTGAAACCCAATTTATTGATTCGGCACAAGGGAAGCCAAAGAATATTTATAAGCCTTAACAACTAAGTTGTCAATTCAGCTGCACCTGGAAACAATCTTGCTCACATCAGTTTATCAGTAGCAACAGTTTTATGGTAGCAATAGTAAAGTAGCAGCAGTAGTAAAAGTAAGACAGTAGTAACAATAGCAGTAAACAGTAGGATTAAAGCGTGGTAGGCAATGGGATGGATGGACGGGTGTTGCATGGACAAGACAATTCATATGGAAATCAAGACAAAGGGCATTTGCAAATGAATAAGATAAAGCATCCAAGTACTAAATAATCATAGGCATGTGTTCCATATATAGTCACACGTGCTTGCAATGAGAACTTGCACAACATATTTTGTCCTGCCAGCCCGTTTGTAGCGGGGCCTCAAGGGAACTACTGGCAATTAAGGTGCTCCTTTTAATAGATCACCGGAGCAAAGCATTAACACTCTGTGAACACATGTCATCCTCACATGAAAGCCATTCCCTCGTGTTATCCTAATTGCTATCACTTCGGGGCCTTTGGTTCCGGACAACAAAATGTGTATACAACTTGCAGGTAAGACCATAAACAATACTATCATAATGAATCAATAACATGTTCAGATCTGAAATCATGGCACTTGGGCCCTAGTGACAAGCATTAAGCATAACAAGTTGCAACAAAGTCAAAAAGCACTAATAATAGATACTAGGCACCAAGCCCTAACAATCTGATGCCATTACATAAACGATCTCATCCAATCCCTACCATCCCCATAGCCTACAGCGGGGGATTACTCACTCATGGATGGGGGAAACATGGATGGTCGATGGAGAAGCGATGGTGGCGATGATGTCGATGATCTCCTCCAATTCCCCATCCCGGCAGGGTGCTAGAACGGAGTTTCTGGTGCTGATTCGTGGAATCTGGTGGTGGCGGCGAAGCGGAACTCTTTCTGGAAAAACGTCGAACCCCCTTGGTTTGTAGGTCAATAGGCAACTTATAGGCGAAGAGGGAGGCCGAGGGGGCAGCCGAGGCCGCCACACTACTGCTAGGCGCGGCCTGGCCTGGCCCGCACGGCCATGTGGTGTGGGCCCCTCGTGGCCCTACTCCATCTCGTCTTCTCGCTCCGCGAGCCTTCTGGTGAAATAGGATTTTTGGCATATTTTCCGGGATTTTTCCTAATAGTTGATTTTCGGCACAGAAACTAGACACCAAGGTAATTCTGCTGAAAACGGCGTCAGTACGTGTTAGTTGTATCCAAATCACACAAGTTTAGAGGAAAAACAATAACAAAAGTGTTCGGGATAGTAGATACGTTTTGGATGTATCAACTCTCCAAGCTTAGCTTATTGCTTGTCCTCAAGCAATTCGGTTGAAAGCTGAGTGCAATAAAACAAACTTTCACGAACACAATTGCTTCATAAGATGTATATATTCTCAGCATATGATCAACTACTTAGGCAATTCATAATAAAGAGTATGCAACTAAGTCTAATTAATAGTCATTGCAAGCTATAAAGATATTCCAACTCAACAATAATAAGTAGCATGAAACATAAACATCAGCAACATTGCAATGCTCATAACAAGGTATGATAGAGTGGTATCTCGCTTTCCTTTGATTGTAGAGCAAACATAAATGCCAAGGCACCTTTGAAGTTCAAGTGAAGACTAGAAGTAAAGATATCAAAGATACAAGCATCAAAGTCATAACACAATTAATCAAGTTTTGAGACAAGCACATTACACTAAGAATGACAACTACGCTCTCAAGAAAGTGCTCATAGAATGTGTGGAGACTCAACAAGGAAATAAAAAGGTTTTGAAAAGTTTGAAAGGCTTCCAAATGCTGAAAATATGGTACTTATTAGCTTTGAGCTCTCATTGCCCCTATCATAAGCATCTTTAAATGATTAAGGTGAAAGTGAGGTCCAATCTGAGTTATATGCTTGACATACTATAAACTGGAAATCTCATGTCGCTTGAGTACGAGGGCCGCTCCTCATGCTACTCAACTTTAGGTACAGGCAAGTCCTTGTCATAGTAAATACATGCGTATCATAGAGAACCACCAACAGGGTACCCCTTGCCCGATGATACGGAAGAATCCCCATATCAAAATGACAAGGCAAGCAGACAACGAGTATCTCAACATTCTCCTTATTTACCATGGGAAAATGGTGCTTTTTTCTCTCTTTCCTCTTTTCTCAAATCTTTTTTTTTCAATAGCTATCTCTCTCTTTTTTTATAAGAAGAATGCTTCATAGATAGTCATTATGGACTGCAGGTTTCCACCATGATTAGGCATGGATTAGACCGGCGGCCCAGGCGTTTCTCTAACAAACATACATAACTCCATGGACTTACAAGCTCCCCTTTTATTTCACACGATGACATCCACAAACAAAAGAGCATGATATCAATTGGGTATATATTTACAGGTGTTGAAAGCGTTCCAAATGACAACACGGTTCTGCTAATCCCCAACCTATGATTTGCAAGCATATAACTTTCATGGATAGTCACAATGGTTCAGGTTTATTAAGTGCAAGAAAATAAAGTGTGCCATCAAGTTCATGAGAGCTTTACTAAGTAACTTTCTCATAACAAGCAAACATTTTATTCGGAAGAACACAAGGCATATTGAATATGCACGGAAGAGCAAATAATGCTAATAGGTAGGTATGGTGGACACTTTTGGCAATATTGGTTTTGGGGAGTTGGAAACACAAGTAGAGCTCATACTCAGTGCAAGTGAAGGCTAGCAATAGTAAGGGAGTGACAAACGAGAGAGCAATAACTTTCATAATCATGCTTGCAACAAAACATGACTAATCGTGGCATGAAAATGATTCAAGACCCCTGAGGCAAAATAATTCATTGAGGCTTCGCTGATTGTTTCAGTCATATGCATGCATTAGCATGTGCCAAGTCGATTCAAGTGAAACATTTAGAGGAGGATACCATAGTGTCATACCAAGTTATGAATAGAGCAATGCAAGCAAACATTCATATGACATGCTACAAACTATTAGCGGGCTGGAGCTAATCATAAGAAAGCAAGAACTACTAAGCGTCCATAAATAACATACACCCTACATGAACAGACTAAGCATGCCCACAATGATGAGTATATGTACAGAAATGAAAACAAATAGAGTTCGTTACCAGCCTCTTACCACACCTCAAGTTGTCGTTAATCCTCATTATTGCCCTTCACTTGTGTGGCTTGAATAATAACAAGAAACCAAATTCCACTGAGGACTGCTGAACCCTGCAACAAACTTCACAAAACCAAAGAAGAACAAAAAATATTTTTGGTGTTTTAATTTTCAAAGGCAAGAACAAAAGGAAAAACAAGCAAAGCAAAATCTTTTTGGGTTTTTTGAATAATTAAGACAAAGCCAAAAGGAAAAAAGCAAACCAAGGAAAAAAGAAGAAGAAGCAAACAAAGAGAAACAACAAAAATATTTTTGGTCTTTTTGTGTTTTAGAAAGCGAAAGTAAAGAAAGAACGAAAACTAAAAATAGAACGAAGCATGGATATAAAAAGTGCGGACGAAACATAATATGTAGATGAGTGTGATGTCGGTGTACCTCCCCCCAAGCTTAGGCTTTTGGCCTAAGTGGGTATCAATCCCAAGCTGGCCGGTCATTGTAAGAATGGTCGTGGTTAAGGCCTCGGGAAGAAGAAGAAGCTCCCCAATCATAGGTAGGCTACTGATGTGAAGACTCCCCCTCATTTGATGGATGGACCGAATCATCTGTAACCTCCCTTCTAGTATCCTGCTCCTATTGGGAGAGCTCTCCCAGGTACGTATCAAGCTCCTCCTCGGTGAGTGACCATCCTACCTTGGTGTCAAGGTTAAACAAAACAGGTGCAGGCAAAAGAACAAATCGCTCGGACTTACTCTTTCTCCAACCAGCCTTGAGAAAGGTTATTTCATAAGACAACTCACTCAAATTAGCCCAAGAAGAAACCAATTTATGCTATATCATGGAATTAAGATCTAGCCTTTCTATGGGAAACTGTAGGTCTAGATGATGAGGCACTAAACCATGCAAAGCTAATAAACGAGAGGCAATGAGGCCTCCACAAATTCCACCTTTCTCGTGGTTAGCAGCAAGACGGAAAGCTATCAAGGCACCCAAGTTATAAGTCCTATCTCGTTTTAAAGCAGCTGAGATGAATGCTAGATCATATGACGATAGATTATTAGCAATTTTCCTAGTGAGAACACACTTGGCAATAAAGTAAGCAAAGTAGCGAATAGACGGGATATGAATGTTATGGATTTTACCGCTCTCCTTCGAGAAGCTACTCCCCTGGAAAATCTTCGCATACAAGTCCATGAGTAGTGCAGGTCACTCTTTAATCCTTCCACATGATCCCCACTGAGGTACCTTACTAGCTGCACAAAAGTCATCAAGAGGAAGGTCGACAACTATATTGTAAATTTTGTAGTGGACCATGGGGTTAGTCAAAGAGTAAGTAAATCGAAAGTCCTGCACTACAGACATAGTTAGTTTCACAAATTGACAGGGTTCATCTTCCACAAAGTGCTCCAATCCTGCATTAGCAACTAAGGTATGGAAGTCCTGGGAAATTCCTGCAGCCCTCATGAATTCGAAGCATGGATAGATGGAAGGAAAAACTTCCTCCTCTCGGTGAACCTTCATAACCTCAGGCACCCTCAGTTCATGTTGGTTGAGTTGATGCTCATTCATCTTCTATTCTGAAATTTAAGCATCCATTAAACAAGTGATTGCAAAGTGAATACATAATGAAGGGCATTACTCATAGGGACTTGTAAGAGGCCTAAACATGCATCAAAACAATATATCTAAGCATTGAACAAGCTTACAAGCTCTCATAACCTGTCATCGATAGCAACAAAATACTCAAGATATAAACCACTAAACACAAATCTACTTGGACAAGCGGAGGAGTTACAT
This sequence comes from Avena eriantha, assembly GCA_910589775.1. NCBI lineage: Eukaryota > Viridiplantae > Streptophyta > Magnoliopsida > Poales > Poaceae > Avena > Avena eriantha. Next base: position 313,077,695 of record OU342743.1, read on the forward strand.
ACCGGAGAACAAATGCTCCAAATTTCAGCAGCAAAGATGGGCTGAGCAAGGAGATCGAAAAATCATGGGCAAGAACAACAAGAACACAATTTCGAGTGAAGAACTGATGTTTTCTCGGGAGAGAGAAAGAAGTGGGAAGTGAGAGAGTGAGTGGAGGGCCAGAGTTGGCCCACACCATGGCCAGGTGCGCCCTAGGGCTGGCCGCGCCACTAGGTGGTGTGCCTGCCTGGTGGCCCCCCGGTACTCTCCAGGCACTTCTCTGCCCCTTTTCCACGTAAAAATTTAATATGAATTTTCTGGAATTTTTCAAGACACTTTATTTTTGAGCAGTTTTCAGGTATAGATGAATGATTTTCTGACAGAAAAAGTTTCTAGAATGATGCAATGACAAAACAAGCTAAAACTTCAGAAGTTCTAAGACACTCTAATATGCAAGCAACTAGCAAAAGAAAAGTAAACTAAGCGAAAGCAAAAACTAAAATGGATAAAATGAAAGTAAGCGAGGATAATCATGGTGAAAACATTGTTTTGTTCATTAAAATCCATTTGTTAACAAGGTTGATCAGGTCTTGTTAACAAAACAATTTATATGAAACAAAACTTTGTAAACAACTAATGATTATGTTACCTCAACCTTGATAGCAATGGTCCCAATCATAATAGTTTCATATTTTTCTGTTGGTATGGGACAATATATTTCTCGAACTTGAATGCCCTCAACATGTTCAATTGAATTTAAACCATAAGTCCTATCAATCTTCTTGGGGAAATAGATGGTATTCTCCTTGTCATTAACATTAAAAGTCACCTTTCCTTGATTACAATTAATAACAGCTCCTGCAATATTAAGAAAAGGTCTCCCAAGAATAATAGACATATTATCATCTTCAGGCATTTCAAGCACAACAAAATCAGTTAATATCAAGCAATTATGAGCCACTTGAATAGGTACATCCTCACATATACCAACATGAATAGTAGTAGATTTATCAGCTATTTGCAAAGATATATCAGTTGGTATTAGGTTTTCCAGTTGAAGTCTCTTGTAGAGAGAAAAAGGCATAACACTAACTCCTGCTCCCAAATTACACAAAGCAGTTCTAGCATAACTATTTTTAATAGAGCACGGAATAGTTAGAATCCCTGGGTCTCCAAGTTTCTTTGGAACTTTACCATTAAAGGAATAATTAGCAAGCAAAGTAGAAATTTATTCATTAGGGATCTTCCTTTTATTCGAGACAATATCCTTCATATACTTTGAATAAGGAGGCAATTTAATAGCATCAGTCAAAGGAATTTGCAAGAATAAAGGTTTCATCCACTCACAAAACTTGTTATAGTGTCCATCTTCCTTTGCTTGTGTTTCTTATCAGGGAAAGGCATAGGTTTTTGGACCCAAGGCTCTCTTTCACTACCATGTTTCTTAGCAACAAAATCTTCTTTAGTGTATTTAGTATTCTTAGTGTGCCTTTCAGGTTCTTCTTCAACTTTTTCTTTACCAGGAACATCATTTTCTTCATTACCACTTTCAGTTTCAGCATCAAAGATAGATATACTATTAGGATCTTTAGCAGGTCCAGAGGGTTCTACAATAGTTTTATGTTTCTTTTTTCTTTTCTTAGGAGTAGTACCACTGTTTTCATCTTGTTGAGAATCCTGCTCAATTCTTTTAGGATGCCCCTCATGATATAGAGGATCCTAGGTAGCAGCACCACTTCTAGTTCTAATTTCATAAGCATGTTTTTCTTTGGCAGCATTAACTAGCAAGTCTTTTTGCACTTTAATAAGTTGATCTATTTGAGTTTGAACCATTTGAAAATGTTTAACAATAATTTTAACATCATTAGAGGTTCTTTTTACAATATCTTTTAACTCAACAATAGCTCTAGTGTTTTCCATTAGATGATTTTGCACCCTTTTATTGAAATTATCTTACTTAACAATAAAAATATCGAATTCTTCTAAGAATTGATCAGGAGGTTTAGAGTAAGGGATATCACCTTCATCAAAATGTTGGAGAGAGTGTACCTCAATAGTGGATGAGTGGGGGATTAGCTTACATAATTCTTCTATAGGAGGTAAATTCTTGACGTCTGCAGCTTTAACTCCCTTCTCCTTAAGACATTTCTTAGATTCCTGCATCACTTCATCATTTAGTTCGGTAACTCCCCTCTTCTTTGATGTTGGTATAGGCACATGGATAGTTGGTTTAGGTATAGTTGTCTCAGGTATAGCTAGTTCAGGAGGAGTCCAATCTTCATAATTCTTGCTTATTTTAGCCATTAATTCCTCAGCTTCCTTGGGAGTCCTATTCCTGAAAACACAATCAGCATAACTATCCAAGTATGTCCTAGATTCTTCAGTTAGTCCATTATAAAACATCAAGAAGCTCATTCTTAGGTAATGGACATCTAGCCTATGCATGAATCAAAGCACAAAACCTTGCCCATGATTCATGCAATATCTTTTTTTCTCCCTGTTTAAAATCAAAAAGTTCCTGCAAAATAGCATGTCTAGCACTAGGAGGAAAATATTTCTGCAGGAAAGTTCTAATCAAGCAATCAGGGCTATCAATAGATCCAGGAGGTAAATTATTAAAGCAAGTTTTAGCTTCTCCTTTCAGTGAAAAAGGGAAAAATTTAGCAACAAAGGAGGTGCGCATATTAATATCATCAGAAAACATGCCACTCATGGTAGAAAGCTCAGTCATATGTGCTACCGCACTTTCATTCTTAGTCCCACAAAAAGGTTCTTTCTCAACAATAGTTATGTAAGATAAATCAAGAGAGAAATCATAATCCTTATCTTTAATGTTTATGGGAGATGCAGCAAACTTAGCATTAGGAGAAAATTTGGGTTTTATAGTACGCCTCTCAAGGAGACTCTTAACATCACTCCTATCATGGGTGTTTTGACATTCTTTAATAAATTCATTGGTCATCTCAATATAACCGTCTTCAATATCATAGCTCTCTCTAGACTTAGGTGAACTGACAGGTCTAGTAGTGTCTTCATTAGGAGTTTCAGTATTTCCAGCTATAGTTCTAGCAATCGTAGCATCTAGGAAATGACCTAATGAACCACTCTTATCAAGCACAGTAGAAGAAGCATCATAAGTATCAGAAGTTTCAGATTCAGCAGTAGTAGAAGTGTGTGTAGCATGTGTATGTGGTGGTGTAAGGAACTTACTCATCACAGATGGTGAATCAGGAGCAATAGAGGTGTTCAGAACCGTACCTCTTCTTGTAGTGGATGGTAAAATAGGGACCTTGCCATCACGAGACTTACCCATGATGGATGGATGGCGGCGAACAATAGTTATTCCAAGTGAACTTGATAAATAGAGCTATCCTCCCCGGTAACGGCGCTAGAAAATAGTCTTGATGACCCACAAGTATAGGGGGTGTATCGCAGTATTTTCGAGGGAAGTGAAACCCAACTTATTGATTCGATACAAGGGGAGCCAAAGATTATTTATAAGCCTTAAAAACTGAGTTGTCAATTCAGCTGCACCTGGAAACAATCTTGCTCACAGAAGTTTATCAGTAACAACATTTTTATGGTAGCAATAGTAAAGTAGCAGTAGTAGTAGAAGTAAGACAGTAGTAACAATAGCAGTAAACAGTAGGATTAAAGCGTGGTAGGCATAGGGATGGATGGACGGGCGTTGCATGGATAAGACAATTCATATGGCAATCAAGACAAAGGGCATTTGCAGATGAATAAGATAAAGCATCCAAGTACTAAATAATCATAGGCATGTGTTCCATATATAGTCATACATGCTCGCAATGAGAACTTGCACAACATCTTTTGTCCTGCCAGCCCGTTTGCAGCGGGGCCTCAAGGGAACTACTGGCAATTAAGGTGCTCATTTTAATAGAGCACTAGAGCAAAGCATTAACACTCTGTGAACACATGTGATCCTCACATCAAAGTCATTCCCTCCGGTTATCCTGATTGCTGTCACTTCGGGGCCATTGGTTCCGGACAACAATATGTGTATACAACTTGCAGGTAAGACCATAAACAATACTATCATAATGAATCAATAACATGTTCAGATCTGTAATCATCGCACTCTGGCCCTAGTGAAAAGCATTAAGCATAACAAGTTGCAACAAAGTCAAAAAGCACTAATAATAGATACTAGGCACCAAGCCCTAACAATCTGATGCCATTACATGAACGATCTCATCCAATCCCTACCATCCCCATAGCTTACAGCGGGGGATTACTCACTCATGGATGGGGGAAACATGGATGGTCGATGGAGAAGCGATGGTGGAGATGATGGTGATGATCTCCTCCAATTCCCCGTCCCGACAGGGTGCCAGAACGGAGTTTCTGGTGCTGATTCGCAGAATCTATTGGTGGCGGCAAAGCAGAACTCTTTCTATAAAAACGTCGAACCCCCCTTGGTTTTTAGGTCAAGAAGCATCTTATAGGCAAAGAGGGAGGCTAAGGGGGCAGCGGAGGCGGCCACACCACCCCTAGGCGCGGCCTAGCCTGGCCGGCGCAGCCAGGTGGTGTGGGCCCCTCGTGGCCCTACTCCGTCTCGTCTTCTGGCTCCGTGAGTCTTCTTGTGAAATAGGATTTTTGGCATATTTTCCGAGATTTTTCCTGATAGTTGATTTTCTGCACGAAAACTAGACACCAAGGTAATTCTGCTGAAAACAACGTCAGTCCATGTTAGTTGTATCCAAATCACACAAGTTTAGAGGAAAAACAATAGCAAAAGTGTTCGGGAAAGTAGATACGTTTTGGACGTATCAACACACAACACACAACTCTAGAGATCTCAATACTAGGTTAACTGGTTGAGAACGACATGCCTGGAAGGCACCTAAGCTTTGAAGGACGAGACGAGATAGCAAAACTTTTCAAAGTCAACACAAGATGAGATGACCTAGAGTTAGAGTGATACCAGATAAGGAGCAAAAAAGTATACTAGAGTTTTCGCAAATACTTTTCATCTTGGAAATAGTTTTCACAAGCACTAGACTCAACATCGACCGATAGCAAGGTTTTCCTACGGTCGGTACTACTCTGATACCAAGAACTGTGACACCCCCGGGATCAGGGTTAATCAAATACCAGACCTTAGCCTGACATAAGCTTAACCTAGAGCTCGAGGATATCCATTGGGAAATCGGTAACACAACAGTAACCCTGCGACACAAAAATTATTACAGCAAGCTCATAACTGAGCGAAGAACCAAAATATTACAAGAAGAGGTCATTGACCACAAACATCAAACGACGAAAGGCAAATTATGCTATTAAGTATAGCAAACTTAACAAATGGCCTAAGAGGTCTGAAGCATAATGATGACGTCCCAGCCCATAGATTCTAGGCTGTCGGCCGGGAACCCCAAGCTACTCGTCGGTGTCGAAGTCGTACCAAACTTGTCTTCGGGGGAACACTTATTCTGCTACAAAAGTATCAACCAAGCAAGGGTGAGTATAGGGTGTACTCCGCAAAACTTATGGCTGGTGGGGTTATTTTGCATAAAGCCATCTTTGTTTATAAAACAAGAGGGAGAGAAGAAGAAAAGAGAAGAATGCCTGAAGGGGTACGGGCTGGCTTGGGCTAAGTTTGGGATGCTAGGGGACGAGATGGGCCGCGGGTGAAGGTAGTGGGATGGGCTGATGCTGCTGCGCGTGGGCGGTAGGGAAGCAGGGAGTTAGCTGGGCTTCGGCCTGGTTAGCTCTCTTTTTTAGCAGAAACATTTTTCTAATTCAGTTTATCTTTTTCAATCTGTGTTAGACTGTTTCAAAAATATCAGAGAGTGTATAAAATATGTAAAATACCCAGGGCCCTTGTATTCAATTTGGGCTCCAAGTACTTCATACTTTTCAAGATATAAAACCCTTTTGAATGTTTTCAAAGGGAGGAGGAAATTAGGGTTTTAGGGTGTTTACTTTGTTTCTCTTTGCATGCAATTTTAAGGGATGATGCTCATGAATGCATAATCAAAGCCCTAATTAGGATTAGCTAAAACTGGGATTCTACATCTAGGCACTTCGGAACCGAGGATGATATCTATGAAGAATCCATGATGAGACACTATTACTATGACTCCACAAGAATGGTGAACATGGAGCGCTACAGCGGCAGTGGCACAACATGCTTGGGTGATATGGAGTACTACAACAATAATGACTCCTCAATCATGGAAGACTTACGGAACGACAATGACAAGCTCCTCAAGTCGCATCGACCAAGAGGAAGCCTCAACCACGAGAGTGCCAAGATCCACCATCAAATGGATACTTGGAAAGCACCCTCAGCAAGTTCAAGAAGGATATGGACGACAACTTCACCAAGAACATGAGCATGCTCGCCAAACTTAACAAGTCTACCTCAAGAAGGAACCACAATCATAAGAAGAGTGCCAAGGCAAATGATCATCACCATGAGCGTCATGTGGATGACCATGAGTGGCAAGTCTACCTACATCAATATTTGGCAAGGCACACCAATGACCTCCGTCGACACCATCATAAGGCACCTTCCCCTACTAGTGTCACCACTAGAATGGAACCAAGAGCAAGACCTCTTCCACGCCATCAAGCTTCAACGCAAAAACTTGACGTCCAAGATGAAGCATGCAACTTCATGAATGAGGAGAAGGAATACCTCTAGTTTGCCAAGTTGGACGAGTACATCAAGCGGATGACTACACAAGCCAAGGTGGTCTCGAAAAAGGATGAGCAAGCTCCAAGTGAAGAGTCTACACTTCAATATGGAGGAATACAAGGCCATGTATGTGATGACTTTGATCCATGCACCACTCTTGTTATCAACATGAGCCTACTTCCACCACTACTACAAGATGGTGACAAGGTTGATGATGGTGAGCATGGGACTTTCCCTTCATCAAAGTAGGCACATGGAGTTGAGAAAACCGAGCCTAACCCTATATGATTGAGTGATAATGTGGTACCAATCCCATGTGAGTATGAGAGCCACTTGTCCCACTTGAGTGAAAGCAAGAGTGAGATGAGTGACTCCACCATACGTGAGATTGAGTGCTTCCACTTAGAGGGCATGAGTGATACATCGAGTGAGTTGAGAGTGGTAGTCGATAGGTAAAATGAGACCACCTTGATTTCAAACGACTTACCCACTACCTCTAGTGTGTTTTCTAATGTTGTGCTAGGTTCCATGAATGATGAAGCACCAAACCACGAAGCAATGTGGCCTCATATGGAGAAGATGTACATGATGCATCATGATGATGCTATGCCATGGCTACATCGAGAAGTCAAAGTCGCCCACATGGAGGCCACTACTACCACAACACCCACTTCATATGAGAGGTATGAAAAAGGTAAAAATAAGGGTGTTGATGGTGCCATGCTCCCACTAGTGGACATGACGAAATTTTAGGATTGGCATGATATGGATGATATTTGTGACATTGCGTATGATTCATTAATATTTCCATGTGATACTTTTCCTTTGCATAATGTTGATCATGTGAAATTATTTGATTATGATGATGTTCCCATAGGCATTCCATGCTATAAATGTTTCGTGTATTCGTCCATTGCTTGCAATATGATGAACAATTCCTCTTTCGAATGTTTTGCTTGCAACAATGATAAAATTGCTTGTTGCATTCCGACAAACTTGACGAACAAGTTCTATTTCCATATGTTTGTCAACAACCATGCAATTGCTTTGGAAATGCTTGGTCATGATAGTCATTTGATTTCTCCCATTGCTTGCAATAAGATGAATTATTTCTCTTTCACTTGTTTTGCTTGCAACAATAATTATCATATGGTTTATATTGAGATTGCCCCCATAGCCTACTCATTTTTTGGAGATTTTGATGATTGCCATGATGAGCATTTTCCCCACTTGCATATTCACCATGAATATAAATTACATTTGATTGACACTAATGGTGATGTGCACAAGAAATGATATGTTATGATGGATGGTGTGTTTATCTACCATGCACACACATTCTTCCTTTTGTGTATGATGTGTGTATGTACCCGCACTATAATATTAACATCGGTTGAGCACAAGTTGACAAAAAGAGCTCTAGAGGTCATTCCCCATGTGTGTTCAAGATCGAACCTAGCTCTAATACCTTTTGTATGCTTTGCAACTTTCATGTTGACAAATTGCTCTTTCCTATGGTTTGATTGAAAGCATGTTGATGGTATTCTTTCACAATGTGACAATCGTGTTTCTTTGCTATTGAATATTGATGCTTTGTGTGTTGCAACAAAATTGTTGAACAATTTCTCTTTCCGATGTTTTGTGTGTAACCATAATACCATTATGAGCATGTATTGTCATGAGACCTTCCAAGTATCTCGTATAGTTGTTGCAAGAAACATAAGCAACATTAACTCTTTCCTATGGTTTGTTTGCAAGCATGTTTCTTTTGCTTCCACTTTTGATACTCATATTCACATGATTTTTTTGTGATGATTTGTGTGTGGCATTCAACATATTGAAAAGTTTTTCTTTCCAATGGTTGGTTTGCACACTTAATGATGTTGTTTTGGATATCCTTCCTCATGTTTTTTTGCCGAATTCTCATATTCTTGCATCAAAGATGTTGATCAATATTTCAGTCCAATGCTTTGAGTTCCACACTAAGATGTTGTATGGAGTTTTTGAGTTCCCACATTTGGATGATGTTCAAACGATTTCCATGCACATTGACCTTGCATATGCATTATATTTGCTATACTTGAGTTGTGCCAATAGTGTTGTGAACAAGAATGGACATGCCACAAATGGCATGCTCCTCTCACACACAAAAAAAATATTTTGCTTGGTCTTTGTTGTATGAAGGTACAAATGCATACACATCAACCTCTCTCAACCATGAGTTGACACAACAAAATGTAGAGAGTTACCTATGGATGAGATTCAACGAGTTATCTCTACACCCTAAGGTGACTTCCTTCTACTTAATGACTCATGCTATAATCTTCATGAATCGGCTACTCTTTGAGTGTTGCTTCCCTTTTGTTGTGAGCTTTGTAGGCTTCCTAGAAAGTGAAGGAACATTGAAGAGTTGCCACATCAATCTTCTCGAGGATGACTGTATGGTGAACCCCAAGATCAAGAATGTCTATCAACATCCTCTACATGGTGATGAGCGTATAGACTCGATGACATCTCTTTTTGAAGCAAGGGGAGATGATACAGTCTGACCTACAGTCGTTGCCATAACAAGCACTTCCACTTATGCCAAGTCGTCATGGACTCCTAAGGTGAATTTGTTCCTATCTATGTGTGACTTTGACACTCCCTTGAACGACTTGATACTTCATGCAAACAACCTTTGTGTACTCACCTATAAACCTCAAACTCGTCCCCAAGTCATCCACAAGAGAAGCCGACACTAGGATCGGAGTCTCCGCCATCATTGTCCCGGAGTCTCCACCGCCCTAGGCCCAGAGTCTCTAGCTACCCCTCGCTTGATGACCAACTGCAAGTTCCTGATTTCCACCCAGAGTATCCTCCTCCCAGAAGAAGGAGTCTCTGCCAACCGTAGCAAGGAGTCTTTGCCTCTATGACGAAGGAGTCTCCACCTTCCATACTGACGAGGGTTTAACTCATCAATGCCCATTGTTATGGACTTGGGTTTTGGAGAAGGAGGGAGCGCTGGAGACATCTATCGGCTAGCAAACAAGCACACAGGGGATGCAAGGTTTACCCAGGTTCAGGCCTCGTAGAGGTCCCTACTCCTGCTTGTCTGCTCGTGGAATTATCGAAGGAATCGAAGATTACAATGGTGCGCAGATGCAATCTGGCGAGGGTTGTGGAAACTAGGGTTGCGTGTATCCTTCTCGCCTCCCCCTCCTAGCCTTTATATAGATAGGCTAGGTCTTGGGTACCAGGTCGAGTCGGTTATAGGTTAGGGTTTTCCCCTTTGAACTTTCTATCTTTAGCTTCTTCTTGTTCTTCAAGCAATCGAGAGTCCATAGGCTACTCGAGTACTCTCTTAGGCCTTGGCGACACCGTGGGCTTCTGCTGTATTCATGCCGTATATACCAAAATTGAGTACCTGTAGGGTATACCCATGTCAGTAGCCCCCGAGTATCCAGTGGAATCGCAGATTCGACTGGGGACTTTATGAAGTCTTTCGAGTTCATGAATGAGTATATTTTTGACTGCTTTGTTTGTGTCATTGGGATTGTTGATGTGCGTGCCTGATTTAACTGATGTATTGGTATCAAGTAATACATTAGGGTAAAAGAACGCAATCTACTCGAACTCGAGTCCCCGGACCCGAATCCGAAAAAGTGCTGGTGTAATTCGACTCAAGCCGCGGAGGTCTTACATGAGTCGAATTCCAGTTATATGTGTGTGAGTACTCGACGCGTCCGTCGAGGCATGTTCATCGTACTTGTAGGCACGGATATATTTCTGGTAGTGCGCAGTTGCCAGGCCTTATTCAGGTCTTATGTTCACGCTGTAAGCGCGACATCCAAATTTTATCATCGCGAAGACGATTCGGGTGACCCAGGAGACATAGTCTCTTTGTAGGGAAAAATTATGAGGTGGTGTCTCCATAAACTTCGAGTGTGGATGTTATCAACACACAGCACTTTGTATAAATAATCATAGGGTGCGCGACCAGCGCTCCCTATGGGAGTAGCCCCCGAGTGCCTAGTTGAGTCGAAGACTCATGAAGGGACTAAAGAACTTTCGTGACTGCTATCGTCTTTTGTTTGCTTGTTTAAGTCGAATTTGTTTCTGGCGCTCCCTATGGGAGTAACCCATGTCCATAGTCGAACCGTGTTTCGAGTGTTTGGGTTTGCCTTGATTGTCCATGTTCCTGCAAAAGAAAAGAAAAAATCATAGGGTGCGCGACCAGCGCTCCCTATGGGAGTAGCCCCTGAGTGCTTGGTGGAGTCGAAGACTCGAGCAAGGGCTAAAGTAGCCGAAGTCTTCTGTTCTGTAGTTTTGATGACGTCAATGCTGACGATTTCATGACCTCAGTTGCCCGCGTGAGCGAGTTTGACGGGACGTGACAAACAGTGGGTCCCACTCCCTGACTTTGATTTGACCGGGCATGCATAATCTTTATTTTAATTGTGCCTCCTCGATTTCGGCACGTAATGGGAGTAGTGGGGGACGGTTCACATTTCCTCCCCTCCACATGTCTAGCACGATGATCGCCACGCGTCCAGTAGGGTTTTTCTGAGCCGTTGGATTGCATCTTCCAGGTGTTAAGTAGTGACACTGCAACGGTAAAATTTCACATCTGCTTTCGTTCATCATGTGCCTCCATTGCCATTGCCGTTGCTCCTCTGCTCTCTCTGCGCACTTATCCTCCGCGGCACTGGACCAGCTCCGCACATTTCCCAGCTACTTCCTCCGGTCGCATCGCCACCGCACAATGGGGAAAAAGAAAGGAGGTGCTGCGGCTCATTCCGCGGCTACCGCTGCTACGGTGAAGAAGAAGGGCGGCTCCGCCGCGGCGGGCACCAGCGCCGCCGCCGGTGGGAAGAAGAAGGGCACGGGCACCCGTGTCACGAATGGCGCGTGGCGTCCATCCGTCATCAAGTCCTCTGATCTTCGTCTTCTTCGCCAAGACGGAGTGTTGTCTGCCGCAGTCGCCAACGCGCGCGTCCCCGGTGGTGAGGTAATCCCCTCTCCACCTGCCGGTTTTCAAGTGATGTTCCTAGCGTTCATCATTCTTGGCCTCTCTTTGCCCCTGCATCCTTTCTTCAGGGGCCTTCTTTGTTTCTACGGGCTCCAGCTCCATCAGTTATCCCCCAACTCCATTCTCCACGTATCTTGCTACATCACCCTCTGCGAGTGCTAGCTCGGGATCGAGCCGCATTTCGGCCTCTTCAAGCACCTCTTCAAATTGAAACGCCAATCGGCATCTGGTTCCGTAGTCTATGATGTAGGCGGCTGCAGAATCCATGTCGATCCATCTGCCACATACTTCGACATCAAGCTGATGATGTTCGTCCAAGGGTGGAGGGACAACTGGTTCTACGTTCGCGACCAGAACGCCAACGGAGACCACTTCGGACTCGCACCCTTCGACCCCTCGATGCCATGCAAGAGGAGGCGCTCCAGGAAGAATGTGGTGATGCCCGGCGAGTCCGCGGAGATAGATATGATGTACGAGCGCGTCTGTGACCTCGAGAGTCGCATAGGCAAAGAGGAAGGAGGCTGCGCCCTCATTCGCACGTGTCTGCGCCGTCACGTCCAGCCCCTGCAGGCCAGAGTCCACCGCATGTTTCAGTGGTGTAGCACTGACGATGTCACTCGCGTGTCTGCCGATGGCATGTCCGCGAGTGAGGTAGATAAAAGGGTTCGACTGGTTACTAGGTACACCGTCAAGGACGTGCTCCCTAGTGAACTAGTTGTTCCTCCTTTCGATGCTGCTAAGCCTCCTCCTGAGGTATAGTTGTGCTACGCAGTAGCTTAGTTTGTTGATTGCTTCTTTTCTTTTTCTTATCTTTTTGCTAAACTATTGTCTATATGCAGGATTGGGCGGTGTCCCCCTGTATGCCCCCTCTTCCTGAGGGGGTTATCCCTCGCGAAGCCTTGGAAGAGGACGAGTCAGAGTCGACCGTCCCATCTGATGTGGAGGAGGAAGCCCCCGAGTCCGGTAGTCTGGATACTCGCAAGCGTTCGCGCAACGAGGATTCCGATGCGTCGTCTCCTTTGACTCCAGAAGGTGCATGTGTTGGTGCGGAGTCGCTGATCCCTGCCATTCCTGTGAGTGCCGTGGCGCCCTCTTCTCGCAAGAAGATGCGACTGCCAAAGGAGTCCTCGTCAGAGTCGGGGGAGCCAACCTTTGACTTTGATAATTTTGACTGGTAAGTATTCGAATCTTCCTTTTTTGGTTCTTCTTTGCAGTTGCCTTTTATTGATATTGATTTTATCTTGCAGTCAGCAGGCGTCATCATCTTCTGGCGACGTCCAATTTTTGAAAGAATCTGGAGTCGCAACCTCCAGTGCGAAGAAAGAGGTTGAGCATGCTCCCTCTCCTCCATTGGCGGCCCACTCCGAGCACAATTCATCAAGCTCTCCACACGATGGAGAGCATCGGATGGTTGCCCGGATGACTGCACATCAGTCGACTTCGGAGTCACTGGAGGATCATGTGAGTGTAGCCTTTCTTCTTCTCGTGATGTAGTCGATTTTGCCTATGGCATCTATTGACGTTGTTGTTTTCTTGTTTGCGATAGCTCCTTGTGAAAGAAGCCGCTCATCTGGCGGACCAGGTGCTTGCGATGGGTCGCCAGCATGCGATGCTAGATACACGATATCGCGTGGTGGAAAGTAAGTGCCTTTTTCTTCTTATTTTTCTACATCGTTGTCCTGTAGTCGACTGATAGTCAATCCCTTTTGCGTTGTTTTTGCAGCTGAACACAATGGCCTTCTTCGCGACACCGCCGCCATGGAAAAGACGCTCGCCATGGCTGTGAGGAGTCGTGATGAGGCAATCGCGGCGCGTGACGAGGCGCAAAGGCGCGAGGAGGACCTGTGTGCTTCCACCACAGCTAGGGAGAAGTTGTTCGAGGAACAACTTTTCTCAATCGCCAAGTCTCTCTCAGGTATTCCCTTGTGTGGATTTGTGGTGCTTTTTTCTGCTTTTCGAATTTGTTACTGGTGCTGACTCTTTGAACCTCTGCATGGCTGCAGATGCCAATGATTTGAGCTTTGATCCTCAGGCCCTCCGTCGTGACAATGCTCTAGCGGGTGCTATTGCAGTAGGCGAGGATCGCAGCTCTATCGTGCGAGAGACGCTCTCCAAGGCCAAGGGCGTACTCAGTCGCCTCCGGGAGGAGTTGACGCCCAAGGATGAACATATCAAAAATATGGACGAGCTGTTGGAGTCCTTTGCTGGTGGCATCCCTACAAACTTCAAGAATTCGCTCCGCGCAGCTGGCGCGTCGATGTCACTCGCCATGGTGCAAGTCGAGGTTGATCCTGCGGCGGTTTCGAAGGCGATGCCTGTTAGCGCGGACGGCCAACCGGTAGTCTTTGCTCCCTTCGCGACTGCCTATGGCAAATATGGGCCGCATCTGATTAATACAGTTGCGAAGTACTCTAAAGAGCTGCAGCGAGCCAAGAAGGCGGCAAAGGCTGCGGCATCAGGGGCTGGTGGAAAGTCAGTGGCATCTGATTCTGCTACGGACTCGATGAAGCCCCCGAAGCCATCTAAGTCGAAGAAGCCAATCGCTCCTTAAGTAGCTTTGTAATAGTTGATTAGTTTATGTATTTTGTCAAGAACATGCCTGTGGCTAGTGTATCTGTTGATACTTTTGCCAATTTTGAATGCACTCGAGTCTTTTGTCTGTGTGTCGATTTGGTCTTCTTATTGATTCTTTCTTGGTTTGTGGTAGGGTACATCAGTGATCCTTCGAGGGAACCTCAGGATTCGCCGCCCTTTGATGATACTTTGGCACCACCGCGCTCCAGGGTGGATGAGCTGTCGCGACTGCGTGATCGCGTGAAGCAGTTGGAGCGTGAATTGCCCGTGCTCCACGGTAACGCGGATGTATGGAAGTCAAAAGCGAAGAAGGCCACCACCCGAGAACAGTATTTGCTGGGGGAGATGACGCAGCTGGGTGACCAATTTTAGTGTTAGTTTTCTTGCTCTTATCTTTTCCTTGTAGTCACTCGGAGTGGTGTGCTGTCCTTATACTTCCGTCGTTTCTTTGTACAGTTGTCAGCGTGGGCCATCCACAGGATGAGAAGGATAGGATTGCTATTCACATGCATGATCTGACCCAAGAGCAACTTCAGGAGAGTGGATACTTCTGGGTGGATCATGATCGTGCGATTGCGCTGGTGACCCTGCAGGATCGTGCATCGCGAGTGCTGCACTTTCTAAAGAAGTCACAGTCGTGCTTGAAGAACATTTATCAGACGATGTTTCCGCTAGATGTTGCTCCATCTAGCCTGCTGGCCCTTCTTGCCAAGTTCCAAGACCTGGCTGCGGTTCGCGAGTATGTAAGGCAACAGTTGGTGGCTGGTGCCAAGGCCGCTCTGTCGCTGGTGCGACTGCATAGGCCTGACGTAGACCTTGCGGCAATTGCGGCTGGGCCACCTGCGCCACCAGCAGGTTCAGCTTGGAATATGGTACCGCACTATCAGGTAGTGGACCGCCCAGCAGAGGAGATCGTTGATTTCTTCGAGGAGCAGACCAACGTTTTTTGTTGTTGTAGTAGTAGCTTAATTTGTATCCTGCACATAAGTGTACCAATGTTGTAAAGTTCGTATATACGGTGTATAACTGACTATCAATTATGTATAACGAGATTGTTAGCGTGTGAGTGAGTTGCACTATGTGATTCCTTTTCGTTATCCTGGCCATGTGCTTTATCTCAGTCCGTTGTCAACCTGTCAGGTGCGTTGCAACTGGGTTGATGTTGCGTCAAGGGTTTTGACTGATGTGCCAGCTACTCAGGATATCGTGTTTTAGTTCGTAGAACAGATGTGTATAGGGTTGCGCAGCCCCCGAGTAGATAAATTGTGGAAAAATAAAGGAGAACACAGAGTTTTGGGGCACTTAGCTTTATTTATTCGAGGGACAGTACGAAGTACAATGTGTGGCTAAGTAGCCTTGGCTGAGTGCCTTATTTGCGATGTAAAGGTAAAAAGTGACTAAGGGTAGAAGCGTCGCAGTTGTGCGACGTTCTAGGGGTTAGAGTATGCAACTCCTGTCTCTAAATCTTGAAGGCGATAGGCGCCACCTGGGATTACTTCTGTAATCACGTATGGTCCCTCCCAAGGGGACTCGAGCTTGAGATGTCCTTGCTGCTTCAGTCGTAGGACCAGGTCGCCTTCGACGAAGGATCTGGGGCGTAGCCTCCAACTGTGGTAGTTGCGCAGGTTCTGCTGGTAGATCGTTGATCTTTCCGCGCCGATTTCTCTTGCCTCGTCAAGGAGGTCGACGGAGTCTTCGAGTGCCAAGGTTGACTCCTGCTCGCTGTAGGCGACCACGCGCGACGCTTTGTACCGGACCTTAGTGGGTAGCACCGCTTCGGCCCCGTGCACCATAAAGAACGGGGTGTAGCCCGTAGCACTGTTTGGAGTTGTGCGTAGGCTCCAGAGTACTGATTGCAGTTCGTCTGGCCAGCAACCCGCGGCTTGTTCGAGTGGCCGGAGGAGTCGCTTCTTGATGCCGGCGCAGACAAGCCAGTTCGCCTTTTCAACCTGACCGTTGGTCTGTGGGTGTGCCACCGAGGCGTAGCTGATGTTGATTCCTAGATTCTCGTAGAATTCTTGGAACTCCTTGGATGTGAAGTTCGTCCCATTGTCGGTGATGATGATGTGCGGTACTCCGAAGCGGTAGACGATGGACTCGAAGAACTTGACTGCGATGTGCCCTGATTGGTTGGTCACTGGCATGGCCTCAATCCACTTGGTGAATTTGTCGACTGCGACCAAGAGGTAGACGTAGCCTCCTCGTGAGGACCTTGGGAGTTTTCCAACCATATCGAGTCCCCATTGCGCGAAGGGCCAGGCCAATGGAATTGGCCGTAGCTCTGCGTAGGTGCTTGCGGCTTGTCTGCGAATCGGTGGCAAGCGTTGCATTTTTGGACTATGTCCTTGGCATCGCACATGGCCGTAGGCCAGTAGAATCCAGCTCGTAGAGATTTGGCAACGAGGGCGCGACTGCCGGCATGGTGCCCGCAGGTCCCCTCACAGATGTCGAGTAGAACAGCTCTTCCATCGGTCGTGGAGACGCATCGTTGGAGTACTCCTGTGATGCTGCGTTTATACAGTTCGCCGTTGATAACAGCGAATGCCTTGGAGCGCCGCGCGATGTGCCGTGCATCAGTCAGATCGTCCGGTAGCCTTTTGCTGAGGAGGTACGTGATGTACAGTTGCGTCCAGGATTGCTCAATCATCATGACGCTCATTGGTCCCTCGAGTCCTGTGTCTAGCTCCAAGTCATCGAGTGCCATTGGCTCGTTGGGCGGTGTAGCCCTCGAGTCTGTTGCTGCGCTTATTTTCTTCTCTGCGGCCTTTGTCTTGATGGAGCGTTCGCAGATGCGCTCGAGAAATACCCCAGGTGGAATGGGGGCACAGGTTGAGCCTATGTTGGCGAGTGCGTCCGCCTCTTCATTGCTTTCGCGACCTACGTGTCGTAGTTCGCAGCCGTCGAAGTCCCCTTCGAGTGTGTCGTAGAGGTCGCGGTACACGATCATATTGTCGTTCAGTGCGTCGCACTCATGCATTGTTTGGTTGACGACCAACTTGGAGTCGCCGTATATAATGAGCCTCTTGGCGCCACAGGCTTTTTCCATCCTCATCCCGTGCAGCAGGGCCTCGTATTCAGCTTCATTGTTGGAGGCGGTGAACTGTATTCGCAGGATATATTTCAGCTTGTCACCTTGAGGTGATGTCAGTATGACACCTGCACCTGCTCTGTCCTTCCACTTGGCTCCATCGAAGTGCATTGTCCAGAGGTAGGACATATCTGGTTTGTCAGGGAGCTGGTTCTCCATCCAGTGCACGAGGAAGTCAGGAAGAACTTGCGACTTGATTGCATCGCGCTTTTCGTATGTAATGTCCCGTGGAGACAATTCTATTCCCCAGAGCGCGACTCGTCCCGTGGCGTCGGGGTTATTGAGGATATGCCCCAACGGGGCATCGTTGACCACCACGATTGGGTGTTCCTGGAAGTAATGGCGGAGTCGTCGGGCGGTCATGAAGAAGCCGTATGCCAGCTACTGGTCGTGCGGGTACCGCTGTTTTGTTGGCGTGAGGACCTCACTGAGGTAGTATACTGGACGATGTACCCCGTGGACCTTGTTTTCCTTGGCTCGTTCGACCACAAGTACTGTGCTGACCACTTGGTTGGTGGCGGAGATATACAGCAACAACGGTTCCCTTTCTCGTGGGGTCACCGGTACTGGTGAAGTGGCTAACAGGCGCTTGAGGTCTTCGAATGCTTCTTGCGCTTCATTGGTCCACTCGAACTTTTCAGCTTTGCGGAGGAGTTGGTAGAAGGGCAGTGCCTTTTCTCCCATCCGACTGATGAATCGACTGAGGGCCGCGATTCGTCCAGCCAGCTGCTGGACGCCCCTTATGTTTTTCGGCTTCTCCATGGGTAGTATGGCTTTTATTTTCTTCGGGTTTGCCTCGATTCCCCTCGCGGAGATGAGATACCCGAGTAGTTGCCCAGATGGTTCGCCAAAGGCGCATTTTTCCGGATTGAGCTTGATCCGGTAGCTGTCGAGGTTGGCGAAGGTTTCGCGCAAATCGTCGATTAGGGAGGCTTCCTCCTTGGTCTTGATTACTATGTCGTCGACATAGACTTGAATGTTGCGACCAAGTTGCTCTTTGAGGCAAGCCTCCATGCACCGTTGGTAGGTGGCTCCGGCGTTTTTTAGCCTGAAAGGCATTGTGTTGTAGCAGAACACACCAAAGGGCATTGTAAACGCTGTTTTTTCTTGATCCTCCTCCTTCATTCGAATTTGATTATAGCCTGAGTAGGCGTCGATGAAGCAGAGGCGCTCGCATCCCGCGGTGGAGTCGATGATCTGGTTGATTCGCGGCAGCGGGAAGTGATCCTTTGGACAGTGCTTATTTAAAGAGGTGAAGTCCACACACATCCGTAGGATATCCGTGTCCTTTTTTGGTACTAGCACAGTGTTGGCGAGCCAAGTGCTCTCCTTGATCTCACGTATGATGTTGGCGTCGAGGAGTCTGTTAATATCCATTCCGACTTCCTTTGCTCTTGGCTCAGATAATCGCCGGATTGTTTGCTTGACTGGCCTTGCGTCTGGGTTGACGTTGAGTGCGTGCTCGGCGAATTCCCTAGGAACTCCTGGCATGTCCGCTGGACACCAGGTGAAAATTTCCCAGTGCTCACGGAGGAATTCGACGAGCGCGAGTTCCTATGCGGGACTCAAGTTGTTGGTGATGAGGGTCGTCTTGGCGGGATCCGATGGGTGGACCTGCACTTTCTTTGTGTGCACCGATGAGTCGAAGGATAGATCGGGCGAGCTTGGTCGGCTTAGGGGAGGCAGACTGTTGTCTGTCGACTCCTTTAGCCTTGCGAGTTCTTCCTGCATGCCAAAGGACTGGGAAATTCTGTTGAATTCCCTGTCACAACTATCGGATCTTTCGAAGCACCCATTGATCATGATGACGCCATTGTACCTGGCATTTTCATCTGCAGGTAGGCGTAATGTGGCACTGCCATGAACCTAGCGAACGCGACGAGCCTAAGGATGTAGTGGTACTGTGAGGGCCAGTCGACGACCTCAAAGTCGATGCGCTCATGCCGGAAGTTTTTCGGCGTGCCGAAGATGACGTTGATGTTGATTTTTCCCAGGGGATATACGCCTTTTCCTGGGACGATGCCGTGGAATGTTGTGTCCGAGGCCTCTAGGAAGGTTAGAGGGATCCTCATTGCTCGCAAGGTACTCGCGAATATAAGGTTGATGCCGCTTCCGCCGTCCATGAAGACGCAGCTCATGTCGAAGCCTCTGATTTGCGCCTCGAGTACGAGGGGGCAATGACCTGGACGGGGTACTTGAGGCAGATGATCGCGTTTGTCGAACGTGATGCAAGACTCGCTTCTGCTGAGGTACTCAGTAGTAGATGGTGGCGAGTGTGTGGCCAAGTTGACTTGGCGAGTGATGGCCTTCTGCACCCGATTAGAGGGGCGCCCTTTTTGGATCATCATGGTACCCATGGCCCATGGGTATGGTTTGCCTCCGTGGTGCTGGTCCGGTGCGGCTACATTCGGGGGTGTCCCGGGTGGTGGTGGCGGAGCTCCATGTGCCACGGCGCCTGGGGCGGCTCCGTAGCCCCTTTCGACTGTGTTACGGTTCATCCGAGCCAGTCCCTCATGTAATTTGAGGAACTCGCGGCAATCCTTGAGGAGGTGGCTTGACTTCTTCTTTCCATCATGTTTGTCGATGTAGAAGTGCACACTGCATGGCCTGGACAGTTTGTCCTCAATGGATGTTGCGGGTGCCTCATCGCGATTGTGGTGCTGTCACACTTGCGTGGTCTTTCCGGATTCGCGGCTGCCGCTGCGGTAGCCATTGTTGTGGTTATCATCGCGTCTGTCGGCGTAGCCGGCCGCGACCATGTTGACATCGCCGCGGTCATCGTAGATGCGCATGCGGTGTTTGCCTTGGCGATCGCATCTGCGCTCAAGTTCTGCCTCCTCATTAGAGTGAACGCAGTTTTTCACCGAATCTTCTCCATCCGCCTAGCGATTCGTGATTTCCATCAGGTGATCGATGGTTTTGGGCTTTGAGCGGCCTAGCTCCTCCCTAAGCTCTATGCGACGTACGCCGCCGTTGAATGCGTCAATCGCGCGATCCTCTGAGATGTTCTCTGCGGAGTTCTTGATGATGGACCACCTTTGGATGTAGGAGCGTAGCGATTCGCCCGATCTTTGCTGGCAGCATCTCAGCTCTTCGATTGATGCAGGTCGCTTATATGTGCCCTTGAAGTTGCACACGAAGCTGTAAACCAGCTCATCCCAGCAGCGAATGGATCCGCGTGGGAGGTCGTTGAGCCATGCTCGAGCGGCGCCTTGCAGCTGTAGCTGTAAGCATTGCATGGCCGTGCTTCGACTGCCGCCGTGGAGCCTCACGGAGGAGATGTGGTCCTCCAGCCAGATCTTCGGGTCCTGTAGGCCGTCAAACTTCGGGTTCTCTGACGGGAGTTTGAATCCCTTGGGCATCGCTTTTGTCTGATGGACCTGCTGAAGCATCTGGTGCCACAGAGCTCCACACCTTCCTCTTCCGAATCAGTCGACTAGGCGCGTCGCACCCTTGATTTGTCGATCTTGCGCTGCGTGAGGTCATCGCGCGCATCATAGTCGCGGTCATGTCGCCGTGAGCGGCGGCGTCGAGATAGGTCATGACTGTCGTCGCTGGATGAGGGTGAGGAGTAGCGCGTTGCTAGCACTTTGCCTTTTTCGGCTCAGGTGTTGGCTCTTTGTCAAGAGCAGCCTCGATTAGTCCCAAGCCCGCGATCGTAGATCGGTGCATGGCGACTCGGGGATCTCTAGCTGGTGGCTGGTTGTTGAAGAGGTACATGGTGCTGGCTGTCACCGCGGCTTGTGGCGTCTTGGGGACCACGTTACCACGTGTATCGACTGTCATAGATCTGAAGTCGAGGACCTTTGCAGCTTCTCTGTGTTCTTGCTCAGTGAGATGGGTCATCCGAGACCGCCTCTTGTTTGCGAGGTACTCGTTTCCTTTTGAGGAGGATCCTCCGTGAGAGGAGAGCCCAGCACGTCGAAGGCTCGACTCGTCCGCCGCCTTTTTAGGCGCTTCGAGCTGTGCGATTGTTTGCGCTTGGCGCTTAAATTCCTCCTTCAGGAGCCAATGCTAGCCCATCAGAAGTTCTTGCGAAGATCTGGGGGGTAAAGGGTTTCCCCGTAGGGCCTCGGGGCAGCGAGCCCATTCAAGCTCATTGAGCCTGACCATGACGCGTTCGCGTGTTTTCTCGTTGGTTATGGTTGGAGGTTCGATTGACCCTCCGTTGTTGATGGGGGTGCGATTGCCGCCATTGCCACCATTCCCACCATTGCCGTTGTTGCCGTCGTTCGGTGGGTCGGTTTCGTTGCCATGGTTGCCCGTGTTATCGCGATTGGCAGAGGTGTCGCCCGCGTTGATGACGGCGCACATGAAGTGATTGGGGAAGCTGCTGCTCCCACAACTCTCGGATCCGGAGCCGTAGGCTTCATCTTCAGTTGCCAATTCGCTCAGATCCGATTCGCGACTGCTGTCGCTGACCGTGTTCTCGACTGTTGTCGGGGTGTTGAGCTCACTGAGGGTGCCGATCGATGGAGGGAACCATGATGCTGGGGCAATCGACGGCACCGTCGGCTGGTCAGGCATGCGAAGCGTGCCCATCTGACCAACTTGGAAGCGGAAGCTCCCGATCGCCAATCTGATTCCATCGCCTATGGGCTCGAAAGCTGGGCGAGTGTCTGGCGTGTGGACGGTGAAGTCGAACGCGCCGAAGAGCTAGCGGATCTCCGCTGTTGCGGAGTTGTAGATCGCGGTTGATGGGGCCGAAGAAGCCGCAACATCAACACTCCCAATTGCCAAAGACGACGCCAATTGACGAGGGTTTAATTCATCAATGTCCATTGTTATGGACTTGGGTTTTGGAGAAGGAGGGAGCACTGGAGACATCTATCGGCTAGAAAACAAACATACAGGGGACGCAAGGTTTACCCAGGTTCAGGCCTCGTAGAGGTCCCTACTCCTGCTTGTCTGCTCGTGGAATTATCGAAGGAATCGAAGATTACAATGGTGCGCAGATGCAATCTGGCGAGGGTTGTGGAAACTAGGGTTGCGTGTGTCCTTCTTGCCGCCCCTCCTAGCCTTTATATAGATAGGCTAGGTCTCGGGTAGCAGGTCGAGTCGGTTACAGGTTAGGTTTTTCCCCTTTGAACTTTCTATCTTTAGCTTCTTCTTGTTCTTCAAGCAATCGAGAGTCCATAGGCTACTCGAGTCCTCTCTTGGGCCTTGGCGCCACCATGGGCTTCCGCTGTATTCAAGCCGTATATACCAAACTTGAGTACATGTAGGGTATACCCATGTCACATACCAAGGAGTCTCTGCCTCCCTGACCAAGGAGACTCTGGCCTAAGTGATGGGCTTGCGTGCCACAACTGGGCCCTTGTCCCATGTACCCCTTATTCTGTTCCAAACCTAGTTTTATCCCCCAAATACTCATGTTTAAGTGGTTGGACTATATATAGATCCCCCACCCATTATTGTATCCCTTAGGCATAGATGTTGGACTAGAAGACAACCCCCTTTGTGTAATCTATCTAGTTTTGCCTCATCCCCTTACAAGGGGACCAACTATCGTCACCAACCTCATTGGAACTTGCATAGCGCATCCATCGTTGTACAAGGCCTACGTTTGTGAGTGAGTGAGCGTAGATGTCAAGATCCTCCCCAAGGCGTTCTTCCCTCTCCGATGTGGATTGATGGGAGCATGTTTACTGATCTTTCCTTGCAAGGATTCTATTGTACCGGTGGCCGCCGTTTGGGAGCAATAAGCCTTGTATCGTGTTGTGTTTGTGTGTGTTCATCGTGTTCTTCACGAGGCGTGTGTTCGCTTTCACTACCTTCTCCATTTCCCTCACTTTTTCCATCGATTTAACCAAGAGATCCGTGAAGATCGGGCCAACCTTGAGGTTAACCCTTATCAAATGGCATCAAGAAAAGGCTCCTGACACCACTCAAACGAGCAAAGGGTGCTTGGGTAGATGAGTTACCCTCTGTCTTATGGATCTTACGCACTACCCCAAATACCGCTACACAAGAAACTCCTTTCTTCTTGGTCCACAAAGACAACGCCGTGCTTCCAATGGAGATAACTCATGAGGCTCCACGAGTCATCGCATAAGATGAAGAAACCTATACAGAGGCAGTCGAAGATGAAATTGATGCACTCAACAAATCTTGTGACATTGCGCTCACAAGAGCAACCACGTATCAGCATAACCTCCACAACTATCACAACCGTCGACTACGTCCTAGGTCCTTCGTCATAGGGGACCTAGTCCTTCGCCTCAAGCAAGATGGCCACCGCAAACTTGAATCACCATGGGAGGGACCATACATCGTCATAGAAATAATCCTTGGTAGAGCATATCTACTCCAAGACTAGAAGACTGAATCCAAGTACTCCAACCCGTGGAAACATTGTGTAGCTGCGATGTTTCTATGTTTAGGATATTTACTTCCTGCAGTTAATTTTAATAAGGCCAATGGCCAGGTGACTATGCCAAAACATGTACCTCCGTACTCGATATAAATAAAGCTATGTTCTGTCAACCGAATCTCAATTTCAATTCTTTAATTCCTTCCATACCCGATACTCAGGAGTTTAGCTAATAATCTTATCACATAATCATACTCTAATACTCGGGGGCTTCGCTAATCATCTTCGCCGTAAAAAATGTCCAATACACGCTCTGACCCGAGTAGCTGATTCGGACTAACGGGCATCAGGCTAACGAAAAGTCTCATGTAGGGCACAACAACAATAGCCACCGGCACAAACATATAAAATTACATTAGCAACAAACATATATGGCTGATATTTACACAAAATTTACATAGTGAACATGTCCTTTTCACAGGATCAATATCCGAACTATATTGGAAAACTCAGAAAAAGTCCTGATCCGCGTCAAGACACTGGCGAATTATTCAGATAGCTCGCTTGCGAGCGGCCTCATAATGAGGAGCCATAGCCACCATGCCACCACCCGATGGAGAAGGAATACTCTATGGCACATCATCTAAATCTAGTGTCGGGTGGTGTACATGTACCTAAGCAAGGGGAACCTTGGCACCCACAATAAGTTGCAGCTTGATAAAATTGTAGATTGCTTCACCTCGTTGGAAGTTCTACATCAGTGCGGCCAGTCCCTGTGGTTGCAAGTCTCTAGGGAACATTGCATTATATACCATAGCCAAGGCAGAGCGGCAACACTCAACAAACTCCTCCACCTCTCACACTCTATCCTAAAGAAGCGCCAAATTATACCCCCATTTGTGGTTAGTCCAGAAGTTAGTATCGACACCCGACGAAGCGTCCATCAAAGAACTCATCCGAGACTTCATACGTCGAGACTCCTCCACCGCGCTTAAGCAGATGCCTGGAAAATACAGAAAGATTAGTCTACATCACAACAACAAAAAGCAGGAACTCATGGGCTTTGTGAGAAACTCACATAGAATACTCTCGCTTTCCCTTGAAATCTCGTCAAGAAGATACACCTCACGCTCCATGGACTTCTTCGAATTGGAGAGAAACACATCCACCTGGGCATTTATAACCTGAACTTCACATTCCATTTGCTTGATATGGTGGAGCTTATCAGCATACATTGGAGGATGGATATATCGGGTAATAGTGGTAACATTTGAGGGCGCATTTGTCTCTAGTTGTGACAACTGCTGACCCAAAGGAACAAGAGCAGTCGGAGGAATAGGAGCAATCGAAGGAATAGGATCAGTCGACGGACTGTTCGAATCAGATACATTCTGAGGAAGAAAAGGCAAGGCAAAAATCAGTGAGCAAGATTCAGTAGACACACTTAATATTCAAACTTAGTGAAAGATTCAAGGATACAAAATATCAGTATTTTCTGACTCCCAGACTAGCAGACTATACACATGATGGGATCCATTATAGACAGTTCAACATAAAAACTACGGATAAAAGACTAAGTAGAACCACTGGCAGTGGCAATGGAACTAGAATAGGGGTAACAGTGAAAGTTTTTGCAGAAGGAGCAGCAGTTGAAGTTTTTGCAGGAGGGGCATCTTCTTCCTCAGCAATTTCAAGGAGCTGCCTAGAGAACTTCTTGATTTTCTTAAACTAAGGCTCGGGGAAGACCTCTTTGCCTTTGTCGGTGACTAGGATCGAAGAGCCAACCTTATCCCAGTCGACCTTATTGCCATGCGCCAAGGCCATTGCACTCTCCACGTCGCTCTTTGCTTGGATCAATCCATAGCCGGTGAGGGGGTTTGGTTCAGTGTTGAAGACCTCAGTGAGGACGTTGAGGTCTGACGAAACATCTTTATCGGGAAGATTTTCGCATGAAGGCCCTTGAAGTTATGTCAACTCATTGATCCTCTGCCAGCGCTATAGAGAAATTGGTGATCTCTGTAGAAAGGAAGACAGGACAATAAATCACGAGCCAAGGTGCTGGTAAAAACATCGGATTTTATGTCAAAATAACTGACTTACTTGTTAAGGAGGAGTTCAGGTCTTCAATCCTCTTCTGAAGTTTCTCATCCTGTCATGCCGCATCAGCAGTTTCGGCTTCACGTTTCTCCGCCTTAGCTTTGGCCACTGTCCGGGATTTTGCGAGCTCCTTTTTAGTGGCGTTCAGTTTAGCTTCAAGATCATCCACGTGCTTCAAGGAAGCTTCACGAATGATCTCAGATTCATCAGCAACTGCTGCGGTAGAAAAAAATGGATGGAGCAAAATATTTAAACAGGATAGAAGGAAAAGAGTAAAATCCTTTGGCGGAAGAAGCATCATGTTTAATTTTGAGAAAACAAGCGGCCATCTCGACCATCTCGTGCATTATCGGCTGAAGGGAATAAAACCATCATCAAACGGGGGTTGCACAATAAAGCAAGATACGATGAATAAAGAGGAAACTTACGTTCTTCATATCAGGCTTAGTCGGGTTTTCTGAAAACTTACGTTCTTCATCACCACACCTTTGTTATCATTCTGTTTTCTTCTAGGGAGGAGCTTTAGGCATCACCACAAGGTCTTTTGGGATCATCACACCTACCGTTTCTTCCTGTGGGTTGGCTGGTTCTGTCGCTTTTGTGGGTGACTTGGCGACAATGTCCGTCCCATCGACTGCGTCAACAATAGGCGACTTTAGGGGAAGTTTTTCCTCCTTGTCGCCACTGCATCAAACCATGAGTAGCCTAGATTAAATAAATAATAGAATATCATAATAAAAAGGAAGGAATTAAACTTATGAGCTGACGTTCTGCGCAAACCAACGAACTGCCCTTCTTCTAGGAGGATCTGTCCTCATTGGTTGAATCATTGGTGGCTTTGTAGCACTTGAATCGTCGGAGTCTTCGATCTCTTGGATGTCCACCTTGTCGCGTTTCATTTTGCCCTAGCTGGCTACAACCTTGAAATCATCAGAGTTCCCAGAAGGGACATCTTCGGTTGGAGTTCATGAGGAGTGGGAGATAGAGTTATCTTTGTTTTCCTCATTGTCTCCCACAACCCCAGTGTCGATGTCTCCCTCAGATTCAGCAGCAGGTGCAGGGACCTCGCTAGCTTTAGGCAATGGAGGAAGGGAGTCCAAGTGTTCATGATTCTACACAAATAGAAAGACAAACTCGGCATAAGGAAAACACATATTAAAGGAGAAAGAACCCGAGAAATAGTAGACAAGAAACATGGACTTACATCAGGTTTAAGGTTTTTCTTGCCAAATGGTTTAACCCCACATTTGGATGGAATTGAGTCATGTTTGGCAAGCTTGTTGAAACATCTGGCTCTCTTCTCGAGCTCAGCACATGTCAGGTTGTTCGGGGAAATGCTCATCAGGTCCTTCTTACCAGTATATGTCCACATACTAGAAAGTCGGGCCTGAAGAGGTTTAACGCGGATACAAATAAAGTGCGCCATGAGCTGGATGCCTGAGACGTCTTTTTCGATTGCATAGTGGAGATCATGGATGTGGTCCATCATCGGATTTGTCTCATCAATCTCTGTCTGAGTCACGTTTTCCTCCCAGGATGTGAGCTTTATCACTTCTTTGGTCGAGTGGAAGGGGGCCAGACCATACAGTTGGCCCTGAAATTTCTCATCCTTGATATAGAACCACCTCTTCCACCAATCTTGGATAGAGTCCACCATTTTGAGGGGATTGTTTGTTTGCGGCCCGAAAGTTCCTGGGCGAGTGCATGGCGGTACCCAAGTTCCCTGTAATTGCCGTGTTTCGTAAAATTGGGCTGCCAACTACTGAGAGGGGCCATTTCGAGGCAAACTCATCTCACCCCTGCCAAATTCAAACATTCCGTTAAACTGCCCCGTGAAGTAGACGGTCGGGACCCACATGCCGGTCATCTGTCTGTGATGTGAGCACCAAAACGGCAACCTCTTAGGAAAATCGAGGAACTAAGTGGATTGGATGCGTTGACCAATTTCACAAATCCATTCCCTCCTTTCCCCTAGCACTAGCGGCATCGAAATCCACCCTCTAGGCAGAATGACCCCTTCAGACATTTGACTTCCAGCGCCAAGTTCCTGCGCCCAGTCGCTGATCCCGAGCTCCAATGGTGCATGTCGTAGCCGCTGTAGCAAGGCTCTAGCTCGCCTCCGCCACCGACGAGCCGAGCAGCTCGGAGGATGGCAGATCCTACTACCAAGGAAGAAGAAGTTCTGGCTACATGCGGGTGAGCTACCCTTCTCTTTGCTATTCGCACTAATTATAACTGCTAGCTGGCTACTGAACCTAAAATTTTTTGTAGCCCAATGCTGACAAACATATTTTGTCCATAGTTTTCTGTCAAGTGGGATCTCCGCGGACCACCCTTACCTAGTTAAGGTAGTCCTCTTCAGGTACGACTCTAAATCCGCAAGGGTGAAGGGCAAGTGGTATGGACACCATTGTATCACGATTGAAGAAGCGCCTGCGCAGATCTGCACTATATCTGGTATAGTTACTGCTCTGCATAATCATGATGAAATATGGCCAAAGCAGACTGCAAAGTTCAGCTTCATGGATGAATGTGGCATCATGGTTCCTCTAACGTGTGATGGTCAGCTAATTGGATTGATGAAAAGGTATGCTTCGGCTTGTATGTTTGAGATGAATTCTGATGTCCTGGAAGTGGAAGCTACTGCAACTAGGAGTCGCCCTTCTATTCTTGGACAGGGTGGTCGCTCGAACCCAATTAGCTCATGGTAACCAAAAGTCTCTTGGGGTTCGCATGTTTGTGCTGAATTGTAATTTTTGTTTTATTTACTCTATAGATATTGGGGTTCGCATGTTTGTGCTGAATTGTAACTACACTCCACGAAGCAGCAACCGATAATGCCCAGATGAGGAGGAAATAAATACCACTTTATGGCCTAATCTTGAGCCCGTCTATCTCACCGCCACTCTGCTCCTACATCCCCTGCATCTGGGAAAGCTCCCGGATCTCCAGTAACCGGGTGTACGTGATTCCACTTTATAAATTATGGTTGTTCCATTTGCATGCGGCGCAATCCACATAGATTACGTTTAAACAAACCACCAATGTCAGAATATCACCATGATCAGACAAAAGGAAGTAATGCAAGGTTAAGACAGATTAACGGGCGACCGGTTTTTTCCTCCCAGGAGTCCGAGACGACTAGTTCAGACCGCTAGGTCAACAAGTACTACTATTACAACTTAAAAAGGCACGGAGCTCAAGCTAAATAGAACTAGTTATCACACATCTCCTTGATCTTCTAATCTTAGCACGATGCACATCTTCCTGCGAGAGCAAGGATCGAATCGTCTGCTCCTTCCTTTTAGCATCTTCCTTGCACAGCTTCAATTGTTTCTCTGCATTTTTCCTCATGCACTTCTCAATACTCGTAGTTGTGAACTGCAGGACTTTGGCCTGGTAAAGATCATTCCTTGCTTGAGTCAGTTCTTGCTCTGCTTTAGCCTTCAGGGCCAACGCCACGTCCCTCTCCTTCTCGACTTGCTAACCTTGTCTTGCACCCTCTTGAGATCTCAGTTAAGCTTGGTCGTGTCAACTGGATCCCATAGCTTCATCTCAAGACCGTCAAGATGTGAGCTGACTACGGGTTCTTTCAACTCAACAGTCATATCCCATAGTTTGTCCTGTGTTTTCTTCATCGATTTGGGCCACTCTGGATCTACCCATTTGACAACACCGCAACTTCTGTCTTGCATCATTGCACGATGTCCTTGACACCGTAAAAACCTCCTGCCTGTGTTTCGTCCTTCGAACGCTACAAATTTAGCAGCATATCCATGTTCACATAGCAGAGGATTGTCTTCATCCGCTAAACCGTGCTAGTCGGAGTCATACATCGTCTGGTTGGCCTAACACATCATACGTGCATGAGTAAACATAGTAGATCTAACTCAAAATATATAAATGGCCACAGATGATAGAGATAGAGATAAGACGACTCACATCGAAATCACCATCCCTATGGTCACGACGCGTTTCCTCGATGTGTCCCCTTGAACCCATGGCGAGAGAGAGAGAGAGGGGGGATGAGGTGGCTGCCAGAGAGATAGCTAGAAGCACCGTCGGCTTAGGGCTACGGCAGGATGGGAGATAAGTGGGGAAAGTGGCTTCGAGGGGAAGGAAGAGAAGTACGGGGAGGAAGAGAAGTAATGGGGACGTGACACTGTCATATAGCCCACTGAACTCGTGAGTTGTGACACTCGCAAAAGGGGAGCGCCCGGTGTTGCCAGTTTGTCCAGAGCAAGCAGACAACAAGCGTGGCCAATAATGCCACAGAACAGCCTACTCGCGGATCGCTCTCACGAAGACCATCCCAATCGTCCAAGCACCCCGATCAAACGGTATGTAACAATCGTCATGCAGAAAAACTATGTTAGGGTGTGCCTTCTAGAAGACTTGGTCTAACGGCCACCATCGGGGGGCTAAGTTTAGGGCTCTCCTAAGGTTAGGATCCATATGTGGTTTATGAGAAGAACACACATGCAATGACACTGGTGATGTGGTTTGTGAAAAGAACACACATGCAATGACTCTAACAGTGGATTGTGAAAAGAACAGGCAATACAGTTACTCTCGTGGATCCATGTGTCGTTTGTGAAAGAACAAACATTCACTGACTCTAGTTGTGGTTCATGGAAAAAAACTCACATGTAATGACTCTAGTTGTGGTTTGTGAGAAGAACACACATGCAATGACACTGGTGGATCCATGTGGTTTGTGAAAACAACATACATCCACTGACTCTAGCTATGGTTAATGAAAAGAATAGACATGCAACGACTCTGATGGATCCATATGTGGTTTGTGAAAAGAACACACATGCAATGACACTGGGTGTGTTTCATGAAAAGAACACACATCCAATCACACTGGTGGATCCATATGTGGTTTGTGAAAAGAACACAAATGCAATGACTCTAGCTGTGGTTTGTGAAAAAAACACACATGCAATGACTCTAGTTGTGGTTTGTGAAAAGAACACACATGCAATGACTCTAGTGGATCCTTATGTGGTTTTTGAAAAGAATAGACATGCAATGAACTCTGGTGGATCCATATGTGGTTTGTGACAAGAACACACATCCAATGACACTGGTGGATCCATATGTTGTTTGCGAAAGAGCAGACATGCACTGACTCTATGTGTGGTTCATGAAAAGACCACACATCCAATGACACTGGTGGATCCATATGTGGTTCATGAAAAGAACACACATGCAAAGACTCTAGTTGTTATTTGTGAAAAGAACACACATGCAATGACACTAGTGGATCCATATGTGGTCTGTGAGAAGAACGGACATGCAATGACTCTAGCTATGGTTTGTGAAAAGAACACACATGCAATGACTCTGGTGGATCCATATGTTGTTTGTGAAAAGGACAGACATGCAATGACTCTGATGGATCTATCTGTTGTTTGTGGAAAGAACAAACATGCAATGACACTGGGTGTGGTTCATGAAAAGAACAATCATCCAATGACACTGGTGGATCCATATGTGGTTTGTGAAAAGAACACACATGCAATGACTCTAGCTATGGTTATAGAACAAACACACTTGAAATGACTCTAACTGTTCCATGTGGTTTGTTAAAAGAACACAGATGCAATGACTCTAGCTATGGTTAATGAAAAGAACACACATGCAATGACACTTGTGCATCCATATGTGGTTTGTCAAAAGAACATACATGCAACGAATATGGTGGATCCATCTGTGGTTTGTGAGAAGAACACACATGCAATGGCACTGGTGGATCAATATGTGGTTTGTGAAAAGAACACACATGCAATGCCTCTAGTGGATCCATATGTGGTTTTTGAGAAGAACAGACATCCAATGACACTGGTTGTGGTTAATGAAAAGAACATACATGCAATGACACTTGTGGATCCTTATGTGGTTTGTGAAAAGAACACACATGCAATGACACTGGATGTGGTTCATGAAAAGAACACACATCTATTGACACTGGTGGATCCATATGTGGTTCATGAAAAGAACACTCATGCAATGACTCTAGCTTTGGTTTTTGAAAAGAACACACATGCAATGACTCTAGCTATGGTTTGTGAAAATAACACACATGCAATGACTCTAGTGGATCCTTATGTGGTTTGTGAAAAGAACAGACATGCAATGAACTCTGGTGGATCCATATGTGGTTTGTGAGAAGAACCCACATCCAATGACACTGGTGGATCCATGTGTGGTTTGTGAAAGAACAGACATGCACTGACTCTAGGTGTGGTTCATGAAAAGAACACACATCCAATGACACTAGTGTATCCATATGTGGTTCATGAAAAGAACACACATGCATAGACTCTAGCTGTGATTTGTGAAAAGAATACAAATGCAAGCACACTGGTGGATCCATATGTGGTTTGTGAGAAGAACATACATGCAATGACTCTAGTTGTGGTTTATGAAAAGAATACACATGCAATGACTCTAGCTGTGGTTAATGACAAGAACATACATGCAATGACTCTGATGGATCCATATGTTGTTTGTGGAAAGAACATACATGCAATAACACTATGTGTGGTTCATGAAAAGAACACACATCCAATGACACTGGTGGATCCATATGTGGTTTGTGAAAATAACACACATGAAATGACTCTAGTTGTGGTTAATGAAAAGAACACACATGCAATAACTCTAGCTGTGGATTGTGAAAACAACACCCATGCAATGACTCTGGTGGATCCTTATGTGGTTTGTGAAAAGAACAAACATGCAATGAACTCTGGTGGATCCATATGTGGTTTGTGAGAAGAACGGACATGCAATGAGACTAGTGGATCCTTATGTGGTTTGTGAAAAGAACACACATGCAATGACACTGGGTGTGGTTCATGAAAAGAACACACATCCAATGACACTGGTGGATCCTTGTGTGGGTCATGAAAAGAACACACATGCAATGACTCTAGCCGTGGTTTGTGAAAAGAACAGGCATGCAATGACTCTAGGTGTGGTTTGTGAAAAGAACACACATGCAATGACTCTGTGGATCCTTATGTGGTTTGTGAAAAGAACAAACATGCAATGACTCTAGCTGCGGTTAATGAAAAGAACAAACATGCAATGACTCTGATGGATCCATATGTGGTTTGTGAAAAGAAGACACATGCAATGACTCTAGCTGTGGTTTGTGAAAAGAACACACATGCAATGACACTGGTGGATCCTTATGTGCTTTGTGAAAAGAACACACATGCAATGACTCTAGCTGTGGTTTGTGAAAAGTACACACATGCAATGACACTAGTGGATCCATATGTGGTTTGTGAAAAGAACACACATGCAATGACACTAGTGGATCCATATGTGGTTTGTGAAAAGAACACACATGCAATGACACTAGTGGATCCATATGTGGTTTGTGAAAAGAACAGACATGCAATGACTCTAGGTGTGGTTTGTGAAAAGAACATGCAATGCAATCACACTAGTGGATCCAAGTGTGCTTTGTGAAAAGAACATACATGCAATGACTCTAGTTGTGGTTCATGAAAAGAACACACATGCAATGACACTAATGGATTCATATGTGGTTTGTGGAAAGAACAGACATGCAATGACTCTAGCTATGGTTAATGAAAAGAACAAACATGCAATGATTCTGATGGATCCATATGTGGTTTGTGAAAAGAACACACTTGCAATGACTCTAGCTGTGGTTTGTGAAAAGAACACACATGCAATGACTTTGGTGGATCCTTATGTGGTTTGTGAAAAGAACACACATTCAATGAACTTTGGTGGATCCATATGTGGTTTGTGAGAAGAACACACATCCAATGACAATGGTGGATCAGAATGTGGTTTGTGAAAAGAGCACACATGCAATGACACTGGGTATGGTTCATGAAAAGGACACACATTCAATGACACTTGTGGATCCTTATGTGTTTTGAGAAGAGAACACACACGCAATGACTCTAGCTGTGGTTTGTGAAAAGAACACACATGCAATGACACTGGTGGATCCATATGTGGTTTTTGAAAAGAACAGACATGAAATGACTCTAGCTGTGGTTTGTGAAAAGAGCATACAATGCAATCACATTAGTGGATCCATGTGTGCTGTGTGAAAAGAACAGACATGCAATGACTCTAGTTGTGGTTTGTGAAAAGAACACACATGCAATGACACTGGTGGATCAATATGTGGTTTGTGGAAAGAACAGACATGCAATAACTCTAGTTGTGGTTAATGAAAAGAATAGACATGCAATGACTCACATAGATCCATATGTGGTTTGTGAAAAGAACACACATGCAATGACTCTAGATGTGGTTTGTGAAAAGAACACACAAGCAATGACTCTGGTGGATCCTTATGTGGTTTGTGAAAAGAACACACATGCAATGAACTCCGGTGGATCCATATGTGGTTTGTGAGAAGAACAAACATGCAATGACACTAGGTGTGGTTCATGAAAAGAACACACATCAAATGACACTAGTTGATCCTGATGTGGTTTGTGAAAAGAACACACATGTAATGACTCTAGTTGTGGTTTGTGAAAATAACACACATGCAATCACACTGGTGGATCCATATGTGGTTTGTGAGAAGAACACACATCCAATGACACTGGTGGATGCATGTGTGGTTTTCGAAAGAACAGACATGCACTAAATATAGGTGTGGTTCATGAAAAGAACACACATCCAATGACACTGGTGGATCCATATGTGGTTCATCAAAAGAACACACATGCAAAGACTCTAGATGTGGTTTGTGAAAAGAACACACATGCAATCACACTGGTGCATCCATATGTGGTTTGTGAGAAGAACAGACATGCAATGACTTTAGCTGTGGTTTATGAAAAACACACATGCAACGGCTCTAGTGGATCCATATGTTGTTTGTGGAAAGAACATACATGCAATGACTCTAGCTGTGGTTTATGAAAAGAACATACATGCAATGACTCTGATGGATCCATATGTTGTTTGTGGAAAGAACAGACATGCAAGGACACTAGGTGTGGTTCATTAAAAGAAAACACATCCAATGACACTAGTGGATCCATATGTGGTTTGTGCAAAAGAACAGACATGCAATGACTCTAGCTGTGGTTAATGAAAAGAACACACATTCAGTGACTCTGGTGGATCCATGTGGTTTGTGAAAAGAATAGACTTGCAATGGCATTAGCTATGGTTAATGAGAAGAACACACATGCAATGACACTAGTGGATCCATATGTGGTTTGTGAAAAGAACAGACATGCAATGACTTTGGTGGATCCATATGTGGTTTGTGAGAAGAACACACATGCAATCACACTGGTGGATCCATATGTGGTTTGTGAGAAGAACAGACATGCAATGACTCTAGCTGTGGTTTGTGAAAAGAACACACATGCAATGGATCCATATGTTGCTTGTGGAAATAACATACATGCAATGACTCTAGCTGTGGTTAATGAAACGAAGAAACATGCAATGACTCAGATGGATCCATATGTTGTTTGTGGAAATAACAGACATGCAATGACACTGGGTGTGGTTCATGAAAAGAACACACATCCTATGACACTGGTGGATCCATATGTGGTTTGTGAAAAGAACACACATGCAATGACTCAAGCTATGGTTTGTGAAAAGAACACACATGCAATGACTCTGGTGGATCCTTATATGGTTCGTGAAAAGAAAAGACATGCAATGAACTCTGCTGGATCCATATGTGGTTTTTGAGAAGAACACACATCCAATAACACTGGTGGATCCATGTGTGGTTTGTGTAAGAACATACATGCATTGGCTCTAGGTGTGGTTTGTGAGAAGAACACACATGCACTAACACTGGTGGATCCATCTGTGGTTTGTAAAAGAACAGACATGCACTGGCTCTAGGTGTGGTTTGTGAAAAAGAACACACATGCAATGACTCTAGTGGATCCTTATGTGGTTTTGTGAGAAGAACACACATGCAATAACTCTTGATGTGGTTTGTGAAAAGAACACACATGCAATGAACTCTAGTGGATCCATATGTGGTTTGTGAGAAGAACAGACATGCAATGACACAGTGGATCCATATGTGGTTTGTGAAAAGGACACACATGCAATCACACAGTGGATCCATATGTGGTTTGTGAAAAGAACAGACATCCAATGACTCTAGTTGTGGTTCATGATAAGAACACACATGTAATGACACCGGTGGATCCATATGTTGTTTGTGGAAACAACATACATGCAATGACTCTAGCTGTGGTTAATGAAAAGAACAGACATGCAATGACTATGATGGATCCATATGTGGTTTGTGAAAAGAACACACATGCAATGACTCTAGCTGCGGTTTGTGAAAAGAACACACATGCAATGACTCTGGTGGATCCTTATGTGGTTTGTGAAAAGAACAGACATGCAATGAACTCTGGTGGATCCATATGTAGTTCATGAGAAGAACAAACTTCCATTGACACTGGTGGATCCATATGTGGTTTGTGAGAAGAACACACAAGCACTAACTCTAGGTGTGGTTCATGAAAAGAACACACATGCAATGACACTAGTGGATCCTTATGTAGTTTGTGAAAAGAACACACATGCAATGAACTCTGGTGGATCCATATGTGGTTTGTGAGAAGAACACACATCCAATGACACGGGTGGATCCACGTGTGGTTTGTGAAAGAACAGACATGCACTGAGTCTAGGTGTGGTTTGTGAAAAGAACACACATGCAATGACTCTGGTGGATCCTTATGTGGTTTGTGAAAAGAACATACATGCAATGAACTCTGGTGGATCCATATATGGTTTGTTCGAAGAACACACATCCAATGACACTAGTGGATCCATATGTGGTTTGTGAGACGAACACACATGCAATGACACTGGGTGTGGTTCATGAAAAGAACACACATCCAGTGACACAGGTGGATCCTTATGTGGTTTGTGAAAAGAACAGTTGTGCAATGACTCTAGCTGTGGTTTATGAAAAGAACAAGCAATGCAATCACACTGGTGGATCATGTGTGGTTTGTGAAAAGAACAGACATGCAATGGATCTAGGTGTGGTTTGTGAGAGAACACACATGTAATGACACTGGTGGATCCATATGTGGTTTGTGAAAAGAACAGACATGCAATGACTCTAGGTGTGGTTTGTGAGAAGAACACACATCCAATGACACTGGTGGATCCATGTATGGTTTGTGAAAAAACATACGTGCACTGACTCTAGGTGTGGTTTGTGAAAAGGACACACAATCAATGACTCTGCTGGATCCTTATGTGGTTTGTGAAAAGAACAGACATGCAATGAACTCTGGTGGATCCATATGTTGTTTGTGGAAAGAACACACATCCAATGACTCCAGTTGTGGTTAATGAAAAGAACAGACATGCAATGACTATGATGGATCCATATGTGGTTTGTGAAAAGAACACACATGCAATGACTCTAGCTATGGTTCATGAAAAGAACACACATCCAATGACACTTGTGGATCCATATGTGGTTTGTGAAAAGAACATACATGCAATGACTCTAGCTGTGGTTTGTGAAAAGGACACACATGCAATCACACAGTGGATCCATATGTGGTTTGTGAAAAGAACAGACATCCAATGACTCTAGTTGTGGTTCATGATAAGAACACACATGTAATGACACCGGTGGATCCATATGTTGTTTGTGGAAACAACATACATGCAATGACTCTAGCTGTGGTTAATGAAAAGAACAGACATGCAATGACTATGATGGATCCATATGTGGTTTGTGAAAAGAACACACATGCAATGACTCTAGCTGCGGTTTGTGAAAAGAACACACATGCAATGACTCTGGTGGATCCTTATGTGGTTTGTGAAAAGAACAGACATGCAATGAACTCTGGTGGATCCATATGTAGTTCATGAGAAGAACAAACTTCCATTGACACTGGTGGATCCATATGTGGTTTGTGAGAAGAAAACACATGCAATGACACTGTGTGGATCCATATGTGGTTTGTGAAAAGAACACACATTCAATGACACTGGTGGATCCTTATGTGGTTCGTGAAAAGAACACACATGCAATTACACTGGTGGATCAACATGTGGTTTATGAAAAGAACACACATGCAATGACACTGGTGGATCCATGTGGTTTATGACAATAACACACATGCAATGAACTCTATTGGATCCATGTGGTTTATGAGAAGAACACACATCCAATGAACTCTAGTGGATCTATCTTGGCATAATTTGATGTATGCCATGATGTATTTCATTGTACAAGACACTCACTTTCCTTTTTTATACTACTTAGTTTTGCCCGTGGTTTTTTGATACTACTCAGTTTTGGCCCCTCTCTATCTTTTGTAGAAGCCCAAACCTATGCTCACTCTGTCTACTACGCCCAGATTGGTTGTGACAGTTGTCACGCGGATCATGCACACCAACCGTTGATTCTGTGTGATCCAACGGTGATCGTTGCACATGTCGTACCCTTTATAGTACATCGTGAGACAACACAAACGTCTCCCTCAGCGATACTTCTACAAGAAGGAACATAGAGCCGTCCATGGCAAAAGTCGTCGACTGGTCATGTCATGTTTAATCAAGTCTGAAAAGCCTACTACTGCTACTACTACGACACAACACATGCGTAATCGAGTGCACGATCATCGACGAGTAGCTGGAATTTATTGCCACTTGATTTTAATTCCCAGGAACAAATCGCTCGCTCTACATCGGCCTAGTACCAGCCTGGCCCAAATACCCTTTCATCCAGCTTATCGCCGTCGTCCACCTCGCGCAGCAGCCGAAGCAGCTCGCTGGCGCCAGCGTTGCCGTCACCGACGCCAAGATACGCGTTGTGGTCGCTAGGGAAGGATAAGGACGCCACGACACCCTTTCCCCTCGACCTCATCTCCATTCCCTTCCTCTCTCTCTCGCGGTTCTTGTTTCTATCCTCTTTTACAGAGGGGACACTGAAACCCTAGCCACCGGAGTTTGCTGTCTCCGCCACCATGGACCGCCCCGAGCCAACCAGGGGCATAGTCATGCTCGCCATCATCTCCACGCTCATCTACAGCAAGGCTCGCAAGCAGGTGTGCATCGTGTTAGGCGGAATCGAGCCTCGCATCTCGCCGGCTATCGCAACCTCATCATCGATTATCACTGTTGCAGTGCTCCTCCGGCCAAATCGACCCCACCAACAGCATCACGGTGAGCCTATGGTGCTCAGGCACCTCTTAGTTTTCTTCCTCTCGCTCTCTATCGTCCTCCCCACGATCACCTGTGAGCACTGCCGCCGTTTGTCGTCGCCGGCGAAGCTCCGGTGACCATTCGAGGATGGCGCCACCATCGTTCGACTCCCCTTGACGCCATCTATCCAACGCGACCGCTCTTGTTGGCTCGCGCACCCTCGATCGAAAGATCGATCAGTGGCACGGGGAGACCACTCACAGGTGATGTCAGCCTGACATCACGTTGATGCCATAATCATTTTCTTTTAATAATAATATATATTATTGTTATTTTCCTATAATTGATAAATACCTGGAATGTGACGTGGCTAGTGGCCTACTTGTCTGTGACTCAGGCTAGAATCAGTATCGGTGTAAAAAGTTCTAACCTGCATATGTGTGTCATGCTGATGTCAGCATGACCTAATAATAAGATTTAATAATTTAAAATTTAATTCAAAAAAGAATAAAACTTGTAAATTCAATATCGTTTCTTTTATAATTCAGAAAAATGTATATAATATATCAAAATACTTAGAAAAATAAAATCTATAATTTAACTTTATTAAGAAACATTATTGTGTTAACTATTTAAAATAATTATTGTTTAATAAAGATTTTATAAGTAATAATACTTTGAAAATTCATATTTTAATATTGGTAAATGTGAAAAATATAAATAATATACCAAAATTCTTATAAAAACAAAATATACATTTACAAACTTGTTTCAATTATTTTTCTGTCACTTAACTAAGTATTTAATGTTTATTTAGTGTTAATAAAGAAATAAAACTTAAAAAATCATATCTTATTATTAAAAATCACAAAAATACATATTATATACCAAAATGATCACAAAAATAAATTCTACACATCAAAAATAGCCTTTATCATAATTGAATTCAAATAAAAAGTAAAGGTCTAATAAATCTTGTAGTTAAACCTTTTGTTTTATTTTAATTCCTTGCTCATACCAGCACGCGTTCTTGAAGCAGTGGATCGCCATGTCCGGGGGGATGCCGGAGGCGTTGATCCACAGTTCCTGCCACCTTTGGATCCAGTGGCAAGTCGACTTGCGCTGCCCCTGGATGCATCGCTCTAGGTCCTCGATGGTGGTGGCATGAGTGTAAGACCAAGTCGGTGCAGCCGGCGATTCCCATGGTCATTGCCTTTACCCTTATTTGTTTAAAGTCTAAAAGTGGAATAACAAGTACAAGTTATGTTTAAGTGAAGTTAAGATAGGTCTAACCAATTCAAGTTGTACTTACTAAAACTACCATTCAGAATTAAGTAAATTTTACACTTCAAAAATAGTTTATCAATTATAAAATCATTAAGATTTGAGTACTAATTCTTTTACAAGTTTAGGAATCCACCTAAAGAGTTAAACTAAGTTTTTAAGTAATTTTAGCAATACCCTATCCGTGCTTCTAAAATATAAACATTAATAAACAAAGTAATTCTATTCACTTATAACTTTAATAAAACATCACCTCGTTCAAGTAATAATACTTAAATTCTAATTTTATGGGATGTTAAGAAGTTAACCCTCTACAATGTGGTGCCTTGTTCAAAATATCTAAATCTTCCCCACTTATGCTATGTTTGTTTAATGTAGTAATGTTTTCGTCTTTAATAGTCTTAGCTAATAAGAAAACCTTAAAGTGTTAGCCTTAAGTTTAAATACTTTTGTACTTTGTAAAGTAATATTTTTC
Source organism: Avena eriantha (assembly GCA_910589775.1). Lineage (NCBI taxonomy): Eukaryota > Viridiplantae > Streptophyta > Magnoliopsida > Poales > Poaceae > Avena > Avena eriantha. Next base: position 313,118,371 of record OU342743.1, read on the forward strand.
TCAAAAGTTTTTCCTTTAAGAACTATTAAAAGTAATCCCTGAACACTTCTTTAATGGCTCTAATTGATTCTTAATCTTGTTTAAGAAATATTTTAGATACCATGACCCAGTTGAGTGCTTTAGTAGCGTATGCTACTTGTTGTGTATACATATTGTTTCACACACTCTCACAAGCCTTAATAAGAAGCACAAGTGTGAAACTGGTATAAAAGTGCAACACATTCCAAAGAACTCATCACAAACTCCAAACCCTAGATCAGATACGACTATTCCGGGGATTCGCATTTATCAAATTGCATTACATTACTTATGCATCATTGCATCTTGCTTCTTTAAACATTAGTCCATACTGAACCAATGATGCCATTTACAGAATTTGGATCTTCTATTATCTCGAAGACCGTGAGTGCATAATCTTGCAATCACAAAAGGCAAGTTCACAACTTGCTCATGTCCTTTGATTATTTTCTATCAAATGCTTGTAACTCAAATGTTGTCATCACCTGCATTTCACAAAGGGACAGAAAATAATATTTTTATAATAATATGATTATGGATTATTTACCAAGTGGTAATAATCTATTGCTATAGTTCTAGTGGTAAAGGAACATAATACCTAGGACTTAACAACCAATGTCGCTAGTGATTCTAGCGCCATATAATACGCGTCAACCATGAGATTTGGAATGGGACAGAGAAGTCAGTTGTATCTTCTTCCTTTTCGCATGGACGGATGACCTTATCATGAGGTTGTTGATTTCTCGTGGAGAATCCAGCACATTGGTGGGACCCCTTAGTTCCCCGCAAGCTAGGTGTGTAGATTATCTATGCATAACTGTCTTGGTCTGAATTCACCATAGCTGATGGTGACCGCCAGACAGAGCTGCTTACAGAGTCTTCGGGAACTCATCAGGGTTGTAGCTTGCCTGAAAGGGGGCTTAATGGAGATGTAGCTCGGCCCGAAGGATTGTGTCTTCATGCGGGGTTGCGAAGGGGGCAGTGATTGGCTTGGATCTTAGGTTGGTCCTCAAACCCTGGAAGTTTGCACGGGGACATACTCTCGGCCGTGCAACAAAGCTTAAGGTCTCTTGTGGGAAAAGTGACGCACCTCTGCAGAGTGTAAGAATTGTGACATGTTACTCCCTGTTCCGGGAAGGAGCTACGAACACGGCAGGAAAGGAACCCCATGAAGGTACTGATCAACCTGTTAAGGCTGTCGGACATAGTTTTCAGAAAACCTGCATTGCCTATGACCTATGGTCTGTGGCTGTAGAGGTAGTGCATCATACACTCCTTTTTAGTAAACTTGCTGAGTACGCCCGTACTCAATCGTCCCTTATTAACCCTTGCTAGGTTCTAAGCCATTGAAGACGATGCCAACATCAATTTCTGCTCAAGAAACCATCATCGATAGCTCAAGTTCTTCAATAAAGTCAATGAAGTCAACATATACACTAACCGAAGTGAAGACAAAGTTCTTAAGTATATAGGAGTAGATTCCTTAGCCATAAAACCTACTTCTGTAGAGCATTGCAATAGCAGCAATGGCAAGCCAAATAGTTTAGATACTAGCCATAGTTATTAGATAGTTCTGAGTTATTAATTCAGGTTCTTCTTTGTAAGAAGTTTAGTTTTTCTCTCTTTAACCTAGAGTGTTCTCTGGATCTTATGTAAAGGGTCGAGTTGTAATATATACTCATGTCTTGGACATGTTGTGTTTCAGTTGTACCACTCTGAGGAATGTAATACTAGTGAACGGTGTTTCATTGGTGTTATGTCAACGACTATAATGTACTACATCATGCAGTGGTATGCTGGGTCACCGCAACTAGTATCATAGCATATGCTTTGACCTTAGGATTAAAACCCTTTTAGGAAGATCTGTAGTTTGGATAGTGACTATAGGAGCCATCTTATCTAAACCAATATTTGTGATGGATATTCACTTGAGGATAGTCTTGTCACACTTAAGTTGGATGTTCTTACCATCTTTCTTATGGATTAGTTATAGGTATTCTCTAGAGAAATGTCATTTTAGCATAGATCTAAATAGGTATAACATCACTAACATATCGTACGTAAGTTAAAATATCAAAGAAGATTACGACCATGATTAGGATATCATGTGGAGTAGTATTTGTTATGTAGTCTATATTTAGAATCCCTGTGAAGTAGCAGAACCTTATCATTATTTGATACCACTATAACACTTAAGGTAGACCATTAGAGTATGTATAGATACAATTGGAAATAAATCATGTGGCATTCACTTGAGAATTCCATGTGATGTCGTAGAATTCTGTTAAGAATCATTAATAGTAAGCTAAGAAGAGGAGTCGTCATGGTGAGATTAGCTCCCAATCATGATGACTAGGTAAATCTTAAGAAGTTTGTGGTGAGAATAGCTCCGAGACCATGATAAGTCTGTAATTAGGACAAGTATTTAGTAAATAATCTTGTAACAACAGTAAGTAAAGAACAATGTAGGTCTATGATAGAAGTCATAGCTGTTATAATATTACGATAATTTTTAGATTAAGGTAGTAACTACAATGTTGTTAGTAGATTTGAGAGATCATGTGAGGATAGTTCACAATATAATGGAAAATTGGTAGTCTTTAGTAGTCCTAAAGGAAAGGTAAGTGGTAAGTCAAAACCAAAGTGAGACCACTTTGCTCAAAATTATCTAGTTGCAACTGGGCAAATTGAGTAAATATTGAGACAAAGAGTAGTTTAACCCTAAGTGCTAAGTATCACCAAGTAAACCTATACTAGGAGGTGTCATATACTACACAGCTAACCCTGAATTCTAGAGCTACTATACTCAACTACTACATTCCGGGCTTAGAATGATGTGTGTTATATGTACCACATTTGGATTTCTTTGTTTTTCTTAGATCTTCTTGATTGACTAGATCTGTGCATGAAGTTTGACTTGATGTGCAAATGCATGTTGCATCATCAAGTTATTACTTGATGTTATAAACCTAGATAGAAAAGGGAATTCGTGTAAGGGAGTGACGAGTTATGAAGATCAAGATGAAGACTTGCACGGAGAAGGAAGCTGAATATAAGTAGTATCAACCCTATTTTGAAGGATGGATCAATCCCAACTCACTATAGGCTGGCAATGAGAAGGAATATTAGTACATAAAAGGTGTGGAGCAACATGAAGGAATGAACTTAAGTTCACTCAAAATAGGTGATGTTGCTAAGAAGTTAATGAAGTAGTTGTACCAAGATCATGGAAGTATCATGAATCAGTGCAAAGTAGAAGTCTTGGAATAAGGATGGTATTTAAGCTATGAGAATTCAGAGAGAATGCCAGTAAGAAGTCGAAAACCCGTAGGGTAATCCATACACCTAGGAGGGTCTGCAGCTAGTATCCGTAGCTGGTATCCTAGAAGCTTAGCTAATTAGGTCATCTTTGTTTAATTTAAAGAGTGTAAAACTTGGCCTAAGTTAAGTTAGACCTAAGGAAGTATAAAATTAAAGATCGTCTTTCAAGACGCTTCGTGAAATCAGGCTTACCAAAGAGAAAATGTCCAAAAGGTTAGAAGTAAGACATATAGTGTCAGAAGATTCATTTCGGAGATCCACAATTATGTGGATATATCACAAATTCTTTCGTGAGACCTTGTAGAGGTGAAATATAAGCTGGATAGAGACCAGTATCCTTACTATCGGGTTAATGGATATTATACGTGTACATTAGAGACCATTAGGAAACCCCAAGGGGGAGAGTAAACAATAAACACTGAAATGTTATTGTCTTATTCTCTGACTAAAGGTTGGAAAAGAAGTACTAAGTCATGATGAGGTTAAGCCTTATTCTCATAAGGTTATGAGAAGTCCTCACTATAAAGTGTTTCCGAGAGTATATCCGGATGAATGATCGAAGTAGACATAACTACTTAACCCTAGTGGACTAGTTACGAAGGGGAAACAACAAGTAAGTTGTCCTTAAGAAGGAGTAGAGCCTACTAAAATAGTCTAGTGTAAAGTAGTAGGAAAGCCTGATCGGAATGGATGAAATGTATCCAAAACCAATCCTAAGTAGGACTATGAAGACATAACCCAAGGGATTATAGTAGAAGGAGTTATGCTACATATTGGAAACAACAGTTGGAAATTGCCAAGTATGAAGAGAATTCAAGGAAAAATATTTGGAGACGGGATACCCCAATTATCCCCATCTTTGATCACAATGGAATTAAGAAATGATGTGATCAATACAAGTCAATACCTTATTCCAAAACGAAAGAGAGTATGAACTTCGGGGATGAAGTTTATTTTAAGGGGGAGAGTCCGTAACACCCTAGCATTAGGGCTTAGAAATAAGCTGAACACAGGTGTGTGCACTGCATTCATGCATAGAAAATCCGGATAATTTTCGCGCTTTTAAATAAAACTTGTTAAAGTGATTGAAGCTTCAATTAACTTGGTGGAACTGAAGTAGATCATCAAGTTGACTGCGATAAGTTTCAATGTGATCTTTGCTAAAACCCTATATTTGGGTAATATAATTTGATCTAAGGGTAGATCAAGTGTAACAAAATTAAGTCACAACACACTACTTAATAAGGAGTGCTAGATCTTCTAGGGATCATTACATGGTATTCCATACAACAACTCAAGGATGAATATTTAATATTCCAAAAATGATATCAAGGTATTATCTACCACAAACCTTGAATACCAAGTTAAGTATATAACTTAAGTAAAGAAACTCTATAACTAAATATGGAAACACTTGCTTGCCATAGTTATTCCTACCATGGATACCATGGTAGTTCTCAAACATTAACTCTTATTACAAATAGAGTAGAAAGGGAAGTCAAACCAAGACCATTTTGCACATATCCTTAATATGTTATTAAGAGGTGACATATCTATTCAACCAAGTCCTAGTGTTAGTTGATCATCTGTGTTGAGTAATCAATTCTTGACCTAGCACTTATTGACTCATAGCCTTTGACCTATTATATTGACCCTTCAAAGATTTGAAGTAAATTAATCAGAAGGAGGAATAGCTATGGTTAAGTATGCCATCATCAATGGAATGAGATCCTTAGTGGTGATCAAACCATTTGATGTTGGAGGAGTTAACTCACTCATGAGTTAATTAGAAGAAGTATCTAAACCTAAGAGTTAAGCTAATAATTGAGAAGCTATGAGAAAGCTAGTAGTATTAGTACATCAAATAATAATCTTGTTAAGACAAGTGGATATAAACTTAGAGTAAGTTTGCTTAACAAGATAAGCCTATACAGAGACCAGTTCAAGTCTACTACTTAGTTGAGTATAGATCTTGATCAGACAATTAAAAGTCTAAGCTTTGTTTGATTAAGGGTTGGTGGTCATTATTCTCAAGCCACTTGAGAATAGATGACCGGATAATGAAGAAGTGTGGTGAGTATACCAAATTAGGAAAAACCTTAGTAAGCTCAATCATCTAGCTTGATCCTGAAAAGTCAAGCTAGAGTATAATGAAGTATATAACATAAGTTGTAGGAGTAGTTGGAAGTATAATAGTTTAACCAAGGTAATGAAAGAACAAACTTGTATTATGGGAGTAGTACCATACTTATTCTAGAGGATTGATATCACATGTGATATAGAGAGAACTATAATCTTGCAAGCCTTGGATATAGATATGAGGTGAATTTAAAGGAGTTAGGAGTAGCTACATTGATGGATTCATCAAGGGTAGTTTAGCAATGGAAGTTATATAGTTACTAGGAGAAGAATGGAGAAGGAGTATTGTTGAAATGGCATGACCATGTCATCATATGATGATGGATATGGTGGAGTCAGATGATTGTCTTATTCAAGAAGATGTGATCTTTGTGAACAAGGTAAGAGAGATTTAAATAGAGTAAATTTAGGAAAGGAATTCCTTATCTAAAGATAATCTTGGTGAAGTATTAAGGTAGGGGTGCTTTAGAAACTTTAACCAACAATATATCAAGCCATAACAGAACCATGTCTACCTCGTTGTCCAAAAAAACCCAGAATTAAGTTAGTAGTTAAACCAATTCCTATTTTTAGGCAACCAATGGATAGTATCTCTTAGCCAAATGAAATGTCTAAGAGATAAGTAGAATACTAGTTGAGGGTGTATGGATGGAAGCCTTGTTCACCTTATTGTCTTAAACCCTGATAAAGACCTAGTCTCTTATACCATCAAGATCACTTTAGGAAAGCAATCTCAATAGCTCATTCTAAGATACGTTATTATCCATGGCCTAAGACATGAAGGCAAATTATCCTAGCTCTTAATCTTCATCCATATTCAAAATAGAAGGTGAGTTTATTAAATCTCCTCAAAGCTTATGATAACCACTAGAAAGTGAACATCTTCATTAATGATTGTTATTAATACATAAAGAATTAACCAATATTGTTTTGTGGTAATTCTAAACACTACAAATCAAGTAGAATTGGATTTGGAAAATCACCAAATATGGAGGACCATGAAACCTATATCACTCTATTATGAACAACAAATATTAATATCTTAGACTGTATATAGATAAATCTTTACCATTATCATATCTTAGACTCTATTATGAAGATAAGTAGGAATAATATTCTATATATATCCTTCACCATTTTAAATCTTTACCATTATAATTATTAAGTGAAAACAAAATTATCTTTGTGAAATCTTATTATAAGAAACAAATCCCTAAAACCCTAATCTTTATTAATACTTCCTAATGAAAAGGACTTTTCATATAATTATGAATATATTTTAATGCACAAAAAGAAATCAAAAGAAGAGAGTCATACTTGCTTTATACAATACTATTCTTGACTTATAAATTCTCTGGATATTTAAATCCCTAAAGAAATGCAAATTTAAAAAGGTTTTGTAAAAGAAGAGAAAACAAAAAAATGTAATTGAAATAGAAAAGGAATAAAAGCAACGCAGTAGCTCGGCCCACGGCCCAGGTCATCTCAGCTCTACCTGCCGCTCACGTGCAGCCCTAGGAACAAATCGCTCGCTCTGCATCGGTCCAGTACCAGCCCGGCCCAAATACCCTTTCGTCCAGCTTATCGCTGTCGTCCACCTCGCGCAGGAGCCGAAGCAGCTCGCTGGCGCCAGCACCGCTGTCGCTGGCGCCAAGATACTCGTTGTGGTTGCCAGGGAAGGATAAGGATGCCACGACACCCTTTCCCCTCGACCTCATATCCATTCCCTTCCTCTCTCTTGTCGTGCTTGTTCCTATCCTCTCTTCCAGAGGGGACACCGAAACCCTAGCCACCGGAGTTTGCTGTGTCCGCCACCATGGACCACCCCGAGCCAACCAGGGGCATAGTCATGCTCGCCATCATCTCCTTGTTCATCTCCATCAAGGCTCGCAAGCAGGTGCACACCGTGTCGGGCGGAATCGAGCCTCGCATCTCGTCGGCTGTCGCAACCACATCGTCGGTTATCACTGTTGTAGTGCTCCTACGGCCAAATCGACCACACCAACAGCATCACGGTGAGCCTACGGTGCTCAGGCACCTCTTCGTTTTCTTCCTCTCGCTCTCTATCGTCCTCCCCACGATCACCTGTGAGCATCGCCGCCGTTTGTCGTCGCCCGCGAAGCTCCGGTGACCATTCGAGGACGGCGCCACCACTGTTCGACTCCCCTTGACGCCATCTATCCAACGCGACCGCTCCCGTTGGCTCGCACGCTCTCGATCGAGAGATCGATTGGCGACATGGGGAGATCACCCATGGGTGATGTCAGCATAACATCACGATGATGCCATAATCATTTTCTTTTAATAATAATATCTATTATTGTTACTTTCCTATAATTGATAAATACCTGGAATGTGACATGGCTAGTGGCCCCTTGTCTGTGACTCAGGCTACAATTAGTATCGGTGTAAAAAGTTCTAACCTGCATATGTGTGTCATCCTGATGTCAGCATGACCTAATAATAGGATTTAATAATTTAAAATTTAATTAGAAAAAGAATAAAACTTGTAAATTCAATATCTTTTCTTTTATAATTTAGAAAAATGTATATAATATATCAAAATAATCAGAAAAATAAAATCTATAATTTAACTTTATTAACAAACATTATTGTGTTAACTATTTAAAATAATTATTGTTTAATAAAGATTTTATAAGTAATAGTACTTTGAAAATTCATATGTTAATATTGGTAAATGTGAAAAATATAAATAATATACCAAAATTCTTATAAAAACAAAATATACATTTAAAACTTGTTTCAATTATTTTTGTGTCACTTAACTAAGTATTTAATGTTTATTTAGTGTTAATAAAGAAATAAAACTTATAAAATTCATATCTTATTATTCAAAAATCACAAAAATACATATAATATACCAAAATGATCACAAAAATAAATTCTACATCAAAAATATCCTCTATCATAACTGAATTCAAATAAAAAGTAAAGGTCTAATAAATCTTATATTTAAACCTTTTGTTTTATTTTAATTCTTTGCACATACCGGCACACGTTCTTGAAGAAGTGGATCGCCATGTCCGGGTGGATGCCGGAGGCGTTGATCCATAGTTCCTGCCACCTCTAGATCCAATGGCAAGTCGACTCGCGCTGCCCCTGGATGCATCGCTCCAGGTCCTCGATGGTGGTGGCACGGGTGTAAGAGCCCTCGAAGTGCCTGACGAAGGCATCACGCATCTCCTCCCACGAGTCCATGCTGTCCACGTGGAGGGTGTTGATCCATTTCCTGGTCGTTCCCTCCATCATCAAGGGGAGGTAGCAAGCGGCGAGCAGGTCGATGTAGCCGACGATTCCCATGGCCATTGCCTTTACCCTTATTTGTTTAAAGTCTAAAAGTGGAATAACAAGTACAAGTTATGTTTAAGTGAAGTTAAGATAGGTCTAACAAATTCAACTTGTACTTACTAAAACTACCATTCAGAATTAAGTAAATCTTACTCTTCAAAAATAGTTTATCAATTATAAAATCATTAAGATTTGAGTACTAATTCTTCTACAAGTTTAGGAATCCACCTAAAGAGTTAAACTAAGTTTTTAAGTAATTTTAGCAATACCCTATCTGTGCTTATAAAATATAAACATTAATAAAGAAAGTAATTCTATTCACTTATAACTTTAATAAAACACCACCTCATAAAAGTAATAATACTTAAATTCTAACTTTGTGGGATGTTAAGAAGTCAACCCTCTACAATGTGGTGCCCTGTTCAAAACATGTAAATCTTCCCCACTTATGCTATGATTGTTTAATGTAGTAATGTTTTCGTCTTTAATAGTCTTAGCTAATAAGAAAACCTTAAAGTGTTAGCCTTCAGTTTAAATACTTTTGTACTTTGTAAAGTAATAATTTTCTCAAAAGTTTTTCCTTTAAGAACTATTAAAAGTAATCATTGAACACTTCTTTAAAGGCTCTAATTGATTCTTAATCTTGTTTAAGAAATATTTTAGATACCATGACTTAGTTGAGTGCTTTAGTACCGTATGCTACTTGTTGTGTATACATATTGTTTCACACACTCTCACAAGCCTTAATAAGAAGCACAAGTGTGAAACTGGTATAAAAGTGCAACACATTCAAAAGAATGCATGACAAACTCCAAAGCCTAGATCAGATAGGACTATTCTGGGTATTCACGTTTATCAAATTGCATTACATTACTTATGCATCATTGCATCTTTCTTCTTTAAACATTAGTCCTTACTGGACCAATGATGCTATTTACAGAATTTGGATCTTCTATTATCTCGAAGACCGTGAGTGCATAATCTTGCAATCACAAAAGGCAAGTTCACAACTTGCTCATGTCCTTTGATTATTTTCTATCAAATGCTTGTAACTCAAATGTTGTCATCACCTACATTTTAAAAAGGGACGGAAAATACTATTTTCATAATAATATGATTATAAATTATTTACCAAGTGGTAATAATCTATTGATGCAGTTCTAGTGGTAAAGGAACATAATACCTAGGACTTAACAACCAATGTCGCCAGTGATTCTAGCGCCGTATAATACGCGTCAACCACGAGATTTGGAATGGGACGGAGAAATCAGCTGTATCTTCTTCCTTTCGCATGGACAGATGACCTTATCGTGAGGCTATTGATTTCTCGTGGAAAATCCAGCACATGAGTGGGACCCCTTAGTTCCCCGCGAGCTAGGTGTCTAGATTATCTATGCATAGCTGTCTTGGTCTGAGTTCACCATAGTTGGTGGTGACCGCTAGACAGAACTTCTTCCAGAGTCTTTGGGAACTCATTAGGGTTGTAGCTTGCTTGAAAGGGGGCTTAACGGAGATGTAGCTAGGCCCGAAGGATTGTATCTTCATGCGGGGTCGCGAACGGGGAAGTGATTGGCTTGGATCTTCGGTTGGGCCTCAAACCATGGAAGTTTGAATGGGGACATACTCCCGGCCGTGCAACAAAGCTCAAGGCCACTTGTGGGAAAAGTGACGCACCTCTGCAGAGTGTAAGAATTGTGACATGTTACTCCCTATTCTAGGAAGGAGCTACAAACGCGGCAAGAAAGGAACCCCATGAAGGTTCTGGTCATCCTGTGAAGGCTGTCGAACATAGTTTTCAGAATAAAAGCAACCTTTGAAGAAATGTTTACGAAAATCTGCATTGCCTACGACCTATGGTCTGTGGCTATAGAGGTAATGCATCATACACTCCTTTTTAGTGAACTTGCTGGGTACGCCCGTCCTCAACCATACCTTCTTACCCCTTGCTAGGTTCTAAGTCGTTGAAGATGAAACCAACATCAAATTCTGCTCAAGAAACCATCATCGACAGCTCAAGTTCTTCAATAAAGTCAATGAAGCCAACATATACACCAACCGAAGTGAAGAAAAATTTCTTAAGTAGATAGGAGTAGATTCTCTAGCCATAAAACCTACTTCTGTAGAGCATTGCAATAGCAGCAATGGCAAGCCAAATAGTTTAGATACTAGTCAGAGTTATTAGATAGTTCCGAGTTATTATTTCTGGTTCTTCTTTGTAAGAAGTTCATTTTTTCTCTCTTGAACCTAGACTGTTCTCTGGATCTTATGTAAAGAGTCGAGTTGTAATCTATAGTCATGTCTTGGACCTGCTGTGTTTCTGTTGTACCACTCCGAGGGATGTAATACTAGTGAACGGTGTTTCATTGGTGTTATGTCAACGACTATAGTGTACTACATCATGCAGTGGTATGCTGGGTCACCGCATCTTCAGAGGAAAATAATGACCTGCTTTGTCAAGTGACGTCCCTTGAGAAGGGTCTGAGCCCAGCGAGACCAAGCAGGATGAGGCACTCGAAGCCCTCGAGCGCCTTAAACAAGAGTCAAAGAAGCGCGAGGACCTGATGGCCGCCGCAGCCGACAGAGAAAACGAGTTCGCAGAACAACTTTTCTCTATTGCATAAGCTCTCTGTGGTATGTGTTTATCTGATCTTTTTTGTTCTGCTCGTATTTTCATCTTTGGTCATGCTTGCCAAGTTGATGGAATGTGATTCCATATGATTCCTGTGTTGGCTTCGATCGCTAGGCTTTGGCCCGTGAGGACGCCTTGGTTGATGCTATGACAACGGCCGAAAACCGTAGTGCCTCCACTCAAGATGCCCTCAAGAAGGCTAGAGTTATTCTAGGACTCCTTCACATAGAGATGCTCCCCAAGGCCAAGCTAGTTGAAGATCTTAATAGCCTGGTCGAGACCTTTGTGGGTGGTGTGTCTGCGGACTTCAAGAACGTAGAAGGGAGCCGACACATCCTTGGGGTTGGCGATGGCACATGCCTGTGGTGCCAATCTAGACGTTAGCCGGATAACTTCGAGGATGCAAACGACCGCGGAGGGCCAGGAGGTAGTTTTCACTCCCTTTGCTACTCACTAACATAAATATGGGTCACGGATCATAGAGACACTCATGAAGTATTCTACGGAGCGAAAACGGCTGAACGCGGCGAAGGCCACGGTGTCAGGGGCCAGTGAAGTGAAGGCCACGACATCGGAGGCTGCCATGGAATCGACGAAGCCCGCGGCTGCCGAAGCGTAGGTGTAGCCGTGTTCATTGTTTTCTTTTGTAGCGGCACGAAAAACCTGGGCCTTGTCTTTGAACTATTCTTGTGGGGGTGCCCCTGTTGGAACTTGGTGCTATTCTGGATGTATAAATTATCTTCGTTCTTGCGCCATTCGAATTCCATGGCTAGTGTCTCTTATTCTTCCAATATTCTATTTGGTTAGCGCTCTTCGAGTGGTTCGCAAGATGTGCCTTCCACTAATGCACCTGTGGTGCAGCCAAGTTCAAAAGTGGAGGAGTTGTTACTCTTGTCACGCTTGTGTGATCGCATGAAGCACTTGGAGCGAGATGGTAATGCTAGTGTCTGGAAGTCGAAGGCGGAGAAAGCCATTGAGCGCGAGAAGTACCTTCTTGGCGAGGTGGCCCAAATAAACGAGCAGTTGCAATGTGGGTGTTCGCTTGACTGCATTGTTCTTGTTTTTCCATGTTGTCAGTATGTTGACTAATATGTTTGCTATTCTTATTTGACAGTTGTCAATCTCATTCCGCAGGAAGAGAAGGATAGCATCAGCAATCGACTGAGTTGTTTGACTTAGAAATAGCTAGAAGCTAGTGGATTTTTCTGAACCGATCGGATCGTGCGATCTCCCTGGTGATGATGTAGGATTGTGTGGCACAGGTGCTACACTTTCTGAAGATAGCACAATCGTGCCTGAAGCATATCTTCTAGGCAATGTTCCCGTTGGATGTTGCACCCTCAAGCCTACTGGCTCTGATGCGAAAGTTTCAGAATGCTGATGCAGTACGTGAGTGTGTGCAGCAATAGCTTGTTGCGGGTGCCAAGGCTGCGGTGGCGCTTGTGCGCATGCAACGACCCGACGTGGACTTGGATGATGTTGCCGCAGGACCACCACCTCCCCCTGCAGGGATGCCGTGGAACATGGTGCCCCATTACCGAGCGGTTGATCGTCTAGCGGAAGACATTGTGAGCTTGTTCGACGAGTGCACCAATGTTCTTCTTTTGCATCTGTAGGATAGTGTTTAACCTGCATAGGATGTATAAGTGTTGTAAAGCTTGTATAATGTTTCGACTGGGTGTTGATACCCATGCTTGTATGTAAATCTTTTAGCCTATTTGTTTCGCCAGTGTGCTTTGTATGCAATGCGTTTTCATTAGCCTGACGCTTGCGGATCTCGTCGCCTTGTCAACCTGCTGGTTGCGTTGCAACTGGGTTGGTTTTATCAAGGGCTCGATTGGCAGTTTGGTTAGCTACTCAGGTCACTGCTTTGTGAGATTGTGTATGTGATGAGGCTGCTAGGGAGGCGCAACCCCTGAGTGCAGAAATAGCAATGAAATTAAATGTAACAAGACACATGGTTGGAGGCACTTAGCTTTATTTATTTTTAGAATATCAGGAGTTACAATGTTTGGCTAAGTAGCCTGGCTGAGTAGCCTTATTGTAAAATAAAAACATCTAGGGGTACAAATGTCACACTTGCGTGACGTTCCATGCGGTGGAGTATGCGAATCCACTTTCTACGTCCTTCAGACGATAGGCGCCACCTTGGATTACTTCCGTAATCACATAGGGTCCCTCCCAGGGGGGCTCGAGCTTGAGGTGTCCTTTCTTCTTCAAACGTAGGACGAGGTCTGCTTTGACTAAGGATCGTGGGCGCAACCATTGGCTGTGGTAGTTGCGGAGGCTCTGTTGGTAGATCATTGATCGTTTTGCCGTGATCTCACGTGCTTCATCGAGAAGCTCGACAGAGTCTTCGAGTGAGGCCGTAGATTTGGCCTTGCTGTACGTGACGACCCTTGGGGCTTTGTAGCGCACTTCTGCAGGTGACACTGCCTCGGCGCCATGTACCATGAAGAACGGGGTATAGCCTGTGGCGCTGTTTGGAGTTGTGCGCAGGCTCCATAGTACGGATGGAAGCTACTCAGCCTAGCACCCAACTACTCACTCGAGTGGTCGGAGGAGTCTTTTCTTGATGCTGCTGCAGATGAGGCCATTGTCCTTTTCGACTTGACTGTTGGTCTGGGGATGTGCTACCGAAGCATAGCTGATGTTGATTCCGAGGTCTTCGCAGAAATCATGGAACTCATTCGAGGTGAAGTTTGTCCTATTATCCGTGATGATGTTGTGTGGCACTCCGAACCTGAAGACGATGGACTCGAAGAATTTGACGGTGGTGGCACCTGTTTGGTTGGTCACTGGTATGGTCTCAATCCACTTGGTGAACTTGTCGACTATGATGAGGAGGAAGACGTATCCTCCAGGTGATGACTTTTGCATCTTGCCAACCATGTCGAGTCCCCATTGCATGAAGGGCCAAGCCACATGTATTGGCCTGAGTTCCGCGCCTGGTGCATGCGGCTTGTCCATGAATCTTTGGCAAGCATTGCACTTCTGCACGATGTCCTTGGCGTCGCGCATCGCTGTTAGCCAGTAGAAACTAGCTCGTAGAGCCTTAGCTACGAGGGCGCGACTTCTGGCATGATGACCGCAGGTGCCTTCGTGTATCTCGAGGAGGATGGCTCTCCTGTCACCGTTGGTGACAGATCGCAGAAGGACTCCGGTAATGTGGCGTTTGTATAGCTTGTCGTTGATGATGGTGAAAGCTTTGGAATGCCACGCTATGTTTCACGTATCTATCGGGTCATCTGGGAGCCTGTTGGTGAGCAGGTATGTGATGTATGGTTGTGTCTAGGATGGCTCGATGAGCATGACTTCCATGGGACCTTTGGGTTCGGGTCCCTGTTTTGCTTTGCTGGGACCTTCAAGTTCTTTGAATGGAAAAGCCCCGAGTCCTTGGATGTGTTGGATGGTCCTTTAGGAGTCCTTGGCTTGATGGAGTGCTCGCAGATCTGCTCCAGGAACACGCTAGGTGGCACTGGTGCATAGGTGGAACCTATGTTGGCGAGCATATTATCCTCCTCGTTGCTTTCACGGCCTACGCGCCGCAGTTTGCAGCCGTCGAAGTCTCCTTCGAGTGTGTCGTAGAGGTTGCAGTAGGCGATCATGTTGTCACTCAGAGCATCACACTGGTTCATGGCTTGGTCCACCACGAGCTTGGATTCTCTGTAGATGACGAGTCATGTTGTGTTGTGGGCTTTGGCCATCCACATCCCATGGACCAGGGCCTCAAATTTTTCTTCGTTGTTGGAGGCACGGAACTGCATTCACAGAACATATCTCATCTTGTCACCCTACGGTGACATCAAGATGACGCTGGCGCCAACTCCTTCTCGACGTTTGGATCCGTCGAAGTGCATTGTCCATAGGAAGGACATGTCCGGTGTGTTTGGGAGTTGGTTCTCCATCCAGTGAATGAGGAAGTCTAGGAGAACTTGCGACTTGATCGCCAATCGCCGCTTGTATGTAATGTCCCATGGAGAAAACTCGATTCTCCAAAGGGCGAGTATGTACCCTAGTGGAGCATCATTCACCACAACAATGGGGTACTCCTGAAAGTAGTGGCACGGTTTCCGTGCTGTTATGAAGACATCGTAAGCCAGCTTCTGATAGTGCGGGTACCGCTGTTTTGTTGGCATGAGTACCTCACTGAGGTAGGAGACTGGGCATTGCACTCCATGAACTTTGTTGTCTTCGGCTCGTTCTACCACCAGTACGGTACTAACCACCTGGTTGGTGGCGGAGATGTATAGTAACATTGGCTCATTTTCACTGGGGTGACTAGCACTAGAGAGGTGGAGAGTAGGCGTTTGAGGTCGTCGAATGCATCATGTGCCTCATCCATCCACTCAAACTTCTCAGCTTTGCGGAGGAGCTGGTAGAACGGTAGTGCCTTTTCGCGCATTTGACTAATGAATCAACTACACGATTCGCCCAGCCAGTTGTTAGACGCCTTTGACGTTCTTTGGCTTCTCCATGGCTAGTATGGCCTTTATCTTTTTTGGATTGGCCTCGATTCCCCTGGCGGATATGAGGTACCCATCAGTTGCCTAGATGACATGCCGAAGGCACACTTCTCCTGATTCAGCTTGATCCGGTAGCGATCGAGGTTGTCGAAGGTCTCACGGAGATCGTCGAGTATCGTGGCTTCCTCTTTGGTTTTGACGACGATGTTGTCGACATAAACTTGGATGTTTCAGCCAAGCTGTTTTTTGAGGCAGGCCTGCATACACCGTTGATAGGGGCTCCTGCATTCTTCATCCCGAAGAGCATTGTTGTGTAGCAGTAGACGCCGAAGGGCGTGATGAAGGATGTCTTCTCCTGGTCCTCCTTCTTCATTCAAATCTGATGGTAGCCTATGTAGGCGTCGAGGAAGCATAGGCGGTTGCATCCTACGGTGTAGTTGATTATCTGATCGATCCGCGGTAGCAGGAAGTGGTCCTTCTGGCAATTCTTGTTGAGGCAGGTGAAGTTCACGCACATCCGTAGGATATCCATGTCCTTTTTAGGAACAAGCACGGGGTTTGCCACCTAGGTGCTTTCCTTTATTTCGAGTATAAAGTTAACGTCGAGCAGTCCGTTGACTTCCATACGAACTTCTGAAAGATCACGGATATCGCTTAGAGGGAGGGGTGAATAGGCGGTTTAATACTTTTACGAGATGGGCTTAACAATGGCGGAATAAAACTAGCGTTTTCTTTGTTCAAGCACAAAGCCTAGATATACTAAGGTTCACCTATGTGCACCAACAACTTATGCTAAGCAAGACAAGAAACAATGTGATACCAAGTTAGATTATAGCAAGCACGAAGGCTATCACAATGTAAAGTGCATAAGTAAAGAGCTCGGGTATAGAGATAACCGAGGCACGCAGGGACGACGATATTTTACCGAGTTCCTCCCAACAAGGGAGTACATCTCGTTGGAGGGGTGGGCGGTACTAAGACCACCAATGCCACAAGAGGCCTCACCCTATTCTCTCAAGCACCCACCACGCGGCAAGCACCCGTTCCACTATGGGACACTTGAGGGCGGTCACCAAACCCGTACAAGAATGGGGCGCAATATCCACAACTTAATTGGAGACTCCCAATAATCACCACCAAGGCCAATATCTTGAGGAGAGCTCCACATCTTAATTGAAGGCCCCAAGAACACGCCACAAAGGCCACACAACCGTCTAGGGTTCCAAGAACCCAAGGGGGACAATCTTCTTGATTTCACCAACCAAATCCTCTAGGGAGAACTCAAACCGATGAACCTAATGCAAAAGCAAAGAACAACACAAATATGCTCCAATCCCTCACTCTCAAATTCCAACAAAGCTACTAAAGCAATTGGGGGAATAAGGGAGGAAGAACAAAAGAGGAAATCCACAAAATAAACCCCAAGATCTAGATGCCAAGATGTTCCCCTCACATAGAGGAGAGATGGATTGCTAGAGTTGTAGATCTAGATCTCCTCTTTCAAATCCCTCAACAAGATTCAAGGAATATGGGAGGGATTGAGAGTAAAAGCAAGCTCTTGAAGGTAGAAACAATGGAGGAGAGAGAGAGAGAGCAAGCAACCGGCCCAAGGAGGAAGCAGGGGGCCTTTTATAGGTCTCCCATGCCAACTAGCCGTTGCAGACAACTTATCCCGGAGTTTCTGGCCTTCAGGGCCGGAGTCTCCGGCGTCCAGACTCCGGCCAGGACTACGGGCAGCCTCACCCCGGAGTCTCCGGCCCTCACAAAACTGGTAGAAACACCGATACAAAAACAATCATAACTTTTGCATCCGGACTCCGATTTTGATGATCTTGGGCTCGTTTCGAAGAGGAAAACAAGCTATACAATATTATGCAGTGAACCATCATAGTAAATCAAGGGAGGATAGAATAATATGATTAAGGGATTAACCTATCTATAAAAGACAATTCAGTAAAACCTCCAAATCGAAAACGCAATAGAGAATGCATATGAAATCATTTTTCGATGAACTTGAGCTTGTCAGGGATGTTAACACAAGCTCTGAATCCTCTCATGGATAAGAACCAAATAATAACCAAGAAATATGATGCCAAGTATGCAAAGGTTTGAGCTCTATCCAAAAGATATGATCAAGTTACTCACTCGAGACTCCTCTTGATAGTATGTTTATCTATCCTATAAACCAGTCTCCCAACAACAACATGATACCGGAAAAGGGAAAACCTATCAAGATAATACCTTTGCCTTGAGAAAACCACTTGAGCTCGATGTAGATGATCTTGTCCTTCTCAAGATGGACACCTTTCTTGATTGCTCATCCTTGAGATCGAATAATGAAGACTTGAAACATGCTCCCCCATACACCATGGGGAAACCTATTATTTGAACTTGTCTTCGAAGTTCCATGATCACCGAGGATGGCATGCTTCAAGCATGAGATCTTCTAGAGATGGTGCATCTTGAGCTTGCACAACATTTCTTCTAACTCCAATTGGATGATGTCTTGAAGATACACATGAGGGACTCCATCTACTTCTTCAAGACACACTTGATATTCTTTTATTTATTATTATTCTTCTACAAGATTCCAATAGGCCCAAAGCCCTTGGACAATGCTTCTTCTTCTTCTTTTCGTCATTTCTTCAACCTTGAAGCCAACACATGGTCCAAGTGATGCCAATGGACAAATCCTACAAGTGCATCTCAATGCAACCATTAACACATAGATATTGTCATTAATTACAAAAACCACACATGGGGCCCACATGCTCTTTCAATCTCCCCCATTTTGGTAATTGGTGACAATACCTTTGAGAGGGTTTATATAATGAATTGAACGAATAAAATGGTAGCACCAATATGAAATACTACACAAGTATGTGATATTGGTACAGCCACCATATATAGAGCAAACTCCCCCAAAATTTATGCATGCGTGATGAACTTGAATTCCGTTGCATATATTATCAATCATTATCATTGGTGGAGTGTCCTCTATATAAACCACATGCTAAGCAACACAAAGACGCAAGAGCATGAAAGGCAAATGCTTAAGGATAAACTCAAAGCATAAGCCAACTTCCCTTAAACCCTCTAAAACTTCTCCCCCATTGGCATTGATTCCCAAAATGGGTGACAAGTTCTAGAAGGCCAATATAGTGATACTTCCTCCAAAGGTGTGCATTCGCACATATCCAATGATGAATACTTGGGAGGAAGTAGAACTATATTGAGGACCCAAAGATTGGCAAAGAATTAAAAAAATAAGCATCAACAAATGACGCAAGCAATCACAAGATCCGACAAACCAATTGAAAACAAGAAATGAGTCCAAAATGGAAACAACAAGATATTATGATAAGATCAAACGAGTGTTTTAAATAAAAATAGAGAAGATCCCCAAGATTTGTGCACAAATAGAATATTTGCATTTGAATACATCATGCACAAATATGGAATCCTTGCTCCCCCATAAGCATTTAAAACACAACAAATGAGAAAGAAGACAAATGAGCATTATTAAATGAATTAGGTGAGCCCCCCAAAGATTATGCACCAATTATGATAATTGCATTTGGGAACAAAGTGCATAATAATGGAATCCTCACTCATCCAAATTCATTTAAAAATACAAGGCATGAGAGAACAAATAGGAGTGCCGAAGATGCAAAGAAAAGGAACAAACACTCATAGGAAATAAATTTGGAAGTCACCAAAGAATGAAAAAAGAATAAGGGGTGGTATCCAAGGAATACAATATCAACTAACAAATTATCTTCTCTTGTGTGTATTAGTTTCTAAGTGGGTAACATCACAAAGACATATGCCCATAAAGAAACAAGCACACACAAAGAAGATATACAAGAAAGCATATAGAAAACAAGATGAAGTCATAACATATACCAATAAGATTTTTGCTTGAAAGCATGGCCAAAGGCACAACATTATCTTATTGTTCATTAATTAGCTTCAAACACCAACACACTACATACATTACAACAATCACCAGGGGAAAAGGAGATGGTTGGAATATATGGAGAAAGGCAACAAGTATCAAAAAGGAATTAATCAATTTGCAAATTCTCACTATTGCACATGAGAGAGAATGAGGAAGATATAGGCAATGAACTTGCTAGGTTGACATATTTGGGAAGGTGAATCATATGTATGATTTTTTATAGTCCCTCTAATATGCACTCATCTCAACATACTCACATTAGCAATAAGAGTATCTAATAAGACCAAAACTCGAACAATAATATTTGCAAATATAAGAGAGATCATGCCATGAAGCAACCTACAAGAGGTTGGAAGAAATATGTGTATGCATGAGAAAGGGATACTTGTTACCGTGATATAATTGGTAGGATGTATAGGAAATGAATTCGTTGATCATCCTATAGCTTGCCTCCAATTTCCATGAATGCACCACTTCTTCAAACTCTGAGAGACAAGCATCCCATATATCTCCAATGTACCTAGAACACATTTAAGTACAAAATGGTTCCCAAACAAATTGGGTCTACAGTAGTTAGAGAAACTAGAATACATATGAGAGACTCCACATAAATATGTGCATATTGATATGAAATTGAATTTCATGCACATCTTAAACAATGGGATTTGGTGGAGTTTCTCCTATATATTGGATCAAAGAAAGCAAGCATGCCATAATATAAACATGTAGTAAATATGCATGCATAAGGCTTTCAAGAACCAAAAAGGAGATACAATCTGAAAAAACACCAAGTAAACTAAGACGGTACACACAAGAGTGTGACATGACAAACGGTGTCCAAATTGTAGCAAAGAACCATCAACACATGAAAGATCATAAGTTCAACAAATGAACTAGGAAAAATCCAAAAAGAAAAAGATAGATAAAAACACAAATGCTCAAGGATTTATCTCATTCTAAAAAGGTCAAAACACGAAACGAGGAATGAGACAAAACCAACTCCCAAAAGAGCAAGGTTCCAACACATAAACCAAACTCTCAATACTTTTCATGATGGCACAAAATACCAAAACGAAAAGATCGAACTTCCAAGAACATAAAGCATGATATGGATCAAGGCAAGAAACATAAAGGATTGTTCTAAATAATATAGGAGAGCTCACCCATAAGTAGTACATTATATAGAATTTTGCTTTTGAATGCAAAATGCGCACAAATGAGATCATCACTACTACCTTCATTAAATAAAACACACTAGGATACCAATAAAATAAGAAGATCCATAAGAGGCAAGGAAAGCTTGGGAGACAACACGAAACATTTTCTTGGTAAGAGATAGTACAAAATTAAGCAAAGGACAAAGTGAATATGATCAATAACGTCTACCATAAATCTAGTACTAATTGTCCAAGGACAAGAAGTATTGGAAAAATCTTCCCGAGGTAGTTCACAAGGATATTCAAGATCATATTCACACTAATAATCATATAGCAATGTATAAGAATTAAGTTTGATGCTTCAAAAGCGATTCCTGATAGCTTCCAATAGTCACACAATCACTAGTGATTAGAGTAGCTTGAAGCTAATGGTTTCCATGTGGATATCGAGATACAAATATAAGGAAACACATACGAAGAAACACTCTCACAAACAAGATCCAAAAGATGAGAAACAAAGGCATTGAACTTGTTTGAGCAAATGTGTCACATAGGAGCTAGATAATTATCGATATCAATTCTATGTGACACAACCTTGAATTTTCACATTTTCTAGGCTTGTAACATGCACTAAGCATATGACTCCCCCATAATGTGATAACCATACATCAACACGAGGTAAAAGATCCATATATAGATAATTAATGGACATGATAGAACATGAATTTCTCATGAGACATATACCACATAGAGACTATATAATATTGCACTATCAATACTAGGTGGTATTCCTCATGTACATATATTTTAGGATTGTGGAATGCCCAAGCGTAACACAAAATGGGATAGTCCATTAATCTCTCACAAGAGCCAACAAGATACTAATAGAATTCAATAAAAACTCCAACATAAGAAACATTCATACATGGTGTGCAAACCAACAAACACAAATATACTTGATAACTCAAGATAAGAACATGGTAAGCACAACATATACAACAAACATGCAAGGTAAAAAACCAACACATGCACAAGGGGCGAGTAACTTTTAATGTAATGAGTAAGACATATGTTACCGCAAGGAGGAACATTGGAAATATAATAGAGGCCATATAATACACATGACTTGGCTTGACAAATATAATAGATGAAGATCCCTCAATTCTTCATAATGAAACCAAGTCTCCATTGTCCTCCCAAAAGAACCTATTGATCAAGTTTTGGCTTGTTGGTCCCCAACCAAGTTGGGTCCCAACAAGTTAGTCACAATAGTATTGGCAACACAAATGGTTCTTTTCTTGACAGCATGATACATTGCAAATGTATCTATAATTTTTTATGTTCCATGCTTGGTTTTATCCACTTTATTGTGTTTTGTTCCAATTTTGGAGTACTTTTCATATGTGCATTGTCCCAAGACTAGTTGATTGATGCATACTTTGATATTGCTTGTTTTAAACTATTGTATCTAGTCACTCTTATGAACTTTGAAGGTGTCCTATGCATTTATATTTTCTACTCTATTGAGGGACAAGATGAATATTTTTATGCTACGTTTTATTTATGTGAAACAAACAAACGTGTTGCAAAGCATTGTTATTCATGAATCTTTTGTTTGTGCCTTTTGATGTTGCATCATAGTTTCTTTGCTTATTGCTAGAACCTTGTCTTTCATGTTATGATTGAAGTACTATGATCCCAGCTTTGAGTGTTTTGCAAATACTTTGATCAAGTCTTTGATGGTGCATGTCACCTCAAAAATTATTCTTTATTTTTATCACTTACCTACTCGAGGACGAGCAGGAGTTAAGCTTGGGTATGTTGATACATTGCAAATGTATCTATAATTTTTGATGTTCCATGGTTGGTTTTATCCACTTTCTTATGTTTTGTTCCAACTTTGGTGTACTTTTCATATGATTTCTTGGACTAACCTATTAACAAGAGCCACAGTGCCAGCTGCCTGTTTTCTGCTATTTTTGGTTCCAGGAAAGTCAGAAAATGAATATTCTCGGAATTGCACGGGACAAAAGCCAAAGTGCCTATTTTTCTGGAAGTCATCAAGTGCCAGAATACGAGACGGAGAAGGGCCAGGGGGCCACCACACCACCTGGCCGCGCGGCCAGGTCTAGCCCGCGCCAGGGGTGGTGTGGCCGCTCTCGGCACCCCCTCGGCCTCCCCTTCCAACTATAAGATGCCCTCAAGACGTAAACCCTAAGTACCCGATCAAAAATCCACGAAAGAGTTCATAGCCGTCGTTGTCTCCATCCCTAGATCGGGAGGGATCTGAAGCTCTTCCCGGCACCCTGCCAGAGAGGGGAATTCACCCTGGAGGCCTTCTTCATCACCATGCAAGCCTCCGGTGTGATGCGTGAGTAGTTCATCCTTGGACTATGGATCCATGTAGTAGCTAGATAGCTGGTTCTCCTCCTTTGTGCTTTCATGTCTAGATCTTGTGAGCTCCGTTCATGATCAAGATCATCTATTTGTAATTCTGCATGTTGTGTTTGCGGGGATCCGATGGATATTGAGATGCTATTTCAGATTGATTATTGATTCTATCATGTCTTTGTTATTTGAGATCTTGCATGCTTTCCGTTGTTAGTAGCTATCTTGGACGAGTAGATGCTAGCAACTCCAAGAGTTAGTATTTATGCTCGATAGTGGGTTCATGCCTCTAGTAATCTGGGGAAGTGACAGAAATCTCTAAGGTACTAGATGTGTTGTTGCTACTAGGGAGAAAACAACAATCCTTTGTTCATAGAACAATCGTATTGTTTACTTTGCACGCAGTTCGTAAAGCAATAATCTGTTGCTTGCAACTTAATACTAGAGGGGGTTCAGATGATAACCTGAAGGTGGATTATTAGTCATAGATGCAGTTGGATGGCGGTCTATGTATAATGTTGTAATGCCCAATCAAGTCTCAAAGGAGTCAAGATGATTAATATATGCATGTATTGTTTTCTCGGTGTTTGTCAATTGCCCCGCTGTAATTTGTTCACCAAGCATGTTATCTATCTTAAGGAGAGCCACCTCTAGTGAACTATGGATCCCGGTCCTTTTCTTTACATACAATCTACAACTATTTACTGCTTTGTGTTTACTTTCTGCAAACTTTTAATTCTTTCCATTTGATACGTTTAATCCTTTGTTTTCCGCAAAATACGGTGAGATTGACAACCTCATCGCAAGTTGGGGACAAAGTGATGTGGTTGTGTTGTGCGGGTCTCCACGTTGCTACTAGCACCGGTAGTGCGCCCTGCCAAAGCTCAGCTAGTAACACCTTTGGGGTGTTTCCTTGCTCCTACTGGTTCGATTAAACCTTGGTTTCATAACTGAGGGAAACTTGCTGCTGTGCTCATCATACCTTCCTCTTGGGGTTCCCAACGAGCTCTACATCAACACCGCACCAACACTTTTCTGGGCGCCGTGCATTGAACCATCACACCACATTGAGTACCAAGAAATTTGGCAAACACATTGCCAACCTCATCCTTACCAAGAGAATAATCATCATCAATCAAGATAGGGTTAGATGAGGAGATACCACTAGTGCATGAGGAACAAATGTGCCCCTTCTCACGACAAATGTAGCAAGTTCTTGTCTTGCTAGCTTTCTTCTTGGGTAATTCCACAACATGAGGAAGAGCTCGAGTAGTCCTCTTAGGAAGAGGCCCATCTACAACTTGAGGTACAGCTTGAGGCCGCTTCCCTTGTTGCTTCACACCAAGAGGCTTATTCTTCAATGGGCAAGATCTAACATGATGCCCTTCTTCCTTGCACTTGAAGCAAATAATATTGGCCGGATACTTTGCTTGATCTTGGCCATTCTTCTTGTTGCCCCGTGCTTCAACTTGCTAGTGGACTTGTTCTTGATATTGGAGTTGAATCCAAGTCCACTCTTGTCATTGGGGGATTTTTGCACACTCAAGATGTGGTTGAGTGTGGCCTTCCCTTTATGACCCTTTTTCAAGTCATTCTTCAAAGAAGTGACTTGAGCCTTAAGCTCTCTAATTTCCTCTACATGGTTAGTGTCACAAACAATAGTAGTAGATGAAGTATAATTTTCATTGTTAGAGCAACAAGGCAAGGAAATCAATTCATCACAAGATATAGCATGGTTATGCAAGGATGAATTACAAGGACTAGCACATGGAAATATCACATTAGGAGTAGAAGTAGTGCTAATGTTCACATGAGGCCCACTAGATGTTACCTTTGACAAAATGGCCTCATGATATAACTTTAGCTTATCATTGGAGACTACAAGATCCTCATGCGAGCTTCAGAGCTTAACATGACTTTCTTCCAATATGCCATATTTGCTAGTTAGAAAAGCAAGTTGAGCTTTTAGCTCAACATTCTCCTTCAAAATATATGCCTCACAAGAAGTAGAGTTAGTAGCACAAGAATAATTATTAATGGCTAGAGGTGAGGGCAACTTTGCAAGCTCCTTTGAATATGAAGCTTTGAGTTGCTCATGTGACACGTTAAGTTTGATGAGCTCACTCTTAATGACCTGAGAGCCATTTTTGAGGTTCTTAAAATCCTCAACGAGTTTAGCATGGGCAACTACAAGTTCATCATTTTTAGTTTTGAGAGAACTTGCCACCACAAGTTCTCTATCATGGTTTTCGTTTATTCTAGATAATTCTAGAGGAAAGGTCTCCTCAAGAGACTCCTTGGTGGTTTTTACTTCTTCAAGGGAGATTTTTAGATAAGCAATCTCATTATCATACTCACGCTCATGTTCATTCTTTTGAAATATGATATTTTCTTGATCCTCAATAAGTTTCTTGCCCTCAATAGCACAAGATAAAATTTCAACAAAGTTGGAGCAAGAAATTTTATTTTTATAAAGAGTGGGAAAGACAATCTCTCCCATCTCTTGAATAGTGGAAATATCATAATCAACAATATGATCATCATCATCATCACTATCATTAACAACATCATCATCATCATCACTACCATCAACACCATCATTATCATCAACATGATGAGATGCAATGGGATCCAAAGAAGTTACCTTTGTTCGCTTAGCCATAAGGCATATATGAGAACCGGAAGAAGGTGATGATGAGATATCATTTGTAGCTCCATTCAAAACCTTGTCTTGGTACATAGAATATTAGTTTTCCTCTACATGGTTAGCAACACAAGCACTAGAGGAAATAGAAGCATTTTTATCATGGCAACATGACAAAGAAAGCATATCATCATGTGAATAATTTAAGTCATTTCTACATGATATGCATGGACTATCAACACTAGCATATGAGGAGTTTTGAGTGCTACAAGTGTTAGAGTCCAAAGATAGACCATTGCAACTAGATAGAGATGAAGGATTACAAATAGTATGCACACTATCCAAATTGCAATCTCTATCACCACTCACCATGTCATTACCTTGTGAAAAGTCACATGTTGGTAAAGTGGAAGAAGGTGAGAAATCACCATGGCCGGAGGTCGAGGGAATACAATCATCCTCAATAATGTTGGACACACTATATTTATCTTGAAGCTTTGTCCAAATATCATGAGCACTCCGATAAGGCATGATTGAAGAAATAACTACATTGCTCACAACAAGTAAAATCATTTTAGTAGCTTGAGAATCTATATAAGAGCTCATCTTCTCCTCTAAAGATTCGTTTTGGGGATCCATAGGAGAAGAGAACACCATATATAGAATTCCCTCAATAGATGGGTGAATGTCCCAAAAGTAATCCAGCATGCGAGATTTCCAAACACCATAATTTGTGCCATCGAATATATAAAAGGAATCGTGCACTACTTCACTAGACGACATCTTTACTCTCAAGGCGGTGAAACCTAAAAGTGAGAGACCTCGATCTGATACCAATTGAAAGATCACGGATATCGCCTAGAGGGGGGGTGAATAAGCGGTTTAAAACTTTTACGAGATGGGCTTAACAATGACAGAATAAAACTAGCGTTTTCTTTTGTCAAGCACAAAGCCTAGATATACTAAGGTTCACCTATGTGAACCAACAACTTATACTAAGCAAGACAAGCGACAATGTGATAACAAGTTAGATTACATCAAGGAAGAAGGCTATCACAATGTAAAGTGCATAAGTAAAGAGCTCGAGTATAGAGATAACCGAGGCACGCAGGGACGACGATATTTTACCGAGTTCCTCCCAACAAGGGAGTACGTCTCGTTGGAGGGGTGGGCGGTACTAAGACCACCAACGCAACAAGAGGCCTCACCCTATTCTCCCAAGGACCCACCGCACGGTAAGCACCTGTTCCACTATGGGACACTTGTGGGCGGTCACCAAACCCATACAAGATTGAGGCAATCTCCACAACTTAATTGGAGGCTCCCAATAATCACCACCAAGACCAATATCTTGAGGAGAGATCCACAACTTAGTTGAATGCCCCAAGAACACTCCACAAAGGCCACAAAAACTTCTAGGGTTCCAAGAACCCAAGAGGGACAATCTTCTTGATTTCACCAACCAAATCCTCTGGGGAGAACTCAAACCGATGCACCTAATGCAAAAGGCAAGCACACCACAAAGACGCTCAAATCCCTCACTCTCAAATTCCAAAAAATCTACTAAAGCAATTGGGGGAATAAGAGATGAAGAATAAAAGAGGAAATCCACAAAATAAACCCCAAGATCTAGATCCCAAGATGTTCCCCTCACATAGAGGAGAGATGGATTGCTGGAGTTGTAGATCTAGATCTCCTCTTTCAAATCCCTCAACAAGATTCAAGGAATATGGGAGGTATTGAGAGGAAAAGCAAGCTCTTGAAGGTAGAAACAAAGGAGGAGAGAGAGAGAGCAATCAACCAGCCCAAGGAGGAAGAAGGGGGGCTTTTATATGTCCTCCCACTCCAACTAGCCGTTGCAGACAACTTATCCTAGAGTTTCCGGCCTTTAGGGCAGGAGTCTCCGGCCCCAAGGACTGGAGTCTTCGGGGTCTAGACTCCGGCCAGGACTCGGGGCAACCTCCAGATGCTCTGTGTACATCCCCCAGAGTCTGGACCGGAGTCTCCGCCCCCCTAGAGTCTCTGGGGTGCGAACCCCGGAGTCTCCGGCCCTCACAAAACTGACAGAAACACTGATACGAAAACAATCATAACTTTTGCATCTGGACTCTGATTTTGATGATCTTGGGCTCATTTCAAAGAGGAAAACAAGCTCTACAATATTATGAAGTGAACCATCATAGTGAAGGAAGAGAATATAGAATAATATGATGAAGGGATTAACCTATGTATAAAAGACAAATTGGTAAAACCTCCAAATCGAAAACACAATAGAGAATGCATATGAAATACATTTTTGATGAACTTGAGCTTGTCATGGATATTAACACAAGATCTAAATCCTCTCATGGATAAGAACCAAATAATAACCAAGAAATATGATGCCAAGTATGCAAAGGTTTGAGCTCTATCCAAAAGATATGATCAAGTTACTCACTCGAGACTCCTCTTGATAGTACGGTTATCTATCCTATAAACAGGTCTCCCAACAACAACATGAGATCGGCAAAAGGGAAAACCTATCAAGATAATACCTTTGCCTTGAGAAATATACTTGAGCTCGATGTAGATGACCTTGTCCTTCTCAATATGGACACCTTTCTTGATTGCTCTTCCTTGAGCTCGATTGATGAAGACTTGAAACATTCTCCCCCATACACCATGGGGAAACCTCTTCTTTGACCTTGTATTCAAAGATCC
The DNA here is from genome assembly GCA_910589775.1 of Avena eriantha. Taxonomy (NCBI): domain Eukaryota; kingdom Viridiplantae; phylum Streptophyta; class Magnoliopsida; order Poales; family Poaceae; genus Avena; species Avena eriantha. The sequence goes on from OU342743.1 coordinate 313,147,103, forward strand.
ATGATCACCAAGGATTGCAAGCTTCAAGCATGAGATCTTCTAGAGATGGTGCATCTTCAGCTTGCATAACATTTCTTATATCTCCAATTGGATGATGTCTTGAAGATACACATGAGGGACTCCATCTACTTCTTCAAGACACACTTGATCTTCTTTTCATTATTCTTATTCTTCTACAAGATTCCAATAGGCCCAAAGCCCTTAGACACTGCTTCTTCTTCTTCTTCTTCTTCATTTCTTCATTTCTTCAACCTTGAAGCCAACACATGGTCCAAGCGATGTCAATGGACAAATCCTACAAGTGCATCTAATGCAGCCATTAGCACATAGAGATTGTCATTAATTACCAAAACCACACATGGGGCCCACATGCTCTTTTAACTACCTTTTCCCTTGGTTCTGACAATCCATACATCAACTCCTTGAGTGGTATGGCCTTAGGATTCATGTTGAGTGCGTGCTCGACGAATTCCCTGGGAACTCCTAGCATGTCCGCTGGACACCAGGCGAAGATCTCCCAGCGCTCACAGAGGAATTTGACGAGCGTGAGTTCCTATGCGGAACTCGAGTTCTTAGCGATGAGGGACATCTTGGTCAGGTCCGTCGGGTGGATATGGACCGCCTTGGTGTTCACCGACGAGTCGAAGGACTGGTCGGGTGCGTTTGGCTTACTCACAGGAGGAAGACTGTTGTCCATCGACTCCTTGAATCTTGCCGACTCTTCCTACATGTCGAAGGATTGGGAGATTCTATTGAATTTCCTCAATCGCTAACGGTGATGATGCCGTTAGGTCCTGGTATATTCATTTGTAGGTAGGCGTAGCGCGGGACCGCCATGAACCTCGCGAACGCGACAAATTCGAGGATCGTATGGTATTGTGAGGGCCAGTCGACCACCTCGAACTCGAGGAACTCTTGTCGGAAGTTTGCTAGCGTGCTGAAGATGACGTCTAGCTTGATTTTTCCCAAGGGATATACGCCTTTCCCTAGGACGATACCATGGAACGTTGTGTCAGAGGCCTCTAGGCAAGAGATGGGGATCCGCATGGCGTGTAGGTACTAGCGAACATGAGGTTGATGTTGCTGCCACCATCCATGAAGACGTGACTCATCTTGTAGCCACCGATTTGTGCCTCGAGCACCAGGGGAGAGTGGCCCGGGCAAGGTACTTGGCACGGGTGATCGCGCGTGTCGAAGGTGATGCAAGACTAGCACCCGCTGAGGTACTCAGTAGTTGAGGGTGGAGAGTTGACCGCCAAATTGACTTGGCGAGTGATCTACTTTTGCACCCTGTTGGAGGGACGTCCTTTTTGGATCATGCCCATGTTTCCCAATGCTCATGGGTACTGCTCGCCTTCGTTGTTCTAGGTCGGCGCAGCCACACGTGGTGGTGGTTTGGGAGGTGGTGGAGGTGCTCCATGAGCTATGGCACCTGGGCAGCTCCGTAGCCCTGATTTATCGCGTCGTGATTCATCTGGGCGAGGCCTTCATGGATCTTGAGGAACTCATGAGAGTCCTTTAGGAGATGGCTAGACTTCTTCTTGCTATCATGCTTGTCAATGTAGAAGTGGATGTTGCAAGGTCCAGATAGTTTATCCTGGATCGATGTTCTAGGGGCTTCATCATGGGTGCGGCGTTGCCATACTTGCGTGGTTTTCCCGATGTCACGGTAGCCAACACTGCGATACCCGCTGATGCGGTTGCTATCATCATGTTTGTCGGTGTACCTAGCCGCGACCATGTCGACTTCTTTGTGGTCTTCATAGCCGCGCATCCGATGCTTTCCTCAACAATCGTGTCTACGGCCGAGGTCTTCCTCGTCATCTAAGTGGACGCCGTTATTTTTCACCGAGTCCTCTCGATCTGCCCACCTATTTGCGATTTCCATCAGGTGGTCAATTGTTTTGGGCTTCGTACGACCCATCTCCTCCCTGAGCTCTCTATGGCGTACCCCGCCATTAAACACGTTGATTGCGTGGTCCTCGAAGATGTCTTCTGCCGAGTTTTTAATGATGGACCACCTCTAAATGTAGGAGCGTAGTGATTCGTCGGGCTTCTGATAGCAGGCCTTTAGCTATTCGATTGACGCGAGCCTTTTGTAAGTGCCCTTGAAGTTTCACATGAAGCTGTAGACCAGATCTTCCTAGCTGCGGATCGACCCGCGGGGTAGGTTGTTGAGCCACGCGCAGGCAACACCCTGCAGCTACAGCTGGAGGCACTATATGGCTGTGCTCTTGTTTCCGCCATGCAGCTTGATGGAGGAAATGTGGTCTTTCAGCCAGATCTTCATGTCCTGGAGGCCGTCAAACTTTGGATTCTCCGACGAGAGTTTGAACCCTTTTGACATTCGCGTTTGCCGTATAGCTCTGCTGAAGCAGCCAGCGCCACAGAGTTCCGCTCCTTCATCCTCTGACTCCATTGAGAAGGCACGCTTGGCGCGCATCTTGTCAACTTTGCGATGCGTGATATCATCACATGCGTCATAATCGCGATCATGTCAACGTGAGCAGCGTCGCCACGATAGGTCGTGCTCGTTATCACCGGAGGAGAGCAAGTAGTACCTGGTTGGACCCTTGTTTTTCTTCGGCTCTGGCATTGGATCTTTAGTGAGCGCAGCTTCGACCAGTCCAAGGCCAGCGATCGTAGATCGGTGCATGGCGGATCGTGGATCCCTAGATGGTGGTTGGTTGTTGAGCAGGTACATGGTGGCGGCTGTCACCGTTTCTTGTGGTGTTTTTTGGATCACGTTGCCCCGCGAGTATACCGTCATGAACGAGAAGTCGAGGGCTTGAGTGGCCTCTTCTCGCTCCTTGTCGGTGAGGTGCTCTAGGCGAGACCGCTTTCTGGCGCCTGTAGGCCCATTACCCTTCGAGAAGGATCCGATGATTGAGGAGACCGCTGCCCGTCGGGCACTTGACTCATCTGCGGCTTTTTTGCGGGCTTCGAGTTATGCGTTTACCGCCTATTGGTGGTTGCAACCTTGAATAAGTAGCCAATGGTATCCCATTAGCATCTGTTGTGGCGTGTTTGGTGGCAGGGGATTTCCATGCAGAGCCTTCCCTACACCTTACCCATTCTGCATTGTTGAGGTGGATTTACTAGCATTCCGTCCCATTGTTGGCGTTTTCGCCATTGTTGTCGGGGTTGGGAGGGATGGGTGCGCCGTTGGTAGGTGTGCCATTGGTAGGGGCACCGTTACTGAGGGAACCGTTCGTGATTGGAATGCCGCCGTTGGTGCCGGTGTTCCCCTAGGTGCCACTGCCGCCCATGTTGATGACAACACACATGTAGTGGCTGGGGGAGCCATTGCTCCTACAGCTCTCAGATCTGGAGCCGTAGGCTCCATCTTTTGATGTCGGATCTTTGATATCGTACTGGCAACTGCTGTTGTAATCTGTGTCCTTGACTGATGCCGAGGCGTTGAGCTTGCTCAAGATGCCGATCGGTGGTGGGAACCATGATGCGAGGGTAATCGGGGGAGCCTGCGGTTGATCAGGGAGGCGAAGTGTGCTGATTCGGCCGACCTGGAAGCGTAGGCTTCTAATCGCTAGGCCGAGCCCATCGCCCACGGACTTGAAATCTGGGCAAGTCGCCAGTGCGTGGATGGTGAAGTCGAGGGCGCCGAAAAGGAGGCGAGTCTCCGCTGCTGCAGAGTTGTAGATCGCGGTTGATGGAGCCGAGGAAGCTGCAACATCAGCACTCTCGATTCCCACAGACGGTGCCAATTGACGAGGGGTTAACTCATCAATGTCCAGCATTGATGGACTTATGTTCGAGGAATTGGGGAGCGCTAGAGGCATCAATAGGCTAGCAGACAAGCACATAGGTGACACGAGGTTTACCCAGGTTCAGGCCTCGAAGAGGACCCTACTCCTACTTGTCTGCTCTTGACTACGAGGGAGTCGAAAGTTACAAGGGTGCGCAGATGCAATCTAGCGAGGTGTATGCGGGGGTTGTGGATTTTCCTCCTCACTGCCCCCTCCTAGCCCTTATATAGAGAGGCTAGGTCTCGGGATAGTAGGCCGAGTCGGTTACAAGTTTAGGGTTTCCCCTTTAAATTTCTATCTACACTTTGTCGTGCTCTTCAAGGAGTCATAATCCTGCAGGCCACCTGAATCCTTATTAGGCTTCGTTCGCACCGTGGACTCCTTCTTGGGCTGGACCATATAGGCTAATCTCTAGTACTTGTAAGGTATACCCATGTCAGACATAGTCATAAAGTTGCACTTCTTACTTGTAACTAATTAATCCGTCCTGGACTCTGAGACTTAGCCTCTTATATAAAGGTTTGGAGGAGCCGATGGAGAGGGCACCATAGCTTCGAGCGAAATCAACCCACCGTGAGTTAGATTGCATCTAACGAATCAGTGACCCTATAATCATCTTCTTCAATAATCAGATAGGACATCGACTCTCTTGTTTGTCTGATAGGCTGACAAAATCACTAGCGCTCTCTTTTCACAAAACCCTAAGTACATAACCATGGGAATTGCCAAGGTCACCCCTCGATAGTAGGGGCCAACATAGGAGTGTCGGACAAAGAATTGGGCCTTGCATGGCGCCGGCACCCGTTGGGGGCTGCGGATGCAGGCCATTTTTTCCTAGCACCCCCAAAGCCTATTGGGGTGCCCCGGTGAAGATGCTCTAAGAAAACAAAATTCAGCAAGAATGGTGCTGAATAGTGGAATTCTCTTTGCACCCCCCGATAAGTGGCATAATTTGTTTTTATCTTAAATCTTAAATGATACTATACTTCTCTTTGCACCCCCGAGAAGTGGCAGTTAAACATAACGTTGAATGGTTTGTGGACTAGAAATTGGTAATACAAACAATCGTTAAATTATAAAATTGCAATGCCCTCGACTTGTCTTTCAGGCAGGCCGTGTGATGAGTGAAATCGTCTGCCAAAACAAACAGATTCGAGTAGAGAGCAATATGAGAATGCCATACAGTGTCTTCGTGCATGCATAAGACATGTGGCAAGCTATACATGTCCTCGCATACACACGGAGCTACATACAAATCCGAACCACTGTAATTATGGATAGCAGATAAATCATAGTGCTACGACACACATGTCGTGGTTCACACATGACGCAGTAAACACTGCTACATCCCATCCTTACACAAAAATAGGGAAAAAGAGTCTGTTCACCGTTAAAATACGCTCTCCTCAAGCGTCGTGGCCATGAGAGAGAGAAGAGCACCGAGACGATATCGAAGTCTTGATCTGAAACTCTACATTGCCCGGATGGCATCTCCTCCAAGCCTGTTAGCCTCCCTTCATGTCCGATTGTGAGGTCGCTACTTCGTCGATTGAACAAGTCGTCTGAAAAGACCGGCGAGTCAGTGAACAGGAGCAACGGCACTATGCATCGTGCATGTCTCTTCCTCCAAGATAGTCCTATAGCAAATCAACCTCTATCTGTGCACCGCCGCCGGCTGTAAACACACGAGAATCTTGGGTGTGCGGAAGCCAGTGAAGGTTCTTGCATAACACCGTGTTTGAAGGATGACCTTAACACTGCATCCACGAGGACTTGAAACCGGGTGGCTTGGTTGTACATCCACTTCCCTAACCAAATGAGCTAGACTCACTTATTTATGTAAAAGATTATCGTTAGTAAAAATATTGTATATGCATCAAGCCACATAAGTACTTTTAATTTAAGTAGAACTCTAATAAACTAGAATTTCCTATGTGGACATTCAACCTGGGAGACTTCAAAAGCCAAATACATAGATCGCACAAAAAACATCCATATTTGTTCAACTTCCATACCAACCTATCATTATCATCTGTCAGACTAACCCCCACACAAATAATTTGAAGTTGGAGCCAAAAGGCAACAATCTCCCCCCCACACACAACACCCTCTTGAAACGAATGAAACCACACCCTTCCTCAGAAACTTCAGCTACACTAATGTATCTAAAAGTCAGTCCATATAGCCTAGGAAAAGTAATCATCAGTGGGGCATCACCTAGCTAGTGATCCTCCGAGAATCCAGTCCTTCTACCATTCCCTGCCATCTTCCTATAGAAACTAAAAAATGTATCTTCCCCTTTCATAAGACCTTGCCAGAAGTAAGATTGTCCTGGCCTAACCTTACACATATATAGAAGATTATTATAACATGGCATTATATAAGTGACTTGAAGGTACAACATGTTGTGCCATTGATAAGGAGGCAATGGCAACATAACTAATGGCACATTCATGTTAAGAGTAATCTTCCTAAAGACCAAGGGGGTTGAGGTACTTGACAAAATGGAACATTATCTCTCGTCCTAAAGACCAAGGCGGTCTGGGAATCGAGTTACTTGACATAAAAAAATAAGTGCCTCCTCAGTGAGTGGCATTTTCATCCTTTTTCCACGGAGGGGGTGTGGAAGGAGCTGCTGGATAATAAGTATCTTCATGGCAAAAAAATCTCGCAAGTTCAATCCAAACCAAATTATTCTCCCTTTTGGAAGGGTATCATGGGTGTTAAATCTGATTTCTTACAACGAGGTTCTTTCATAATTGGTAATGGAAAAAATACTCGGCTTTTGGGAAGATATTTGGCGTGGCACTACCTCTTTATCATCTCAATACCCATCTTACTTTAGTGTCGTGTGCAATAAGAATGTTTCAGTTGCACATGTGCTGGTTGAAGCACCGTTAAATTTAGAATTTAGACGGACACTGATGAGGGATAGATGGTAGGCTTGGCTAGATAACTAATGTGAGTACATCTTTCATACGATTCGGATAGTTCCAAGTGGTGTTTAACCTCCAGAGGAATCTTCTCTATGAAATCAATGTATGAGGATTATATGAATGGTCAAACTAGATTTCTTAAGAAATAATTATGCAGAATAAAGGTATCTTTAAAAATCAGGATTTTTATGTGGTTTCTTTATAAAAAAAGTAATACTTACTAAAAATAATTTGGCTAAAAGAAGATGGAATTAGTGTAAGAAGTGTGTCATTTTTGATTCACAGGAAACTATAGATCATCTCTTTATTACCTGCCCCTTTGCACTCCTTGTTTGGAGTGTAGTGCACTTTACATTCAACATACCCCCACCAGCTAATGTGACTAATTTGTTTGGTAACTGGCTGAATGGTATACATTTAAAAACTAAGATGCAAATTTGTGTAGGAGTGTGTGCCTTGGTTTGGGAAACTTGGAATTGCCGAAATCATGTTGTTTTTAACATAACTACCACTCCAAATTTTCTGCAGGTTATTCATAGGGCTTCTTCTTGGATTCACATATGGTCCTACCTCCTTCCTGTGGAATAGCAGGAACCTATGGATGCTGCGTGCAACCATCTAATGGCAGTCGTATACGTTATTTTCAACAAAGGTGGCTTGTTATATGCTAGAAGACTACAAAATGCATAGGCGCCTTTTGTACTCTTTCTTTTTTAGGTTGCTTATTCATGTTGCCACTTTATGTGATCCTTTAGATACTGAGACTTAACCTATGCAATAAAACCAAGGTTGTGTGCATCATTTTGATCTAGAGGCCGGGGCTATGCTCCCATTTCGAAAAAATGAGGTAATGCACATCCACAGAATTATATGCAGTCCTTTCCACACACTGATCGATTATATTTTAATGATTTTGGGTATGTTGGCAATATTAATAATTGCATATGGGAAAAAACATGAGAGTGCCTGGATCATGCGGTAGCTTTTCTAGGTGCAATTTTGATTGACACAGATTTAACCAGTCGAAAAAGTAATTTTCAACTGAATCGGTACGAGACCTTGGAGGCGGTGGCGACAACTTAGAGAAACCCATCTAGGGTTCCCTCCCCCTCATCGGTGACATTTCCAGTCTGATCCGCCTCCGGTGGTGTTCCGACCTAGGAGGTGTAGTGGTCCACGGCCTCCTCGTCCTATCCTAAAGGAATAATAAAGTCCTCCCCATCCTATCCTCGCTCTGGTGGTGCATCTAGCACTAGTGGAGGACGCATGGAGTTGTGCGTCCGGTAGATCTCCCGAGATCTGTTCAGTTTTCGTGTTCATTTGTGTGTTTTCAGGTCAGTCTCTTCTGATCTATGGATGTCATCATTGGCGATGGTTGTTGTTCTTGTGCGCTGGTCCTTTGGGATCTTAGCACGATGACTTCTCGTATATCTAATACGACAAGATCTACTACAACAAGTTTTGCCCGATTCCGGTGTTGGAGGGGTGAGAACAACAGCACGCCTTCGGATCGCCTAGTTTTTGTAGTCATCGCTAGGTGGTCCTTTGACCTATTTGTATTTTCTATTACTTTGAGGGCTCTTTATACTACCATTGATGATTATTGATGAGATAGGTGGAATTATTGACAAAAGAGTTCAACCAGTCGAATCACCATCTTGCTCAACACAAGCACATGTTGCTTGTCAACTATTCTCGACATAAGAGGAAGAAAAAATAAGACAAAAAGTCATACCATTGCCAGTGCGCTCCAGCCGCAGATAGTGTCCAACTAAGGCGCAATTACAACCTAGGGCGTGTTTGGTTGGTCGTTTTTTCCGTTTCTCGCACCGAGCTTGAATAAATAAGCTCGTTTGTTATCCTGGGTTGCATGGTTTCCTTGCACCACATGAGATTTAAAGCAGCCCAAAACTTGGCACGTTGGGAACACCCAAATCAAGCGTTTCCATGGGGACAGGCTACGCTCGTGCAAATGGGGAAACCACGCGCCGCCCGTGCACGCTCGGCGATGGCGCGAGCCGCATCTTTCCTCCAAAAGCTGGCGGGGCAAATTTCATCACCGCACACGGAAGCACGGCGGTATATATCATCACCGGGCTCACCACGCAGTACCTCGCCACCATTTTCCCTATTCTTTGAGCTCTCAAGACGGTAAAGTTCTTCATCACCCAGCAGGTAAGTGGCGGTACCGGCGGTGGTGGTTGTGGATCGGCTGGTGCAGGCATTCTTGTCCAAGATCTTCAGCGGCGACGTGCTCCGCTCCTCCGATGCTGGTGAGTTTCATCAAACCCCAGGTGTAGTAGCCTCGATATGTTACCACCTCCTAGATCTAATTATAGTTTGCGGTAGATCTATGTTAGTACGCCTAATGAATTGGTCGCTGTAGTCATAGATCAGTGTTTTGTGGACTTATTGCATGTATAGGTAGGTAATTTTTTCGATGTCCTGTACGCTTTTGTTCATGTCTAGTCTAGGTCCTGATATGTGCGACCATGAGATCTGTAGGACATGACCCCCGATGAGTTCATCCAGGCCCTCATGGATTCTTAGGAGACCTTTGTCACTGAGACCCAACCCCAGCTCCCGCCTTTGAGGCTCCCTATCCTCAGCGCTCGGAGATTGTCTATGCCTCCGATGATCGGGTACACAGTGGAGCAAATTGCAGGGCAAGCTGCCAACATCGTGGCCAGGAAGAAAGCCCTCAAGGCTGGCAAATCCCACAACATAGACCACTGCAAGGGGGTGAAGGGTACCATGAAGTGGGAACCGTTCCTCTTGGTGTTCGTGCTCAACTAGATGTGTGAGATCATCAAGAGCGGTGTCAGGATAGAGAAGGGGTTCAATGAGGTGCACCTGAACACTATTTCCTCCAAGGTGTTTGAGTTTTGTGGCATCGAGGTGTCCTCACAGCAGGCGTACAACCACCTACATAAGTGGAGGACCAGGTGGATCCATGTGTCCAAGCTCAGAGACCTTAGCGGAGCTAGCTAGGATGAGGAGACCTACACCATCATCTTGGAGGACGCCCACTACAGAGGACACATCTTGGTACTAACTAATTTCAATTCTTCTAGTAACATTCCCATTTGTAACCTCTCTAACTACCACTGACCTCCCTGCAATTCCCTGTCTCAGGATCACCCCAAGGATGTCGAGTATCTGAACAAGCCAGTGGCCAACTATAGGTAGATGGAGGCCATCTTCTTGCTCGGCCTTGCCACTGGAAGTTGAAAGATCACGGATGCCTCCTAGAGGGGGATGAATAGGCGGTTTAAAAACTTTTACGAGAAGGGCTTAACAAGGCGGAATAAAACTAGCATTTTCTTTTGGCAAGCACAAAGCCTATAAATGCTATGGTTCACCTATCTACACCAACAACTTATGCTAAGCAAGACAAGCAACAATATGATAGCAAGATGGATTACTTCAAGCATGAAGGCTATCACAATGTAAAGTGCATAAGTAAAGAGCTTGGGTATAGAGATAACTGAGGCACACAGGGACGACGACATTTTACCGAGTTCCTCCCAATAAGGGAGTACGTCTCATTGGAGGGGTGGTTGGTACTAAGACCACCAACGCCACAAGAGGCCTCACCCTATTCTCCCGAGCACCCACCACACGATAAGCACCCGATCCACTATGGGACACTTGAGGGTGGTCACCAAACCCGTACAAGATTGGGGCAATCTCCACAACTTAATTGGAGGCTCCCAATAATCACCACCAAGGCCACAATCTTGGGGAGAGCTCCACAACTTAATTGAAGGTCCCAAGAACTCACCACAAAGGCCACACAACCGTCTAGGGATCCAAGAACCCAAGAGGGACAAACTTCTTGATTTCACCAACCAAATCCTCCGGGTAGAACTCAAACTGATGCACCTAATGCAAATGGAAAGATGTCAACACCCGAATTTATAATCCCAGATGCCTATTATGCCATACCTCACAATCCCAGGATTACCATTTTTGTGAGACATAACAGATTGGATATCACAGTACATCATCCATTACAAACCATAATAAGGTCTTACATGAATAAAGGATCTCATGATCCAGTCTTAACACAACAAGCAGCGGAATAAATAATAAGCGTAGCGGTGGGGTCCATCTTCAGGGGCACAGGCAATGCTGATGAATGTAGATAGTCCTAGTTATCATAGCCGTCCTGCTGTCCATCATCTTGGTAGTCTCCTTCATAGTCTGGCCATAGGAATAGCCAGGGACAAAAGCCATGAGTACTCTTTAAGTACTCACAAACTATCACTAACAAGTAAGGTAATGCTAATGGAAGAGCTAACTCTATGTTTATTTGTAAAGTTAAGTTTGAAACCTAAGCTGAGTTCAAAAACAAAGAAAGATAAAATAAAGTTCTAGAATCACTTAAGTTGAGAAGCTAGTGTAATAGTCACAACTCTGTTGTGGTCAAGTCAAGATTCATGATTCCTTTCATAAGTCATTTTGAAAACATCTGACAACAAAACAATATGGCCACTCCAACTGTCCGTAACCGCGGACGCGGCTATTCGAATAGTTTGACACTCTGCAGAGGTGGTACACCTTCACCACAAGATTCGATACATCTATCAAGGATAACCCTGAATCATCATACTTAGTATGCATATAATCAAACATAACATTTCCTTTACACACCCTAGTATAAGCACCTCTCCTATGAGTATGGCCTCCCAACCATGACCATCTGTCATCTTGGGCACTGCATAGGTGGACAACATTGAGAGGTAGCCTCAGCTCAAACCTCTCCCGCGAGGGAACTAATACTAATGCATATAAATTTCCAGCTAAGCCTTACCCAATTCAGGTATTGTGGTTGTACGGTAAAATTGGAATGGTATCGCATCCGAATCTAACCATCAGTTTTGTAAAAGGGCTAAGGCTCATGCCTCAACATTTTCATCATCATAAACCCTTTGTGTTTCTCAACACATGTCAAAACATTTCAATAGAATGACTCATCATTCCAAGGTTTTCACAATTCATTTTCACCAAGTATTCCCATCCAAAGTGACTGAAGTTTTGATTTAGCTCTAAGCTACTAAGTTAAGAGTGTTCACTAAGATGGGATGCTAATCTCAATCTCATGCCATAGAATGACATCTAAGGTTATCTAGATAGGTTAAGTTTTATAATTTTTATGCTACCTTCAACAAGTAAGGGACTTTGGTAAAGTAAAGGAAGGTAAAGCTTGGAAAATAAAACTTGGGGTAGGTAATATTCAAAGTGGTATAACCAAAGCATGCCTAATGCATCTTGCTTAGGTTATCTAGATTGCAAGGGTTAGCTTGCATTGTTAATGATGGCTTGCCAGTACAATACTTGCAAGTGTTAGCTTGCCTTGGGTAGTGTAGTGGTTGAAGTTTTCTTCCTCCTCCTCTTGGTAGAACTCCTCCTCCTCCAAAGCTTGGTCGGTACTATCGACTATAAATACATACGGAGTACACAATCACCAAACAAAGCTTAACTAGTCTACTTAGCATACTAAGGCACACATTTTGATGATTTATTATCATCACAAGCATCACAAGGTTTAATTACTAGTTTCATTCTTTTTAAATGAGAAAAGTAATTTCTACTCATTGAAAAATAACTAAGATTTAATATTCTCCAATTAAAATATGGGATCATGTGGAAACATGTCATCACCGCATATTCTAACATATGGGAATGTGATTTAAAGGTTGGATCACATTTTAATAAGTTTAAGTTTAATGATTAGTGATTTAAAGTGACTAGAAATGCCTATATAGCATTATTTTGGTACTAGTCTAGAGTCACTGCATGCAAACCTTAATATTATTACATATTCAGATAGGTATGGTTAAATGTGATTTTTGAGAGTTGGAATCAATTCAAAAGCTATTTTGGTTAATTTTATAAAAATGTTTGAAGGTGCAATTGCTTCTGTCTTATTATTTTTACTAGGAGAGATCTCTAACTCTAAATGAATTAAATCCAACGGGCTTGGATAGATCTTTTCATAAGATTTGCAGCAAAATTGGAATCACTCAATTTGGATTTATAAAACTCTCTGAATTGATTTTTAAACTAAGGGACAGAAGTGAGTTCAAACTTAAATAGAAAAATCTATATTTGAACTAACTGGGTCGCGTGGGGAAACTAACGGGCCGGCCCAATGGCATTCCGCGGCACGGATGACAACGGACAGGGGGGGTCCCGCAGGTCAGTGACACATAAACGCGAAGCGGTACGCGGCACTCTCAGCGCTACGATTAGAAGGTGGATCAACGGCTGAGGATCGTCGTCCCCGGTGAACAGGTCACTGGCGAGAGCTAACCCTAGCGGCTCGGTGGGGGTACGTGGGGTCTTACCAGGGCTCCAGCTAGTCGTGGCGATGGGGGCGATCGAGATGGTGGTCGACGGCGGTTCTAGGCGTGGTCGCGGCGGCTTCTGGGGCAGTCGCAATCAACGGCGCCTGTCCTCCTAAGTTGCGGCAAGCTCCGGCAAAATTCTGGCGAATGGTGGACCGCCTTGCTCCAGGGATGGGGTGGAAGGATCAGTGGAGATAGGGGAGTGAGATAGTGTGCAGAATGAGGCTGGGGGTGGCCTCTATTTCTAGTTCGACGAGGCGACCGAACAGGATGGGCTGGCGACTCCGACGAGGGCTGTACATCGTGCTATCGTCGTGGCTGGAGGTAGAGGACGGTGGCCTGCCTCCTGGCGGTGCTCTACGGTTTAAATGCGCGGCTAGGGGAGGTAGCATTGGGTCGGGTGAAGCTGGTGCTCTGCGCGACAGAGGTGGCGTTCGACGCGGCGCACGGGGGCTGCGGGTCAAGCGGCGACGAACGGGCATGTCCGAGCGGTTCCTAGGGTCGTGGCGAAGCGGTGCGCACGGGCTGCGGTCGAGGCGCGGCGTGGGCACACTTGTCGGGTGTGTGCTCGGCATGGGTGCGGTCGTTCTTGGCGTGGCGCTCTGCGGGTGGTCCATGGCTTGGTTCCGCTTGGGGAGGAGATAGAGGGCGGTGGTATGGTCTGGTCTAGCTCCTAGACATGGCGAGAGAGAGAGAGGTGGTTGGCTACGAGCTATCCATGCTCGACCGGGGGAGACAAATGGATAAGGGGTAGCCTCTTGATGGCTTGGTTGGGTCTAGGAGAGACAAGGGCATCTACTAGGGTTCAAATGGTTTGACAAAATTCGATCTAAAACAGTATAAGTTAGGCCAAATTGATTCTGTCTACAACCTGTTCGATCAAATGGCCGCAAGAGAAAAATGTTTGAATTTTGGGCTGAATTTTGGTGGAGTGTTGTATCTTATGCTTGAGCTTCTAGGTGTGCTTGGGTTTTGAAAATGGAATTCATTTGATTGGTTTTTGAATAAGTGTGATCTTGATACCTACACTAGATTCAATTTTCAAATGCCATTTAAAGTTAGTGTTTGAAAGTTTTTGGTAGATCACAAAGTGGGCCTTGGTACATCACTACTTGTACTATCAAGGGGTGCAAAGATCCACATTTGTTTCTGTTAAGAATTGAGTTCCAGGAATAGCCAAAGTAGGCATGGTAATTAAAATGGCACAAATGACCATTTCCTTCTATTATTCATTTTGATTTGTTTTTCTTTGGGATTTGTTTGGGAATGATCTAGATGATGTTTAATTCACCTTAGAATCATTTTACAATTCATGGATCACTTAAACATGGCAATTTAAAACAACTCCTATTTTAAATGCACATACATATGAATGCTTAAATATTTTCAAATGGAAAAGTTTTTGTTAACCCTAATTTTGATGATTTGGATCTTAATAACCTTGGATTAAAGTTTTGGGATGTTACAAAATAATACCACAAAGATGCTCCAATCCTTCACTCACAAGTTCCAACAAAGCAATTGGGGGAACAAGAGAGGAAGAACACAAGGATAACACCAAATCCTCCAAGATCTAGATCCCAAAGATTCACTTGCAAAGATATTATATGGTTTGGTCAAAATGTAGATCTAGATCTCCTCAATCTTTCTCTCAAATATATGCAAGAATCATTGGAGGGGAGAAATAAATTAAGCTCAAATAGAGGTCAAATAATGGGGCAAAGCTTGAGAGGAAAGAGGGAGAAGGAACACCAAAAAAAAGAGGAGGCTTAAAAGGAGAATATCATTTTGCGGCCCGAAAGTTGGGGTGTCCAGGCAACGCGGTACCCAAGTTGCTTACAATAAGCTGCGTTGCCCAAAGTTGGCGTGCCAAATACTTAGAGGGTATTTTTTGAAGGGAATATGCCCGAGAGGCAATAATAAAGTGGTTATTATCTTATTCCATGTTTATGATAAATGTTTATTTTGCATGCTATAATTGTATTAATTGGAAACGTTGATACATGTGTGTTTAATAAACAAAATACAAAGTTCCTAGTAATGCCTCCCATATAAACTAGCTCGTTGATTAACAAGATGATCAAGGTTTCCTGATCATGGACATTGGATGTTGTTAATAACGAGGTCACAACATTGGTGGAATGATGTGATGAACATTCATCCGAAGTATAACATTACTATCAAGTCATTATGTTTATATTGCTATAACATCATACAAAGTAATCTTAGTCCTTAGACCATGAGATCATGTTAATTGCTAACACCAGAAGAGTATCTCGATAACACCAAACGTCACACCATAACAGGGTGACTATAAAGGTGGGTTCAGTACTACGAAGGTGTTATGTTGAGGCTCATGGATCAAGAGTGGAATTTGTCAATCCTGATAACGGATAGATATACTCTGGGCCCTCTCGGTGATATCACATTAAGATAGCTTGCAAGCAAGTGATGTGATCACTAGAATGTTATATCACGGGAACGAGAAAAGAGTGCATGTCGGTAACGAGATCAAACTAGGTATTTGGATACCGACGATCGAATCTCGGACATGTATTATATCATGAGATAAAGGGATTTAGTTACTAGCGTTAAAGGTTCTCACTATCACAGAAGTCATCGTTGAATGTGTAGGAGTCAGTATGGATCTCTAGGTCCCGCTTCTGATTATTGATCTGAGAGAGGTCTCGATCATGTTTGCATTATTCGCGAACCGTAGGGTGACACACTTAAGGGATACCGACACCATTTGGAGCAAATATGTTTCAGATAAAGATTTAAGAAAGCGCTAGAATTATTTCTATAGACACCGAAACTGTTTCGGGTGAAATTGCTGAAATTGGTTATGCATGTAATATTGAAATATTGCAGGGGGTTTTATGAGAATGTTTGTTAATTAAAGTAATTAACAAAATTCTGAATAAATTTAATAAAAGAGTTTTATTAAATGAGAGAGCATCAAATTTGGAGAAATTTAATGCATTTAAAGTGGAGACTTTAAAAGAGAATGTGAAGGGGCATTTTAATGTGGAGGGAGTTACCACCACATGAATGGGGGAGGTGAGGGGTCACCTCCATGAGGCGCCGGCCATGGAGGGGGTACCCCCCTCCTCCTATAAAAGGCCCCACTCTCACTCCTTCTTCCTCACACCTCCTCGTGAAGGATCTCTCTCCCCCTCTAGTATCATGGTCTCGGATTAGCGAGATTCATGTTCCTGGTGGCTTTATCTGGAAAGGAGTTGCTGCTTCTGCTGCTTTGCTGGAGCAAGGGACGGAGGTTGTCGGGGTACCAGGCATGTGTGCGATCACGATGCACCGCTGCTTTGCGGTGCTGGACTTGGTGGTGCTCGACTTGCTGGAGTTGGATCTGAAGGACGTGCTGGAGCCGGACCTGCTGGACTTCATCACGATCTTGAGATCGGCAAGTGTACGACTAAATCATCCACGAGTTCCAACTCGTTAACAAAGCTTTGTTGTCTTCTAGGGTAAGTTCTCTATGGATGTATATCCACCCGTTGCTTGTATCTAGTAGATAGATCTTGGCGTATAGTTCCCATCGTAGGAATTTTTTATTTTCTATGCTTCAAACCCCAACATTTTTTGGCACAACTTTACGTTTCAATACAAAATATCAGGCTAACGGCCTTCAAGTTGGGCCCCCTGTCAGTTCTCGCCGTTATGTCACTCCCATCGCTTAGGCGGGGTGGCTGTCACGTAGGCTTGCAGCGCTGGCATAGTGGATAGGACAACACCACCGGCCCAGTGTATTGACATGACAAAACAGGGCACATGTATCGGCGTTATAATTATTTTTTGTTTACTCGAAAGCTGGAACGGTCACGTCCACGCGTCTCTCCTTGGACTTCCGTCCCCGTCATTAACCACTACCTTAAAAGCGCATTGATGGTTCCACCGTTCCCCTGCCTCGCAGAAACCGCTCTTCTTCTTCATGTCATCTGTCTTGTTCCCGTCTTCTCCTTGCCGCCATGGAAGGTCGTCGCACTCTAGAGACAAGCTTCACTACCCATGACAATAAGAAGATAGACGTTGTCTACACCAGGAGACAGTGGTGCGAGTCCTGAGGATGTACGAGGGTTGGCTTGATAAAGACGAGGACAAGTTTGTGGGATTGGACCTCGAGTACACCCTGGAGGACCCATATGAAGGGAGTGAAGTCGCCATCGTTCAACTGGCCATGAGGAAACACGTCCTCGTCTACCACTTCTCCCGGTTTGTAGATCAGCTCTCTGTAGCCAACCGCTTTTAGGGTTTTCTCCTCTTGTTCTTTATCCATTTTCTCATATTGCAACTACTGGATTTTATTTAGGACCAAATAAATTATGAGAAGACAATGTTGAGAGCCTTGATCTTGCATTTATTAAACTTTTTAAAATTATATTCAGATGATGATCTTGCATTGACAAAATATTTGTAGTTACAAATTTTGGTGATGACAAACTACATACTTTCAGGGCTAACATGAATTGTCCGGCGCTGCGTCAGTTCCTTGTAGAAAAGGGAATTGTTTTCTGCACTGTTGACAATACAACTGATTTTTCGAAATTTAGTTGAGAGGGAATTACAATTCTTGCGCACAACTGGATCGATATTTAGAGTCTAGTCAAGATCCTAGGGGGCTCAAGGAAGGATGGAATGGCATCACTCACAACTACAATCCTCGATGATTCGTACGACAGAATGAAGGCAGATTTCCCTACGGATAGGCACGATTTCTGGGACAAGTGGTCGTTGTCTGATATAAACCTAAAGTATGCAGCCATAGATGCTTACGTGACCTACCAGTTGTACAAGAAGATCCATTTTTTTCTATGTTACCTCGTGTTTTGCCCTATTTGCAAGAGGGAAGACGAGCTTAGGGGAGCCCTTTGTAGAAAATGCAGAATAGCTGAGTTTGAAGCTGCATATGCAAAGGAAATGGCTGCAGCTGAAGCAGCTGACAGAGAGGCTGCAGAAGCAGCTGAAAGAGAGCTTCAGCTGAGCAGAAGCAGCTGACAGAGAGGCTGCAACTGAAGCAGCAAACAAAGAGGCAGCATGTTCTAGCGGCAACAATTAGGTCTGTGATGCATCGCTAATTGTGTCGCAGGACGCTAAAGATAGGGAAGGCAAGTCAGATCCCGGGTGGTACGAAGCATTTCATGAGCTGTGGAGTGCCAATAATGTAAGATCCACCTGGAATGATCACAGCTGGTCGCCTAGGAACGATGGCAAGCACCTCAAGTGGGCTGATGAGAAGCGAATTAAATTTTACTTCTCAGTGTTATGTTTCTATTTTGTGGAACTCATTTATCTTATTAAGATGTCTAGCGCCTCAAGTGAGAGTAGTAAAATAAATTTAACCCTCTTTGTGTTATGTTTATGTATGTGTCTTGTATCTTGTCAAGATGGTAGCTCGTTAACTGGCAGTTTGAAAGAGTACCTTTTCCTCTCTCGCTAAACAGATATGTTTCATTTTGCCCAAATTGGTAGCAAATCTAGAGAAGATTCTCTCTTTGATAATTCATTCCCTTTTGGACCTCTTTTTGCCTCCGATCAGGTAGCAAATCTAGAGCAGCAACTCACACCAGGCAGAATACATTCATTTAGAAAACAAAACAAATGTAGATATAGCTGTGCGTAGCTAAATAGGATATAGCGATAGAAAGTAGGTTGCTTAATGAGGTTCGATGCATTCAACCAGAAATAGGATGCAAGAAAAATATAGAAAATCAAAAGAAGTTGCTTAGCAGCAGCAGTAGACACATTCAACCCCTCCTTGCATGCGCCCGCACCTACGCCTCCTCCCTATGGCGCTTCCTCCACTTATTACTGCCCAGTCCCTTGATCTTGGGGGCCTTGGGCCTGATTGGAGGCATGCGACCCTCTTCGATGGCCACCCGCTAGAGGTTTCGGAGGTGAATGTCGAGAGCCTGGTGTTCAGCGATGTAGGGATTGACGTTCATGGTCTCGCTGCCTTTGTGGATGCCGGAGCCCAGGGCCTCTGCATGCTTCAGTAAGGAGTTGAAGTCGGTGCTGGTGAGAGTCACCCAGAAGAAGGCGATCCCCTTGCAGAAGGGGCAGATGTAGTTGCCGCCCCTGAAGAAGGCGTCGTACTGGCCGGCCTGCAGCCTCCTTAGCACCTGACGAGTCTTGGTGTGCCTGGACTCATCATCGCTGCAGACGTCACTGCCGGAAACCTATTGGAAGAAAAGGAAAATGGGGGAGTAGATGATGTAAGAAGATCGAGCAATCGAAATGCGAACAAGCGAATCCTAATAAACCAAGATCTAGCATCCAACAATGGGAACGGTAGAAGAACCAGAGGAGGGGAGCAAACCCTAGTTACCTCCAACCATGAGTCGTCAATGCTGGTGTCGTAGGGGTTCAGCGGAGCGATGTACTTATCTGGATCGTAGGTGCCCATGAAGTGATGGATCTGCTTATGACCGGCAGGAGCCTCCTCGCTGGCGGGGGGCTCCTCTTCGGCGGCTATGTCAGTAGCGGGGACGGGGGCCTCGACGGAACATCGGTTTCCATGGATGCCCCGGCTAGGATCGGTAGAGGGGACAGGGGCCCGGATGGGAACGACGTCTGCCATCGATGGCTCGACTGGGGCCTGGACAGGGACAGTAGCTGCTTTCAACACATCGAGGGGGATCGCCGAGGAGACGAGGGCCTCCTCGTCGGTGGCCTCAGATGCGACGATGGCCATCGTATCCTCCTCCGCTATCGCTGGCACGGACGGGGTATTCTCGGGAGTTTACATATGCTAGTCGGACAGTGGAGAGGGTTGCGTGTGGAGAGTGAGCGAGAGTGACTGTGGGTGTGACACGTTGCAAACGTATCCATAATTTTTGATGTTCCATGCTTGGTTTTATCTACTTTCTTGTGTTTTTTCCACACTTTGGAGTACTTTTCATATGATTTCTTGGACTAACCTATTAACAAGAGCCACAGTGCCAGCTGCCTGTTTTCTGCTGTTTTTGGTTCCAGGAAAGTCAGAAAATGAAAATTGTCAGAATTGGACGACACAAAAGCCAAAGTCAGTATTTCACCGAGGGACACCTGGAACCAGAATACGAGACAGAGAGGGGCTGGGGCCCGGCCACACCACCTGGCCCGCGCCAGGGGGTGGTCTGGACGCCCCAGGCACCCCCTCGGCCTCTCCTTCCGCCTATATATTTCCTCTTATACGGAAACCCTAAGGACCCGATCAAAATTCCACGAAAGAGTCTGTAGCCGCCATCATCTCCACCCCTAGATCGGGAGGGGTCTGAAGCTCTTCCCGGCACCCTGCCGGAGAGGGGAATTCACCCTGGAGGCCTTCTTCATCATCATGCAAGCCTCCGGTGTGATGCTTTAGTAGTTCATCTCTGGACTACGGGTCCATGTAGTAGCTAGATGGCTGGTTCTCCTCCTTTGTGCTATCATGTTTAGATCTTGTGACCTCCGTTCATGATCAAGATCATCTATTTGTAATTCTGCATGTTGTGTTTGTGGGGATCCGATGGATATTGAGATACTATTTCAGATTGATTATTGATTCTATCATGTCTTTGTTATTTATGATCTTGCATGCTTTTCGTTGTTAGTAGCTATCTTGGCCAAGTAGATGCTAGGAACTCCAAGAGTTAGTATTTATGCTCGATAGTGGGTTCATGCCTCTAGTAATCTGGGGAAGTGACAGAAATCTCTAAGGTACTAGATGTGCTGTTGCTACTAGGGAGAAAACAACAATCCTTTGTTCATAGAACAACCGTATTGTTTACTTTACATGCAATTCGTAATGCAATTATCCGTTGCTTGTAACTTAATATTGGAGGGGGTTCGGATGATAACCTAAAGTTGGATGGCGGTCTATGTATAATGTTGTAATGCCCAATCGAATCTCAAAGGAGTCAAGATGAGTAATATATGCTTGTATGCTTTCTCGATGTTTGTCAATTGCCCCGCTGTAATTTGTTCACCCAACATGTTATCTATCTTAAGGAGAGCCACCTCTAGTGAACTATGGACCCCGGTCCTTTCTTTTACCATCAATCTACAATCAACTGTTTACTGCTTTGTGTTTACTTTCTGCAAACTATTACTTTCTTCCACTCGATACGTTTAATCCTTTGTTTTCAGCAAAACCGGTGAGATTGACAACCTCATCGCAAGTTGGGGGCAAAGTTCTGTGGTTTTATTGTGCAGGTCTCCACATTGCTGCTGGCACCGGTAGTGCGCCCTGCCAAGGCTCAGCTAGCTACACCTTTGGGGTGTTTCCTTGCTCCTACTTGTTCGATTAAACCTTGGTTTCATACTGAGGGAAAACTTGTTGTTGTGCTCGTCATACCTTCCTCTTGGGGTTCCCCAACGAGCTCGATATATTTTGGGCCATCAAGCTATTTTTCTGGCGCCATTGCCGGGGAGTCAAGGACATCTTCACAAGGGGAGTCCCTCATAACAAATCTCTTTACTTTGTTGTTTTTGTTTTGCTTAGTTTACTTTTGTATTGTTTGATTGTTTCCTTATCAAAAACACAAAAAAGTTAGTTTTACAAGTTTGCTTTCTTTATTAAAAACTCACAAAAATGACTACTCTTGAAAATAATAAGTTGTGTGACTTCCCTAGCACCAACAACAATGATTTTATGAGCACACCTATTGCTCCACCTGTTCCTCAAGATACTTTCTTTGAAATAAATCCTGCTTTACTCAACCTTGTTATGAGAGAACAATTTTCTGGTATTGGTAATGAAGATGCTGCTGCCCATCTAAATAACTTTGTTGAACTTTGTGAGATGCAAAAGCATAGGGATATAGATGGAGATATTATTAAGCTTAAATTGTTTCCTTTCTCTTTGAGAGGAAAAGCTAAAGAATGGTTGAATTCCCTAACTAGGGATAGTATGGATTCTTGGACTAAATGCAAAGATGCTTTCATTGGAAAATACTATCCTCCTGCTAAGATTATATCTATGAGAAGTGAAATAATGAAGTTTAAACAATCTGATAATGAACATGTTGCTCAAGCTTGGGAAAGAATGAAATCTTTGGTAAAGAATTGTCCCACTCATGGACTGACTGCTTGGATGATCATCCAAACCTTTTATGCAGGATTGAACTATTCTTCAAGAAATCTATTGGATTATGTTGCTAGAGGTACCTTTATGACCATTACTTTGGGTGTTGCAACGAAGCTTCTGGATAATATGATTGTTAACTATTCTGAATGGCATACTAAGAGAGCTCCACAAGGTAAGAAGGTAAATTCTGTTGAGGAAACCTCCTCCTTAAGTGATAAAATTGATGTTATTATGTCTATGCTTGTTAATGGGAAAGCCCATATTGATCCAAATAATGTTCCCTTAGCCTCTTTGGTTGCTCAAGAAGAGCAAGTTGATGTGAACTTTATAAGAAATGACAATTTTAGCAACAATGCCTACAAGAATAATTTTGGTAACAACAATTATAAGCCATATCCTCCCAACAATGGTAATGCTTATGGAAATTTCTAAAACAACAATAGGAGTGCTCCTTCTGAACGTGAAGTTATGCTTAAAGACTTTATTAGTAAACAAACTGCTTTCAATAAAACTATTGAAGAGAAACTCTCTAATGCTTGAAGAAATACATCATCATTGGCTGAAGCTCAATCTTCTTTGAATAAAATGGCTGCTAAACCTGCAACTATTGAGAATCCCTTTGCTACTGCTAATGCCATACAAGTTAGAATTGATGAAAATGTTAGACTATTAGCTGAATTGCATGCTAAGTGGGAGAGAGAAGATGAACTTGCTAGAAATGTTTGTGTTTCTACTATCACTACCACTAATGTTGAAGTTAGTAATGGCTCTACTACCTTAGATGATAATTATGATTTTGATCTTGATGGTTGCAATATCTCTGAAGTTATTAAGTTCCTACAAAAGCATGCTAAAAGTCCTAATGCTAGTGCTATGAACATGGCCTTTACAAAACACATTATTGATGCTCTCATAAAGATTAAAGACGAAAAGATGAAACATAAAGCTTCTATACATATAAAACAAGAAGATGGTTGGGAACCCATCATCAATATGAAAGTGAATGATTTTTATTTCAAAGATTTATGTGATCTTTGTCGTGGAAATGGCCACGGCAGTCACCGCCATAGGCGGCGATTGAGAGTTTCATGAGGAAGAGTTGGCGGCCATCTGCGGTGCGAGATGGGGGCAGGTGCACAAGGGTTTACCCAGGTTCGGCCCCCCGGAGGGTAAAGACCTACTCCTGCTAGGTTAGATTATGAGAGAGCGAGTTAGAAGGTTGGCGAGCTCGGCGGCTGGGCGGCGAGTCGCTCGAGGGGGTGTATGATGGAACGTAAGTCTTTACGATACCCTAGGGAGGTTTATATATGGAGCACCTCCCCGGGTTTACAAGTTGCCTCCGAACAAGATAAGGATCCGGAAGCCTTTGACCTAATCCGACTGGGCTTCTGCTATGCTCCTGGGCTTCCAGTCGCCGGTCGATGGGCCTCTTCCTTCCTCGAAGTCCAGTCGCTGTCCTTTAGGCGTACTCGCGGGCCTTCCGGCCCACTCGAAACCTACTGCTGAGCATACCCCCTTAGGCATATCCCCATCAGTAGTCCCCGAGGCCATTGTTGATGTAGGCGTAGGCGTTCTTTGGTGCTTGAAGTAGGCGAGCCCAATTTGGGCGCCCAGTCGAATCGGCAATGGACTCTATTAATGCCGGGGAAAATTTCTCCACAGCTCCACTCATCACTTTAATGAACATCATCATTGCCCAGTCGTCATTTCGGCGAGAAGAGAGATTGGCGGGTAGCGAGTGGATCACCGAAGTTGGACCGTCAACTTCAGTCAAACTACCCGTTGGAGCTTCCAACAGTAACTACGGCGCAATTACCGTGGGTAATAGCTATACCGATTTTGGCGGGTAACCTTTCCCATATAAGGGGAGTGATGGATCTGCTTCGCAATCCTGCTTCACATTCTTCATCCTTCCTCATTTGCTCTTCCTGCTCGCCCCCAACCTATTCTCCTCGCATCGCGCGATTCCGTTTCCCACTCAATGGCGCCTCCCAAAGGCTCGTGGGGAAAATCCAAGTGCTCCACGACCCAGTTGAAATCCTTCGAGGACGCCGGGGTGCTTCGCAAGGGGAATTGGCGAGTTCCCCTTTCTTCTGAGACCGAGCCGAAGCCGTGGCCCGGCGAATTCATCTGTTTCACCAGCCATCTCGAGAGGGGCTTAGGGTTCCCCACTTCGCTCTTCTTCCGCCGCTTCTGCGCGTACTACGCGATCAAGCCCTCGGATCTTGGTCCGCATAGCATCGAGCAGCTGGCGATCTTCGTCGCCTTCTGCGAGTGTTATCTCGGCTACAGGCCTTACTTCCCGCTATGGATGGAGCTCTTCCATGGCCGCATCGGGCGCGAGGCGTCTAGCGGCTTGATGCTGGCCGCAGGCGGGGTCACCTTCCAGTCGAAGCCGAAGGCCAACTTCGTCAAGCTTCTCCTGCCGAAGAAGGCCGCCAGCGAGTGGAAGAAAAGCTGGTTCTATGTCAAGGAAGCCACTCCTACCAGCGAGGTTTCCCTCCCTGAATTCGTTGCCGAGAGGAGCGAGCCCCGCCGACTAGCGCCAAAGAAGCTCCCTGAAGATCAGCGGATGGCCGTCGCGGAGATGATGGACCAGATCCAGAAGCTGAAGGACCAGGGGTTGATTCCGATCAACCTCTACAATTGCTGGCTTGGGCGGCGCCTGGTTCCGCTGGCGGCTCGTCCACGCTGGATGTACGAGTATAGCGGGAATCTTGATCCATCTCGCACCAGCACGGAGTCGTGGGAAGCCGAAGACTACAAGGCCGCCCTGAAGAAGATCACCGACACGGAGTTCACGGGCGCGGCGGTCGGAGTCGCCCCGTATACTCCTGTGAAGAATGAAGCCCCTACAGTAAGTCTTCTTTTCAATCGCTCCATTCGTATTCCAATTTTGTTCTTTTCGCTTGTCGTGTTTCTGACTCGCAATGGTTCTCAGCTTTTTCAGGTATTGGAGGGTTGGCTCCCTCCGCTCGATGAAGAAGTCCCCCAGGAGATGGAGGAAGATTCTGAGGGGAATCCTTCCGATAGCAACGAGGAAGACGAAGAGGTCGCTCCCCCAGTGCCTGTGGCTTGCAAGACCCGAATGCAGAAGCAGCGAGAGGTCGAAGCGAGCCGCAGCCTGGACGAATTCGAAGAAGGCAACGAGGTTGCACAGGAGCAGACGTCCCGATGCACCGCCACGCCTTCGAAGCCCCCACGCCGGCGAAGAGGCCCGCGTCGCCAGTCAGGTCGTCAGTGGTGTTTGGGTCGGAAGACGACTCCGACAGTGAAGGGTCTCCTAAAGGCTCGCACAAGGTCCCGAGGGCTGCAATCCCGACGAAGGGGTTAGAGGGCGTGGACACGGAGGTGGTGGTAGAGGCGCCCCTGGCTTCGATCGTGCCGTCGACCTCGGGGGTCCCAAGCCAAGAAGCCACCGACGTGGTGCCGCCCAAGTCGCCATTGCCGTCGGAGGCAGCGGCGTCGGAGCTGGAGATCCCGGCGACTGCGGCTTCGTCGTCAAGGAAGCCATCGGTTTCGTGGGCTTCAGATGTATTCGAGCGGGGGCTTAGTCGCAAGCTTGGTCCCGAGTTGGACAAGCCTGCCCATATCAGTACCGGTCTTCACGTTCTTCCAGTCGCCAAGTAAGTTTACACTTCCCTGTCCCACTATGCTTTGCATCTTTCGTGTCGTGGTTGCGCTGATTAGAAGGGTTCGTGCAGGTCGGGGGCTAAGAAGATTGGGCGCCCTTCGGTGGCCAAGATTCCCCCGGCCACTGTCGCGGGAGAAGGTGATCTCCTTAGGAAGTGGAAGGCCTCCGAGGATGTCGTGACTGCTGAAGTCGCGAAGAAACAGAAGGGCGGTACTGACGACGCCGCGACCAGGGGGAGCGCCGCGGAGCCAGTTGCTGCGCCGCTCGTCGAAGAGGGGGCGGCGACGCGATCGGTGCCAGCGCCGGCTGCATCCGCACCGGAGGTGCCGGCCCCGACGGTCAGTGCCCCTGCCAGGGCGTCGGCGTCATTCCCTCGCTTTATGGCGAAGGGTTTTCCAGGCGGTGCGGACGCGCAATCTCCACAGTTCCCAGAAATCGTTGACGTGGAGATTGAGGCCCGCCGCGAGCGCACCTCCTTCACGGTCACGTCAACTGACGCTGCTGAACTTCACAAGATGCTCGGCGCTGCCATTCAGGTATGTCCAGTCCCCGAATTCCTAGTCGCTAAATTTCAGCGGTTGGGAATTGTCTTTATCTTCCTGTATTCTCCAGTCCCCGAGTTCCTAGTCGCTGAATCGCTACGACTGGGAACTAGTCTTTGTTTTTCCTTCCTTCTCCAGTCCCCGAGTTCCTAGTTTCTGAATTTCAGCGACTGGGAACTGGTCTTGTTTTTTATTCCTTCGCCAGTCCCCGAGTTCCTGGTCGCTGAATTTCAGCGACTTGGAACTGGTGATAATTTTCCTCCCGATGCTTAGCTGGTCCTGTTGTTTTGCAGGGGTTGCAGCGGGAGTCGACCGATCGGTAGGTTGCACGAGAGCACCTGGAGCGTGACTTGCGCGAGGTGCAGGAGGTTAACCGGCAGCTTCAGGAGAGGATTGGTGAGTGTTTGGCGTTTGTTCTTCTTTGCTTGTTGTGAGCTGATTTTTATGCGATACTTTAACATCTCCACTTGCAGACGGTTTCCCGGCTGAGATCTCCAAGGCTCGTGAGGGGTATGTCCCACTCGCGGAGCTGGGCGTGGCGAATGAGCGAGTGGCCTTCTTAGTCAAGGAGTTGGAGGATGATAAGGTGGCCTCAATTTCTTCAGAAGAACGGGCGAAGGCTGCCGTCGCTGCCACTGAAGAGGAACGCAAAGCCGCGGACTCCATCATCGTGGGACTACATAATGACCAGGACGCCTTGGAGAAGCACGTCAAGGAGAGTTGCCGTAAGCTGCTTGGTGAGTTTCTGTCATTGCTTTAGCCTTTTGTCCGGTCCCCACTTTGGGGGTTTCATTGTTTCGCTGATACCTGACTTTGCAGCTGTGGTAGGCCAAAGCGACCCAGTGGTGCAGACTTATACTGCTTCGCAGTGCGTAACTGCTGTGGTGAATGCGGCCACAGCCTCCGCGTTGTGTGTCCAGGCGGCTCTCCAAGGCATGTCTCCCACCGAAGTCATCCCCGGGGGGCTCACGGAGGTGTGGCGCTATCTGGAGGAGGTGCCCGCGGTTGTGGACTGGATGACGCGCTCGTCGTTTAGACGCGGGGCCGCCACGACGTTGAGCTTGGGTCTCGCGCATTTCCCCGACGACTTCGACCTTGACGATGTCACGAGTGGCTATCCCTCGACGACCGGCACGGTGGAGATGTCGGAGGTGCTAAAGCTTACCGCGAAGGCCGCTCCTTATGTTGATCGTGTCTTGGCAATGGGGGATCTGCTGCCGTACCAGGAGACGGTGTTGGCGCCTGGCGACCCCGAGCCGGAGCACCACGACATGAAGTCAGAGCAGCCCTTCCGGTCGTCATTGGCGAAGTCGCTGACCACGTATCCGACAAACCTGTGGCAGCCCTTTGTGTGCGTCAGGGGTGGTGGTGCTTCTTCTTTGTCAGGGCCTGTGTAATGAGCAAATGTAGAAGTTGTAATAGATGCCAGGTGGTGAACATTTGTATGATTTTTGTGACCCGTTCCGTAGGGACTTGGTCGGCTTGTGTTTTATTAAAGCAGTGTTTTGTTCAACAATTTGAGTGAGTCCCCGAGCGCGTCCGCCCTTTAATGGGGTATAACTCGACTATGTATTTCTATGTGTTTGCCTTGTTTTTGCGTTTGTTTTTGCTCAGGCGTCTCCTGAACGACGAGTCCCCGAGTGCGGGTGAGGTTCGTTTGTGAATGAGTCCCTGAGCATTGTGCTAGACCGTGATCCTGTTGCAGGTTACGGATGCGTTGTTTGTAACGCGTCTCCTCCCCTGGCCCAGAGAGCCAGTCGCTTGGCGAGCCCTAGGCAGCTCTCTTACTGGGTGTGTTCCCGAGCCGCGTGGGGTCCCCGTTTTGCGGAGTCCCCGTGCGTGGTACTTAACCGTTCGAGTCGCTTTGCGCGAGGGTGGGGGGACAGGTCGCTGTGAGAAGCGTGCGTCGGATGTCTTGGCCCGGCGGGCCAGTCGGGCTAGGCAACTCCAATGGCGGCTCCGGGTTGGCGTTTTTCGTGGACGACCCAAGGCCCGGATTTTTCCGGTGCCCTTGTGCCGCACTACTTGGCCGTGCCGGTCGCTCGACCAGAGGTTGACTTCCGTAGGTAGCATATTGCTAGTATGTACGAGTGCGAGTGGCACAAGAATATGGCGAGTGGACACAATTTGTGCGATCCGAATGAATTCCATTATATATGCCGATGGAGTACAGTGTGAGGTTCTAAGTATAGAACTTTCTGAGGAGGTTTATATTCCATGGCCTCCTGACCTCCAGTTGGCCTACACCCCGTATGTCGATGAGGTAGTAAGCGTCGTTGCCAAGGACTCGGCCTATGGCGAATGGCCCCTCCCATGGGGGGATAGCTTGTGCATGCCCTTTTTATCTTGGACCAGTCGTAGGACCAGGTCGCCTTCCTGGAAGGTGCGAGTGCGCACTCGGCGGCTGTGCTAGTGGCAAAGTCCCTGCTGGTATATGGCGGTGCGGGAGCGAGCCAGGTCGCGTGCTTCGTCGAGTTGATCAACGCTGTCTTGGCGGGCGGTTTCGTTGGGCGCCTCGACATAGTTGGCGACTCGAGGGGAGTCGTGCTCCAGGTCTGTTGGCATTACGGCTTCGGCGCCATAGACCATGAAGAGAGGCGTGAATCCTGTTGATCGGTTGACGGAGGTGCGGATCCCCCATATCACAGAGGGGAGCTCGTCGACCCAGCATCCTGGGGTGCGCTCGAGGGGCACCTGTATTCGCGGCTTGAGACCATGGAGGACGCTCTGGTTGGCGCGTTCTTCTTGGCCGTTTGACTCCGGGTGGGCGACTGATGCGATGTCGATTCGTATGCCGTGCTCCTCACAGAATTCCGCCATGGCCCCCTTGGCGAAGTTGGTGCCGTTTTCTGTGATGATGTTGTGTGGGTAGCCGTCCCGGTAGATGAGTTCGCGGAGGAACTTGGTAGCCGTCTTGCCGTCGCACTTCTTGATCGGCTTGGCCTCCACCCATTTGGTGAACTTGTTGACTGCGATCAAGAGGTGAGTGAAGCCCGATGGGGCCTTCTTGAACGGGCCGACCATGTCCATGCCCCATTCGGCGAATGACCACGTGATGGGGATTATCTTGAGCGCCGAACCAGGAAGGTGCGTCTGGTTGGTGTACTTCTAGCATCCGACGCATCTTTGGACAACGTCGGTGGCGTCAGCGTGTGCGATGAGCCAGTAGAAGCCGTGCCGCATGGCCTTGGCGACTAGCGACTTGGTGCCGGCGTGATGGCCGCAGTCGCCGGCGTGGATGTCCTGGAGGATCTTGCGGCCTTCCTCTGGCTGTACGCAGCGCTGGAACACGCCGGTCACGTTGCGCTTGTGGAGCTCGCCGTTGATGATGACGAAGGATTTGCAGCGGCGTACGATCATTCGCGCCTCTGTCTCGTTGCTCGGTAGGAGTTTGTGTTCCAGGGAGGCGACGTATGGTGCTGTCCAGTCGCTAGGTTCTACAACCATGGCGACTAGGGCCGGTTCTGGTTGTAGTGGAATCCCGACGTCGATCTCCTTTGGTGGGCTGATGGAGGGCTTGTGGATGATGTCGAGGAAGACGCCTACTGGTGGTGTCTTTCGAGCCGACCCGATGCGGGAAAGTGCGTCCGCCTCCTCGTTTTTACGCCGGTCGATCCACTCGACGGAGTAGCTGTCGAAGTGTCCTCCTAGTTGGTCGACAACCTGGCGGTATGCTATCCTTGTTGGGGAAACAGTGTCGCATGTCTCGGCCACTTGGCCGGCGACTAGGTCGGAGTCGCCGTAGCATCATAGGCGATTGATGTTCATCTCCTTGGCGGCTCTCATGCCGTGGAGGAGGGCCTCGTATTCCTCCACGTTGTTGGTGCAGGGTGTGAAGTTGAGGTGGAGCACGTAGCGGAGCTTGTCTCCTTTGGGGGAGGTCAGTATGACCCCAGGCCCCGCGCCGTCGGCGTTCTTGGAGCCGTCGAAGTGGAGCGACCAGTAGTGGAGGTATGGGAGCTTCTCTGGTTGCTGTGCCTCTTCCCAGTCGGCGAGGAAATCGGCCAGGGCCTGCGACTTGATCGCTTTTCGGGGCTCGTATTTGATGTTGTGGACGCCGATCTCGACGGCCCACTTGGCGACTCGCCCAGTCGCATCGCGATTGCGTATGATGTCTTGCAGGGGCGCAGAGGATACCACCGTTATTGGGTGCTCCTGGAAGTAGTGTGGGAGTCCCCGCTGTGCCCGGAATACCGCGTACACCAGTTTTTGGTATTGCGGGTAGCGCTGTCATGAGTCTCTTAAGACTTTGCTGATGTAGTATACTGGGCGCTGTATGGGGTGCTCCTTGCCCTCTTCTGGTCGTTCGACGACCATCACGGCGCTGACGACCCGATTGGAGGCCGCGACGTAGACGAGCATGGGCTCTCTGTCGAGTGGCGCGGCGAGTAGTGGTGCCGCGAGTAGCACTTCTTTGAGTGCTTTTAGTGCGTTGTCAGCCTCTGCGTCCCATTGGAACGTTGGGTTCTTGCGCATCAGGCGGTATAGGGGCATTGCCTTCTCACCTAGTCGGGGGATAAAGCGACTGAGAGCCGCGACTCGCCCTGCCAACTTTTGGACGTCACGCAGGCACTCGGGTTTCCCGAGTCACGCGATGGTGTCGATCTTGGTGGGGTTGGCCTCAATGCCTCTCTTGGAGACTACGTACCCCAGAAGTTGTCCAGTGGGTACGCCGAAGGTGCATTTTCTGGGGTTCAGCTTGATGTTGTACCTCCGTAGATTTGCGAAGGTTTCTGCTAGGTCGGCGAGCAGATCGTCCTGGCGGGTGGATTTTACCACCACGTCGTCGATGTAGACATGGATGTTGCGGCAAATTTGGCTCGCTAGACACTCCTGCATGCACCTCTGATATGTGGCGCCTGCGTTCTTGAGGCCAAATGTCATGGCCGTGTAGCAGAACGCGCCGAATGGCGTGATGAACGCCGTCTTCTCTTCGTCTTCGACGGCCATCTTAATCTGGTTGTAACCAGAGTAAGCATCGAGAAAACACAGCGACTCCAATCCCGCGGTCGAATCGATGATCTGATCGATGCGCGGTAGGACGAACTCCTCCTTCGGGCAGGCGCTGTTGAGCTTGGTGTAGTCTATACACATTCTCCAGGTGTTGTTCTTTTTTAGAACCATGACTGGGTTTGCCAGCCACTTGGAGTACTTAATTGGCCGGATGAAGCCTGCGGCTAGCAGGCGCTGGACCTCCTCGGCGATTGCTCGACGGAATTCTTCATTGAAGGGCCGTAGCAACTGTTTTACTGGTCGCACTTTGGGGTCGGCATTGAGTTTCTGCTCAGCGAGTTTCCTCGGGACACCTGGAATGTCAGATGGCTTCCATGCGAAGATGTCGCGGTTCTCACAGAGGAATCCGATGAGCGTGCTTTCCTATGCGGGGCTCATATGCGCCCCGATGGTGAGCGCCTGGCTGGAGTCGCCTAGGACGAGCTCGACGGTGCAGGTGTGCGTGGTCGCCTCGAACGTGGAGTTCGCGGCGATTGGTTTCTTCAGGATGGTGGGATCGTCCTTATTGATGTTGCCCGCGTATTTCGCGAGCTCCTCCGCGTGGTCAGTCTCCGCGGTGATGATGGCGTCAGCGAGCTCGGCGCCCTTTTCCTCGCATTCCACGGCCATATCGGGGTCGCCGTGGACGGTGATGATGCCGCTCGACCCGGGGAGCTTCATCATGTTGAAGGCGTAGTGTGGGGTCGCCATGAACTTTGTGAATGCCTGGTGGCCCAGGACGCAGTGGTAGGGGCTGCGGAAGTTTACTAGTTCGAAGACGATCCTCTCCGTGCGGTAGTTTGCCGGGGTGCCGAAGGTGACTGGCAGCGTCACCTTCGCGATCGGGTACGCCTTCCGACCGGGGACGATGCCGTGGAAGGTCATCAGTGTTGGCTCGATTGCTGTTTCTGGGAGCTGGAGCCTTTTGAAGGTGTCGAGGTATAGGATGTTGATGGAGCTCCCACCGTCCATCAGTGTCTTGGGCAGCCAGTAGTTGGCCACCTTTGGCCTGACCACCAGGGCGACTCGCCCTGGATACTCGATTCTTGGCGCGTGGTCCTGGCGACTCCAGGTGATGCTTTGCTCGGACCAGTTTAGGAAGCGGGGAATGTCAACTTGTGTCACCGCATTGACAGCAACCGCGCGGGCGAGTACCTTCTTCTCACGCTTGGTGCCGAGCCCGGTGAAGGTATGAAGCGACCCGACAGCGGTTCCGAAGCCACCGCCATTCCCGTTGTCCCATGGTTGGTTGTTGTTGGGGTCCTCCCTTGCACGTCTTGCCTTCTCGATCTCTTTGAGAGAGTGGCAGTCGGCGGTGGTGTGGGTGGCTGGTTTTCCCTCCCTGCTGTGGTAGATGCAGGGCTGATTAAGCAGGGCAGCGGGGTCGAATTTCGGCCTCGTCGTGTTGTTGGCACGGTAGTTCCCGCTGTCGCGGTAGTTTCCTCCATCGCGGCGGTAGTTCTTGGAGTCGCGTTGGCCGTAGCCGGCGTTGGCGACGAAGTCGACTTGCCCATCGGCCCGGCGCTTGCCGGTGATGAGGGTGTTGCTGTAGCGCATGTCGCGTAGTCGCCCGCTGTCATGGATGCTGGTGCGCCGTCTTCCTCCCGACTCGTCGTCGGAGTCTTGGTTGGGATCTTCCTCCGCGTAGCGCTTGGCAATCTCGAGGAGGTCGGGGATGTTGTCGAGCATCCGGTAGACGCTCTTGATCTTGGCGACCAGAGGTTCGTACCGGCACGCGTTTTTGAAGCAATGTATCGTCGTGTCTGGGTGGATGCCTGATGCGTTTATCCATATCTCTTGCCACCTTTGGATCCACCGACGGGTTGACTCGCGTTGTCCCTAGATGCATCGCTCCAGGTCCTCGATGGTGGTGGCGCGGGTGTAGGAACCCTCGAAGTGCCTGATGAAGGCGTCCCGCATTTCTTCGCAGGAGTCGATGCTGTCGGCGGGTAGCGTATTGATCCATTGCCGGGTCACACCCTCCATCATCAGGGGGAGGTAGCAAGCGGCGAGCAGGTCGGTGTGGCCTGCGATCCCCATTGCCATGAGAAATGTGTCCAGCCAAACGGCAGGGTCGTACATCGGGTCGTATTTCTCGATCTCCTAGGGGGCCTTGAAGTTGGCGGGGTATTTTTCCCCGTGGATCATGGGTCCAAAGCATTGTGGCCCGACTTGACTGAGTGAGCCTCTTGGCTCCGGGTCGCCGCGGTTGGTGAGGGTGTGTCGCAAGTCGTAGGGCTGGCGCGACCGCAATGCTTGATTGTTGATGACGTGTGTTCGGGCATCGAGTGGTTGCCCATTTGCAGCGACGGTGTTGTTCGCAGGTCGTGGCTCGTTGGTCGACAAAGCGGGGTTGGCGGCTCGCGGTTGGTTTTCCAGTGGTTGGGGTGGTGGGCAAACTATCGTGTTGGCCACGGTTGGGTGGCCGCTCGATGCTGCCCTGCTTGCTGACGAGCGGGAATACATCCGCCCATGCGGATCTACTCCCGCGGCTTGCTGCTGGACGGCCCTGACGAGTAGGGCTTTGGCGTACTGGATCTGCAGCACGCCGTCGCCTTGGACATCGAGGTTGGCGATCGCGGCGTCGGCCGCGACGACGTTGTCCATCGGGGTGGAGTAGAGTGGTAGCCCGTTGGCGTCCCGGGCTTGAGACGAGATAATGATGCGTGGTTGGTCGGGTGGGGGCGCACGGCCCATCGGTGGTGGAGGGGCCCCATTCGCCGGTGCTCTAGGTGGTGGTCTTGCGGGGTTACCTCCTCCTGGCGGCGCGTTCTCGCCGTGTTCGCGCTTGGCGGCGCGTGTGGGGTCGCCCTTGTCGTTGAAGTTCAGGACGCGGCCTTGAACGTTGGGGTTCAGGCGGGTCCTGATGTGGCGCTGGTGATAGAGTGACAGCTCCTTCGCCATCTCTCGTTCGAGGCGGTATTTCTCGCGCTCAGCGAGTTTGTTGTGCTGTGCCTCTTGGAGCCGCAGGCGGGCTTGTTCCACCTCCATGGCCGTCGCGGTCGGCGGAATCAGCGTGGAGAACGGATCTGGCGGGGCGGCCGCGCTTCCCGCCATGTAAATCGTGTTGAAGCGATTGGATCTGGCGCGAAGGACCTCGGGGGATTCCGAGCCAGAATCGGAGTCGAAGATCCCCAGTATGGAGGGATCCTCGAAATCTTCGGGGTTGGAGACTCGCGTGATGGAGTCCTCCCGCGACGCGGCGGTGATGGATCCGTTGGCCGATGCGGGGGTCGCGGAGTCGGTGTCGTCGTTTAAGGCATCGTCGTTGGTGGCGACGTTGGTCTCGACCGCGTCGCTAGCGGCCGAGTCGTACTCGGTGACGAGGCCCCTGATGGAACGGACCTGCTCCTCCGAGAGCAGATCACGGTGTGGAGGCGATCCGCCGACGATCATGGTCGCGGCTGGGTCGACCGCGCCGGTAAAGCCGACGAAGAGGTTGATGGACCCGATCGGCATCACCGCGGCGTGTGTGATCGGGCGTGACGCCGGGATGTAGCAGTTGGGCAGGATCTGCAAGATCCCGCCGAAGGCGATCATGCGGCCGGTGGCGAGCGGCCGCTCGATCGGCGAGTAGGGTCTCGCCGCAGAACTCAGGCCAGTCCCACTATGCCCCACGGTGGGCGCCACTGTCGTGGAAATGGCCACGGCAGTCGCCGCCATAGGCAGTGATTGAGAGTTTCATGAGGAAGAGTTGGCGGCCATCTGCGGTGCGAGATGGGGGCAGGTGCACAAGGGTTTACCCAGGTTCGGCCCCCCGGAGGGTAAAGACCTACTCCTGCTAGGTTAGATTATGAGAGAGCGAGTTACAAGGGTGGCGAGCTCGGCGGCTGGGCGGCGAGTCGCTCGAGGGGGTGTATGATGGAACGTAAGTCTTTACGATACCCTAGGGTGGTTTATATATGGAGCACCTCCCCGGGTTTACAAGTTGCCTCCGAACAAGATAAGGGTCCGGGAGCCTTTGACCTAATCCGACTGGGCTTCTGCTACGCTCCTGGGCTTCCAGTCGCCAGTCGATGGGCCTCTTCCTTCCTCGAAGTCTAGTCGCTGTCCTTCAGGCGTACTCGCGGGCCTTCAGGCCCACTCGAAACCTACTGCTGAGCATACCCCCTTAGGCATATCCCCATCAATCTTGATAGTAGTGTTTCTATTATGCCTAGAAGGATTTATGATATGCTTGATTTGCCACCACTTGAAGATTGTTATTTGAATGTCCCTGATGACCCACAAGTATAGGGGGTGTATCATAGTATTTTCGAGGGAAGTGAAACCCAATTTATTGATTGAACACAAGGGGAGCCAAAGAATATTTATAAGCCTTAACAACTGAGTTGTCAATTCAGCTGCACCTGGAAACAATCTTGCTCACAGCAGTTTATCAGTAGCAACAGTTTTGCAGTAGGAATAGTAAAGTAGCAGCAGTAGCAAAGCAAAGACAGTAGTAACAATAGCAGTAAACAGTAGGATTCGAGTGTGGTAGGCATAGGGATGGATGGACGGGCGTTGCATGGACAAGACAATTTATATAGCAATCAGAACATAGGGCAATTGTAGATAAATAAGATAAAGCATCCAAGTACTAGATAATCATAGGCATGTGTTCCATATATAGTCATACGTGCTCGCAATGAGAACTTGCACAACATCTTTTGTCCTGCCAGCCCGTTTGCAGCGGGGTCTCAAGGGAACTACTGGCAACTAAGGTACTCCTTTTAATAGAGCACCGGAGCAAAGCATTAACACTCCGTGAACACATGTGATCCTCACATCAAAGCCATTCCCTCCGGTTATCCCGATTTCTGTCACTTCGGGGCCATTGGTTCCGGACGACAACGTGTGTATACAACTTGCAGGTAAGACAAAAAACAATACTATCATAATGAATCAATAACATGTTTAGATCTGAAATCATGGCACTCGGGCCCTAGTAACAAGCATTAAGCATAACAAGTCGCAACAAAGTCATAAAGCACTAATAGAAGATACTAGGGACCATGCCCTAACAATATGATGCCATTACATGAATGATCTCATCCAAACCCTACCATCCCCATAGCCTACAGTGAGGGATTACTCACTCATAGATGTGGGAAACATGGATGGTCGATGGAGAAGCGATGCTGATGATGATGGCGATGATCTACTCCAATTCCCCGTCCTGACAGGGTGCCAGAATAGAGTTCCTGGTGCTGTTTCGTGGAATCTAGTGGTGGTGGCAGAGCGGAACTCCTGGAAAAACGTCGAACCCCCTGAGTGTCTAGGTCAGAAGGCTTCTTATAGGTGAAGAGGGAGACCGAGGGGGTGTCTGGGGTGGCCAGACCACCCCCTTGCGCGGCCTAGGCTAGCCCGCACAGTCAGGTGGTGTGGCCTGGGCCTAGCCCTCCTCCGTCTCGTATTCTGGCTCCGGGAGTCTTCTAGTGAAATAGGATTTTTGGCATATTTTCCGGGATTTTTCCTGATAGTTGATTTTTTGCACAAAAAACTAGACACCAAGGCAATTCTGCTGAAAAGAGCTTCAATCCGTGTTAGTTGCACCCAAATCACACAAGTTTAGAGGAGAAACAATAGCAAAAGTGTTCGGGAAAGTAGATACGTTTTGGACGTATCAACTCCCCCCAAGCTAAGCTTATTGCTTGTCCTCAAGCAATTCAGTTGAAAACTAAGTGCGATAAAAGAACTTTCACGAACACATTTGCTTCATATGATGTATATATTCTTAGCATGTGATCAGCTACTTAGACAATTCATAATAAAGAGTATGCAACTAAGTTTACTTAATATCCATTGCAAGCTATGAAGAGATTACAACTTAAAAATAATAAGTAGCAAGAAACATAAACATAAGCAACATTACAATGCTCATAACAAGGTATGATAGAGTGGTATCTCGCTTGCCTTTGATGAATGCCAAGGCACCTCTAAAGTTCAGGCGAAGACTAGAAGTAAAGATATCAAAGATACAAGCATCAAAGTCATAACACAAATAATCAAGTTTTGAGACAAGCACATTACACTAAGAATGACAACTAAGCTCTCAAGAAAGTGCTCATAGAATAAGTGGAGACTCAACAAAGAAATGAAAAAGGTTATGAATAGTTTGAAAGGCTTCCAAATTCTGGAAGTATGGTACTTGTTAGCTTTAAGCTCTCATTGCCCCTATCATAAGCATCCTGAAGGTGATTAAGGTTAAAGTGACACAACTAAGAGGATATGCTTGACAAGTTATAAATCAAATTCTCATGCCCCTTACTTACGAAGACCGATCCTCATGCTACTCAACTTCAGTCACAAGTAAGCTCTAGTCATTGTAAGTATATACGTTTCATAGAGAACCGCCAACGGGGTACCCCTTGCACATGACACATGAGCTATCCCATAATCAATATGACAAGGCAAGCAGACAATGAGCATCTCGGCGATCTTTTTATTTACTATGTGCATAGATTTTTATTCAGGATGCTTCATAGAATGCTCATTATGGTTATGCTGCAAGTTTCCACCATGATTAGGCATGGCTTAGGCTAGCGGCCCAGGCGTTTCCCTAACACATATACAAACTCCATAATCTTACAAGTTGCACTTTATTTCACACCGCCGGGATCCATGAGCAAAAGAACATGATATCAACGAGGTACTAAGTACCAGTGCAATGCTGAAAGCGTTCCCCATGATACATGGTTCTGCTAACTTGAACTTATAAAGCGCAAGCATATACGCAACAAAGAAGGACGCAATGGTTTAGGTTTATTAAATGTAAGAAAATAAAGTGTGCCATCAAGTTCGTGATAGCTTTACTAACTAACTTTCTCATAACAAGCAAACATTTTATTCGGAAGAAAACAAGGCATATTGAATATGCACGGAATTAGCAAATGATGCTAATAGGTAGGTATGGTGGACACTTTGGAAATATTTGGGTTTAGGGAGTTGGAAACACGAGTAAAATACTCAGCGAAAGTGAAGGCTGGCAATAGTAAGGGAGCAACAAACGAGAGAGCAATAGCTGTCATAATCATGCTTGCAACAAAACATGACTAATCATGGCATGAAAGTGATTCAAGACCCTCAAGGCAAAATAATTCATCGAGGCATAACTGATTATTTCAGTCATATGCATGCATGAGCATGTTCCAAGTCAATTCAAATGAAACATTCAGAGGAGGATACCACAGTGTCACACCAAGTTATGAATAAAGTAATGCAAGCAAACATTCATAAGACATGCTACAAACTATTAGCAAGCTGGAACTAATCATATGAAAGCAAGAAATACTGAGCATCCATAAATAACATACATCCTACATGTACAGACTAAGCATGCACGCAATGATGAGTATATATACAAAAATGGAAACAAGTAGAGTTCGTTACCAGCCTCCTACCACACCTCAAGTTGTCACTAATCCTCATTATTGCTCTTCACTTGTGTGGCTTGAATAATAATATGAAACCAAATCCCACCGAGGACTGTTGAACCCTGCAACAAACTCACAAAACCAAAGAAGAACAACAAATATTTTTGGTATTTTCGATTTTTTAAAGCAAGAACCAAAAAGGAAGAACAAGCAAAGCAAAATCTTTTTGGGTTTTTCGAATAGTTCAAACAAACCAAAAAGGAAAAACAAACCAAGGCAAAGAGAAAAAGAAGCAAACCAAAGAGAAACAACAGAAACATTTTTGGTCTTTTTGTGTTCTACAAAGCAAAAGCAAAGAAATAAATAAAACTAAAAGGAGAACGAAACATGAATATACAAAGTACCGACGCAACATGATAAGGATATGAGTGCGATGCCGGTGTACCTCCCCCCAAGCTTAGGCTTTTGGCCTAAGTGGCTATCAATCCATGTACGAATAGGGGTTCCAAGCAGGCGGGTCATGATAAGAATGATCGTAGTTGGGCCCGTGGGCAAAAGAAGAAGCTCCCCAATCATAAGCAGGTTGCTGACATGAAGAGTCCCCCTCATTTGAGGGCTGGACCGAATCATCCGTGATCTCCCTTCTAGTGTCCTGCAACTGCTAGGAGAGCTCTCCCAAATACGTATCAAATACCTCCTCCGTGAGAGACCATCCTACCCTGTTATGAAGGTTAAACAAAGTAGGTGCAGGCAAAAGAAAACCACGCTCGGACTTACTCCTTCTCCAACCAGCTTTGAGAAAGGTTATTTCATAAGACAACTCACTCAGATTAGCCCAAGAAGAAACAAATATATGATGTATCATGGAATTAAGATCAAGCCTTTCTATGGGAAACTGTAGGTCCAAATGATGGGGCACTAAACCATGCAACGCTAGTAAACGAGAAGCAATGAGGCCTCTACAAATTCCACCTTTCTCGCGGTTAGCAGCAAGACGAAAAGCTATCAAAGCACCCAAGTTGTAAGACCTATCTCGTTTAAGAGTAGTAGAGATGAATGCTAGATCATATGAAGATAACTTATTAGCAGTTTTCCTAGCAAGAACACACTTGGCAATAAAGTAGGCAAAGTAGCGAATGGAGGGGACATGAATGTTATGGATTTTCCAACTCTCCTTCGAGAAGCTGCTCCCTTGGCAAATTTCTACGTATAAATCCATGAGTGGTGCAGGGCACTCTTTAATCCTTCCACATGATCCCCACCAAGGTACCTTAATAGCTGCACAAAAGTCATCGAGAGAAAGGTCGACAACAATATTATAATTTTGTAGTGGACCATGGGGTTAGGCAAAGTGTAACTAAATTGAAAGTCCTGCACCACAGACATGGTTTGCTTCACAAATTGACAAGGTTCATCTTCCAAAAAGTGCTCCAACCCTGCATTAGAAACCAAAGTGTGGAAATCCTGGAGAATTCCTACGGCTCTCATAAATTCAGAGCATGGATAAATGGAAGGAAAAAACTTCCTCCTCCCGGTGAACCTTCATGACCTCAGGCACCCATAGTTCATGTTGGTTTAGTTGATGCTCATTCATCTTCTATTCTAAAATTTAAACATCCATTAAAAAAGTGATTGCAAAGTGAATATAATGAAGGGCACTACTCATAGGGACTTGTAAGAGGCCTAAACATGCATCAAAAATATATCTCTAAGCATCAAACAATCTTACAAGCTCTCATAACATGTCACCTATAGCAGAAAAATACTCAAGATATAATCCACTAAACACAAATCTACTTGGACAAGCGGAGGGGTCACATACCGGAGAATAAATGCTCCAAATTTCAGCAACAAAGATGGGCTGAGCAAGGAGATCGAAAAAATCGAGAGCAAGCACAGCAAGAACGCAATTTTGAGAAATGAACTGGAGCTTACTCGGGAGAGAGAAGAAAGTGGCAAGTGAGAGAGTGAGTGGAGGGCCAGGGCTGGCCCACACCATGGCATGGCGCCACCTAGGGCAGGCCGCGCCACCAGGTGGTGTGCCTGCCTGGTGATTCCCCCCGGTACCTTCTAGGCACTCCTCTGCCCCTTTTTTCATGTAAAAATTTAATGTGAATTTTCTAGAATTTTTTGACACACTTTATTTTTGGACAATTTTCACGCATAGATGAATGATTTTCTAGCAGACAAATTTTTTTTTGAAATGATGCAATGACAAAACAAGGCTAGAATTACAGAAGTTCTAAGACACTCTAACATGCAAGCAACTAACAACAAAGGAAACTAAATGAAAGCAAAAACTAAAATAGATAGAATAAAAGTAAACGGAGATAATCACGGTGAAAACATTGTTTTGTTCAATGAAATCCTTTTGTTAACAAGGTTGATCAGGTCTTGTTACCAAAACAATTTCATATGAGACAAAACTTTGTATTCCACTAATGATTATGTTACCTCAACCTTGATAGCAATGGTCCCAATCATAATAGCTTCAAATTTTTCTCTTGGTATGGGGAAATATATTTCTCCAACTTGAATGCCCTCAACATGTTCAATTGAATTTAAACCATAAGTCCTATCAATCTTCTTGTGGAAATAGACAGTATGTTCCTTTTTATTAACATTGAAAGTCACATTTCCTTGATTACAATTAATAACAACTCCTGCAGTATTAAGAAAAGGTCCCCCAAAAATAATAGACATATTATCATCTTCAGGCATTTCAAGCACAACAAAATTAGTTAATATCAGGCAATTATGAGCCACTTGAACAGGTACATCCTCACATATACCAACAGGAATAGTGGTAGATTTATCAGCCATTTGCAAAGATATATCAGTTGGTATTAATTTTTCTATTTGAAGTCTCTTATAGAGAGAGAAAGGCATAATACTAACTCCAGCTCCCAAATCACACAAATCAGTTCTAACATAACCATTCTTAATAGAGCAAGGGATAGATGGAATCCCTGGGTCTCCAAGTTTCTTTGGAACCTTACCATTAAAGGAATAATTAGCAAGCAAAGTAGAAATTTCTTCATTAGGGATCTTCCTTTTATTCGAGACAATATCCTTCATATACTTTGAGTAAGGAGGCAATTTAATAGCATCGGTCAAAGGAATTTGCAGGAATAAAGGTTTCATCCACTCACAAAACTTATTATAGTGTTCATCTTCCTTTGACTTGTGTTTCTTGTCAGGGAAAGGCATAGATTTTGGACCCAAGGTTCTCTTTCACTACCATGTTTCTTAGCAATAAAATCTTCTTTAGTGTATTTAGTATTCTTAGTGTGCTTTTCAGGTTCTTCTTCAACTTTTTCTTCATTTGGAGCTTCATTTTCTTCATTACCACTTTCTGTTTTAGCATCAGAGACAGATATACTATTAGGATCTATAGCAGGTTCAGAGGGTTCTACAATAGTTTTATGTTTCTTTTTCCTTTTCTTACGAGTAGATCCACTATTTTTAGCTTGTTGAGAATCCTGCTCAATTCTTTTGGGATG
Organism: Avena eriantha; assembly: GCA_910589775.1. Classification (NCBI taxonomy): domain Eukaryota; kingdom Viridiplantae; phylum Streptophyta; class Magnoliopsida; order Poales; family Poaceae; genus Avena; species Avena eriantha. The sequence goes on from OU342743.1 coordinate 313,189,249, forward strand.
CCCCTCATGATATAGAGGATCCTGGGTAGCAGCACCACTTCTAGTTCTAATTTCATAAGCATGTTTTTCTTTAGCAGCGTTAACTAGCAAGTCTTTTTGCACTTTAATGAGTTGATCTATTTGAGTTTGAACCATTTGAAAGTGTTTAACAATCATTTTAACATCATTAGAGGTTCTTTCCACAATATCTTTTAACTCAACAATAGCTCTAGAGTTTTCCATTAGATGATTTTGCACCCTTTTATTAAAATTATCTTGCTTAACAATAAAAATATCAAATTCTTCTAAGCATTGATCAGGAGGTTTAGAGTAAGGGATATCACCTTCATCAAAGTGTTGGAGAGAGTGTACCTCAATAGTGGATGAGTATGGAATAGGCTTACATAATTCTTCTATAGGAGGTAAATTCTTGACATCTGCAGCTTTAATTCCCTTCTCCTTAAGACATTTCTTAGCTTCCTTCATCACTTCATCATTTAATTCAATAACTCCCCTCTTCTTTGATGTTGGAGTAGGTACCGGTATAGTTGGTTCAGGTATAATTACTTCAGGTATAGCTGGTTCAGGAGGATTCCAATCCTCATAGTTCTTGCTTATTTTAGTCATTAATTCCTCAGCTTCCTTGGTAGTCATATTCCTGAAAACACAATCAGCACAACTATCTAGGTATGTCCTAGATTCTTCAGTTAGTCCATTATAAAATATATCAAGAAGCTCATTCTTAGGTAATAGACTTCCAGCCTGTGCATGAATCAAAGCACAAACCATTGCCCAAGATTTGGGCTATATCTCTTTTTCTCCCTGTTTAAAATCAAAAAGCTCATGCAAAATAGCATGTCTAGCACTAGGAGGAAAATATTTCTGCAAGAAAGTACTAATCAAGCAATCAGGGCTCTCAATAGATCCAGGAGGTAGATTACTAAACCAAGTTTTAGCTTCTCCTTTCAGTGAAAAAGGGAAAATCTTAGCAACAAAGTAAGTACGCATCTTAATATCATCAGAAAACAAGCCACTCATGGTATAAATCTCATTCATATGTGCTACCGCACTTTCATTCTTAGTCCCACAAAAAGGTTCTTTCTCAACAATAGCTATGTAAGATAGATCGAGAGAGAAATCATAATCTTTATCTTTAATGTTTATGGTAAAAGCAGCTAATTTAGCAATATGAGACAATTTGGGTCTAATAGTACGCCTCTCAAGGAGACTCTTAGCAGCACTCCTATCATGGGTGTTTTTACATTCTTTAATAAATTCATCGGTCATCTCAACATAACCATCTTCGATATCATAACTCTCACTAGACTCAGGTGAACTAACATGTGTAGTAGTGTCTTCATTAGGACTTGCAGTATTTCCAGCTATAGTTCTAGCAATCGTAGCATCTAGGAAAAGACCTAATGAACCACTCATATCAAGCACAATAGAAGCAGCATCATAAGCATCAGAAGTTTTAGATTCAGCAGTAGTAGCAGTGTGCATAGCATGTGTGTGTGGTAGTGTAACGATCTTACTCATAACAGATGGTGAATCAAGAGAAACAGAGGTGTTCAGAACAGTACATCTTCTTGTAGTGGATGGTAAAATAGGAACCTTGCCATCACGAGACTTACCCATGATGGATGGATGGCAGCGAACAATAATGAATCCAAGTGAACTTGATAAATAAAGCTATGCTCCCCGGCAACGGCGACAGAAAATAGTCTTGATGACCCACAAGTATAGGGGGTGTATCGCAGTATTTTCGAGGGAAGTGAAACCCAATTTATTGATTCGACACAAGGGGAGCCAAAGAATATTTATAAGCCTTAACAACTGAGTTATCAATTCAGCTGCACCTGGAAACAATCTTGCTCACAGCAGTTTATCAGTAGCAATAGTTTTGAAGTAGGAATAGTAAAGTAGCAACAGTAGCAAAGCAAAGACAGTAGTAATAATAGCAGTAAACAGTAGGATTCGAGTGCGGTAGGCATAGGGATGGATGGACGAGCGTTGCATGGACAAGAAAATTCATATAGCAATCAGAACATAGGGCAATTGTAGATAAATAAGATAAAGCATCCAAGTACTAGATAATCCTAGGCATGTGTTCCATATATAGTCATACGTGCTCGCGATGAGAACTTGCACAACATCTTTTGTCCTGCCAGCTCGTTTGCAGCGGGGCCTCAGGGGAACTACTAACAACTAAGGTACTCCTTTTAATAGAGCACCGGAGCAAAGCATTAACACTCCGTGAACACATGTGATCCTCACATCAAAGCCATTCCCTCCGGTTATCCCGATTTCTGTCACTTCGGGGCCATTGGTTCCGGACGACAACGTGTGTATACAACTTGCAGGTAAGACAAAAAAATACTATCATAATGAATCAATAACATGTTTAGATCTGAAATCATGGCACTCGGGCCCTAGTAACAAGCATTAAGCATAACAAGTCGCAACAAAGTCATAAAGCACTAATAGAAGATACTAGGGACCATGCCCTAACAATATGATGCCATTACATGAATGATCTCATCCAAACCCTACCATCCCCATAGCCTACAGTGAGGGATTACTCACTCATAGATGTGGGAAACATGGATGGTCGATGGAGAAGCGATGCTGATGATGATGGCGATGATCTACTCCAATTCCCCGTCCTGACAGGGTGCCAGAATAGAGTTCCTGGTGCTGTTTCGTGGAATCTGGTGGTGGTGGCGGAGCGGAACTCCTTCTAGAAAAACGTCGAACCCCCCTAAATTTTTAGGTCAGAAGGATTCTTATAGGCGAAGAGGGAGACCGAGGAGGTGTCTAGGGCGGCCAGACCACCCCCTGGCGTGGCCTGGGCTAGCCCGCGTAGCCAGGTGGTGTGGCCTGGGCCCAGCCCTCCTTCGTCTCGTATTCTGGCTCCGGGAGTCTTCTGGTGAAATAGGATGTTTGGCATATTTTTCGGGATTTTTCCTGATAGTTGATTTTCTGCACAAAAAACTAGACACCAAGGCAATTCTGCTTAAAACAGCGTCAGTCCGTGTTAGTTGCATCCAAATCACACAAGTTTAGAGGAGAAACAATAGCAAAAGTGTTCGGGCAAGTAGATACGTTTTGGACGTTTCAGTCCCACTTGATGATAATGCTAAAAAGAAACTCATGGTGAGTATTAATGGTGTTCTTATTATGGTTAACGATGCCTATGTCCCCATTGATTTCTATGTTTTGGATGTTGAATGCAATGCTTCTTGTCCTATTACTTTGGGAAGATCTTTTCTTACAAATGTTGGTGCCATTATTGATATGAAAGAAGGCACCATTAAATATAAACTCCCACTCAAGAAAGGTATAGAACACTTCCCTAAGAAGAGAGAGAAGATTTATTTTACCTCTCCTATGAAAACAAAATTTTCTCTTAATGCTTCTTCATTTGAGAAAACTTGATTCTTTTTCTTGCTTCTTTTGCCTAACTTAATGGAGTTAAAGAAAAGTACTTATTGGGAGATAACCCAAAAGTTTTAGATCAGTCTTGGAAGTTATTACCTCTGTAATAACCGCTCCTTATCCTTTTTTTTTGCTTTTTGTGCCAAGAGTAACCTCTAATGAGAGAGAAGTAAAGATTGGGAAAGTTGTTGTCCTGAAATAGATTTATGTGCTTCACCGTAAATATTCGTGTAAAATCTCTGTACGTCCTTTCGAGGCATGAATTTTTGTGCTTCTGCCCTAGGTTGTTATCTAACTTTTGATAGTTCAACACTTTTTGATTTGAGCAACAGAAGGTCTTAGAAAAAAAATCGTCTTTACCTGCTGGTTTTTTTGACAGATTTCTGCCATTTTCTGCATTTGCTTCTTGTTGGTTCCTTTTTGAGTTATTTTGGGGAATTGATCTTTTTGAGGGAAGTGCTATAGTAGCTAGTGTTCTAATGGAAGTTTTATTTGTGTTAGAACTGAACCTAAAGACTTATTATCTTGAGTGCACTAATGTTGCTAACAAAGATTGTGTGAAGTTTTGTATGAAGGAAAAATTTCAGGTGTATGGAAGGAATGAGTAATGAGATGAAGGATGGACTAAAACTCAAGCTTGGGGATGCCACGTGTGTCACCCCAAGAAATATCAGAGAAGTAAAAGCGTCAAAGCTTGGGGATGCCCAAGGCATCCCCCTCTTCATCAATAAAAATCACAGGTTTCTTCTAAACGCTTCATTTTTATTGTTTCATGCACAGTTGTGTTGTTCTTGGAGCGTCTTCTTTTTCGTTTTCATTTTAGGTTTTTCGTTTGCTTGGTGAGCTTAGTTTGCTGAATAAATTTGTTGGACCCCCTCTTTCATACATTGGTTTTCCAATAGTTTGGTTTGGATTGGAAAAGAGTAGGAAAGTTCATGCTTAAGTGGTAAAGAGAGCTTGTTTTTGACTGTAGCCTATGCTTTGTCATGCCATGCTTGATATTGTTTTGCCTTTATGCTTAGTATTCTTTTCTGCAGCATGACATGTTATAAACAATTGAGATTGTTTAATGTGCCTTGGAAGGATCATGCGTTGTTTTATCATATTAAAGCATGGTATTGTGGTATTCTCCTTTGATGCTTTATTTGGGTTGACTTGGCACATGCCCACACCTTGTTATGACTATCCCAAGTCACCATAAGCCTTTATGATCCTTTAGTTTTCAACTTGTAGTATCACTTTATGCTTTGATCAATGATGTTTTGTCGCTCTGCATGATTATGGCCATTATTGCTCTCTTAGATTGTTACTCCCAGTCTTTTGCTAGCCTCTATAACCAAGTATGAGTTCCACTCATGCATCCAACTCCTTAAACCAAGTTATTCCAAAGAGTCCACCATACCTACCTACTAGGATATGATATTCCAAGTATATTCATGCTTTTATCTACCTTCCGAATTAAACCTTGTTATGAGAAAACTAGTGATTAAAGCTCTCACGAACTTGATGGCACACTTTACTTTTCTTGCATTTAATAAACTTGAACCATTGGGTCATTCTTTGTTGTGTATATGCTTGCGCTTTATAAGTTGAAATTAGCAGGACCATGTATCATGGGGAATGCTTTCAACATTGCACTTGTACTTTGTACCCCGTTGATATCATGTTCTTTTGCTTATGGATCCCAGCGGTGTGAAATAAAAGTGGAACTTGTAAGATCATGGAGTTTGTATGTGTGTTAGAGAAACGCCTGGGCCGCTAGCCTAAGCCATGCCTAATCATGGTGGAAACTTGCCGCATAACCATAATGAGCACTCTATGAAGAATCCTCAATAAAAACCTATGCAAATAGCAAATAAAAAGATTACTGAGATGCTCATTGTCTGCTTGCCTTGTCATTTTGATTATGGGATAGCTCCTGTATCTTGTGCAAGGGGTACCCCGTTGGCGGTTCTTTATGATACATATGTACTTACAATGACAAGATCTTACTCATGACTAAAGTTTAGTAGCATGAGGTTCGGTCTTTGTAAGTAAGGGCCATGAGATTTCAGTTTATAACTTGTCAAGCATATCCTCTTAGTTGTGTCACTTTAACCTTAATCACCTTCAAGATGCTTATGATAGGGGCCATGAGAGCTCAAAGCTATTAAGTACCATAATTTTTGGAAGCTCTTTATGAGAGTTGTATCCCTACTTCCTTCTATGAAGGCCTTTCTTTTACTTTTATGTTGAGTCCCCACCTTCTATCTTTATGCACCTACTTTGAGAGCATAGTGTCCATTCTTAGTTCTATGTGCATTGTCCCAAGACTTGTTGATTGATGCATACTTTGATATTGCTTGTTTTAAACTACTTGTATCTAGTCACTCTTATGAACTTTGAAGGTGTCCTATGCATTTATGTTTTGCTACTCTATGAGGGACAAGCTGAATGCCTCTATGCTATGTTTTCTTTATGTGAAACAAACAAACGTCTTGCAAAGCATTGTTATTCATTAATATTTTGTTTGTACATTTTCATGTTCAACATAGTTTATTTGTCTTATTGCTAGAACTTTGTCTTTCATGTTATGATTGAAGTACTATGATCCCAGCTATGAACGTTTTACAAATAATTTGATCAAGTTTATGATGGTGCATGTCACCTCAAAAATTATTCTTTCTTTTTATCACTTACCTACTCGAGGACGAGCAGGAGTTAAGCTTGGGATGTTGATACGTTGCAAATGTATCCATAATTTTTGATGTTCCATGCTTGGTTTTATCTACTTTCTTGTGTTTTGTCCACACTTTGGAGTACTTTTCATATGATTTCTTGGACTAACCTATTAACAAGAGCCACAGTGCCAGCTGCCTGTTTTCTGCTGTTTTTGGTTCCAAGAAAGTCAGAAAATGAATATTCTCGGAATTGGACGGGACAAAAGCCAAAGTCAGTATTTCACCGAGGGACACTTGGAGCTAGAATACGATACAGAGAGGGGTTGGGACCCAACCACACCACCTGGACGCGCGGCCAGGCCTGGCCCACGCAAGGGGGTGGTCTGGCCGCCCCAGGCACCCCCTCGGCCTCTCTTTCCACCTATATATTGCCTCTGATATGGAAACCCTAAGGACCCGATCAAAATTCCAAAAGAGTTTGTAGCCGCTGTCATCTCCATCCCTAGATCGGGAGGGATCTGAAGCTCTTCCCGGCACCCTGCCAGAGAGGGGAATTCACCCTGGAGGCCTTCTTCATCATCATGCAAGCCTCCGGTGTGATGCGTGAGTAGTTCATCTCTGGACTATGGGTCCATGTAGTAGCTAGATGGCTGGTTCTCCTCCTTTGTGCTATCATGTTTAAATCTTGTGAGCTCCGTTCATGATTAAGATCATCTATTTGTAATTTTGCATGTTGTGTTTGCGGGGATCCGATGGATATTGAGATGTTATTTCAGATTGATTATTGATTCTATCATGTCTTTGTTATTTTTGATCTTGCATGCTTTCTATTGTTAGTAGCTATCTTGGCCAAGTAGATGCTAGCAACTCCAAGAGTTAGTATTTATGCTCGATAGTGGGTTCATGCCTCTGGTAATCTGGGGAAGTGACAGAAAGCTCTAAGGTACTAGATGTGTTGTTGCTACTAGGGAGAAAACAACAATCCTTTGTTCATAGAACAATCATATTGTTTACTTTACACGCAATTCGTAATGCAATTATCTGTTGCTTGCAACTTAATACTAGAGGGGGTTTGGATGATAACCTGAAGGTGGATTATTAGTCATAGATGCAGTTGGATGGCAGTCTATCTATAATGTTGTAATGCCCAATTGAATCTCAAAGGAGTCAAGATGAGTAGTATATGCTTGTATGCTTTCTCAATGTTTGTCAATTGCCCCGCTGTAATTTGTTCACCCAACATGCTATCTATCTTAAGGAGAGCCACCTCTAGTGAACTATGGACCACAGTCCTTTCTTTTACCATCAATCTACAATCAACTATTTACTGCTTTGTGTTTACTTTTTGAAACTATTACTTTCTTCCACTCAATACATTTAATCCTTTGTTTTCAGCAAAACCGGTGAGATTGACAACCTCATCGCAAGTTGGGGGCAAAGTTTTGTGGTTGTGTTGTGCATGTCTCCATGTTGCAGCTGGCACCGGTAGTGCGCCCTGCCAAGGCTCAGCTATCTACACCCTTGGGGTGTTTCCTTGCTCCTACTAGTTCGATTAAACCTTGGTCATACTGAGGGAAAACTTGCTGCTGTGCTCATCATACCTTCCTCTTGGGGTTCCCCAACGAGCTCGATATATTTTGGGCCATCAAGGTATGCGGAGAGGGGCTCTATAGTTAAGGTGCATGGAAGCAAGGCACGTTTCGTTGCACCACCGTGCAATGCACCACACAGTCTACTGCACCGTGCACCACGATACACGCATGGTACGTCACGTTTTTTTCCCGGGCCATGCATGGCAGTTCTTTATTGAGACGCATGAAAAGGGCGCATACACAATTTCTATGTACGAAGTTTGACACGGCTCTAAAATTGGCGATAATTAAAAGTGGAAATGTAGAGGGTGAGGTAGGTGGTTGTACGGCGAGATTTGTGGGGTTGTGCTAGATCGGGTAGAGGGATGTGTTGATGACTGCTAGTGACTCGATGAAGGCAGAGACGTTAGGTCTCGTCGAGCTCAGCTCTTCGGCCTCCGGCTAGCGCGTGCAAGTTTCTTATGGTGGGGTCCAGTTGGAAGTGAGATTGAGAGCCGCTGCGTAAAAAATGGGATATGTCTTATTAAAATCAAGTGGCAATAAATTGCAGTTGTCCATCGACGACCGTGCACTCGATGACGCTTGTGTTGTGGCATAGTAGTAGCAGTAGTAGGCTTTTTAGACTTGATTAAACATGACATGACCGCTCGACAACTTTTTCCATGGACGGCTTCATGTTCCTTCTTGTAGAAGTCTCGCTGAGGGATACATCCGTGCTGTCTCACATTGTACTATGAAGGGCACGACGTGTGCAACGATCATCGTTGGATCACACAGAATCAAAGATTGGTGCGCACGATCCGCGTGACAACTGTGACAACCAATCAGGGAGTAGTAGACAGAGTGAGTACAGGTTTGGGCTTCTACGAAAGATAGAGAGAGGAGGGCAAAACTGAGTAGTATCAAAAAACCAAGAGCAAAACTGCGTAGTATAAAAATGGAAAGTGAGTGCCTTGTACAATGAAGTACATCATGGCATACATCAAATTATGCCAAGATAGATCCACTAGAGTTCATTGGATGTGTGTTCTTATCATAAACCACATGGACCCACTAGAGTTCACTACATGTGTGTTATTGTCATAAACCACATGGATCCACCGGTGTCATTCCATGTGTGTTCTTTTCATAAATCACATGTTGATCCACCAATGTCATTGCATGTGTGTTGTTTTCATGAACCACATATGGATCCACCAGTGTCATTGAATGTGTGCTCTTTTCATGAACCAGACATGGATCCACCACAGTCATTGCATGTGTGTTCTTTCAGTAAACCACACATGGATCCACCGGTGTCATTGCATGTGTGTTCTTTTCATGAACCACAACTAGAGTCATTGCATGTGTGTTCTTTTTCACAAACCACATAACGATCCACCTGTTTCATTGGATCTGTGTTCTTTTCATGAACCACACCCAGTGTCAGTGCATGTATGTTCCTCTCACAAACCACACATGGATCCACCAGTATCATTGCATGTTTGTTCTTTTCATGAACCACACATGGATCCACCTAGTGTAATTGCATGTCTGTTCCTCTCACAAACCACATGTGGATCCACCAGTGTCATTGCATGTTTGTTCTTTTCATGAACCACACCCAGTGTCATTGCATGTTTGTTCCTTTCATAAACCACACATGGATCCACCCGGTGTGATTGCATGTCTATTCCTCTCACAAACCACATGTGGATCCACCATTCTCATTGCATGTCTATTCTTTTCATGAACCACAGCTAGAGTCATTGCATGTCTATTCTTCTCACAAACCACATAAGGATCCACCAGTGTCATTGCATGTGTGTTCTTCTCACAAACCACATAAGGATCCACCAGTGTCATTGGATGTGTGTTTTTTTGATGAACCACACCCAGTGCCATTGCATGTGTGTTCTTCTCACAAACCACACATGGATCCACCAGTGTCATTGCATTTGTGTTCTTTTCATGAACCACAGCTAGAGTCATTGCATGTGTGTTCTTCTCACAAACCACATAAGGATACACTAGTGTCATTGCATGTGTGTTATTCTCACAAACCACACATGGATCCTCCTAGTGTGATTGCATGTCTATTCCTCTCACAAACCACATATGGATCCACCAGTGTCATTGCATGTCTGTGATTTTCATGAACCACACCCAGTGTCATTGTATGTGTGTTCCTTTCATAAACCACACATGGATCCACCAGTGGCATTGCATGTGTGTTCTTTTCATGAACCACAGCTAGATTCACTACATGTTTGTTCTTCTCACAAATCACAGAACGATACAACAGCGTCATTGCATGTGTGTTCTTTTCATGAACCACAGCTAGAGTCATTGCATGTCTGTTCTTCTCACAAACCACATAAGGATACACCAATGTCATTGCATGTGTGTTCTTTTCATGAACCACACCCAGTGCCATTGCATGTCTACTCATCTAACAAACCACATAAGGATACACCAGTGTCATTGCATGTATGTTCTTCTCATGAACCACATCTAGAGTCATTGCATGTCTCTTCTTCTCACAAACCACATAAGGATCCACCAGTGTCATTGGATGTGTGTTATTTTCATGAACCACACCCAGTGTCATTGCATGTCTTGTACTCAAAAACCACACATTGATCCACCAGTATCATTGCATGGATGTTCTTTTCATGAACCACACATGGATCCACCAAGTGGGATTGCATGTTTGTTCTTTTCATAAACCACATAAGGATCCACCAGTGTCTTTGCATGTCTGTTCTTTTCATTAACCACACCCAGTGTCATTGCATGGTTGTTCCCTTCATAAACCACACATGGATCCACCAGTGTTATTGCATGTGTGTTCTTTTCATGAACCACAACTAGAGTCATTGCATGTATGTTCTTCTCACAAACGACTTAAGGATCCACCAGTGGCATTGCATGTGTGTTCTTTTAATGAACCACACCTAGTGGCATTGCATGTCTATTATTCTCACAAACCACATAAGGATACACCAGTGTCATTGCATGTGTGTTCTTTTCATGAACCACATCTAGAGTCATTGCATGTCTGTTCTTCTCACAAACCACATAAGGATCCACCAGTGTCATTAGATGTGTGTTGTTTTCATGAACCACACCCAGTATCATTGCATGTGTGTTCTTCTCACAAACCACACATGGATCCACCAGTATCATTGCATGTATTTTCTTTTCATGAACCACACATGGATCCACCAAGTGTGATTGCATCTCCGTTCTTTTAATTAACCACATAAGGATCCACTAGTGTCATTGCATGTATGTTCTTTTCATGAACCACACCCAGTGTGATTGCATGTCTGTTCCTTTCATAAACCACACATGGATCCACCAGTGGCATTGCATGTGTGTTCTTTTCATGAACCATACCGAGGGTCATTGCATGTCTGTTCTTCTCACAGTCCACATAAGGATACAACAGTCTCATTGCATGTGTGTTCTTCTCATGAACCACAACTAGAGTCATTGGATGTGTGTTGTTCTCACAAACCACATAAGGATACACCAGTGTCATTGCATGTGTGTTCTTCTCACAAACCACACATGGATCCACCCAGTGTCATTGCATGTCTATTCCTCTCACAAACCACATATGGATCCACCAGTGTCATTGCATGTATGTTCTTTTCATGAACCACACCCAGTGTCATTGCATGTATGTTCCTTTCATAAACCACACATGGATCCACCAGTGGCATTGCATGTGTGTTCTTTTCATGAACCACAACTAGAGTCATTGCATGTTTGTTCTTCTCACAAACCACATAAGGATACACCAGTGTCATTGCATGTGTGTTCTTTTCATGAACCACACCCAGTGCCATTGCATGTCTACTCTTCTCAAAAACCACATAAGGATACACCAGTGTCATTGCATGTCTGTTCTTCTCATGAACCACATCTAGAGTCATTGCATGTCTATTCTACTCGCAAACCACATAAGGATCCACCGGTGTCATTGGATGTGTGTTCTTTTCATGAACCACACCCAGTGTCATTCCATGTGTGTTCTTCTCACAAACCACACATGGATCCACCAGTAGCATTGCATGTATGTTCTTTTCATGAACCACACATGGATCCACCAAGTGTGATTGCATGTCTATTCTTTTCATAAACCACATAAGGATCCACCTGTGTCATTGCATGTCTATTCTTTTCATGAACCACACCTAGTGTCGTTGCATGACTGTTCCTTTCATAAACCACACATGGATCCACCAGTGTCATTGCATGTGTGTTCTTTTCATTAACCACAGCTAGAGTCATTGCATATTTGTTCTTCTCAGAAACCACATAAGGATACACCAGTGTCATTCCCTGTGTGTTCTTTTCATGAACCACACCTAGTGTTATTGCATGTCTGTTCTTCTCACAAACCACATAAGGATACAACAGTGTCATTGCAATTTTGTTCTTCTCATGAACCACATCTAGAGTCATTGCATGTCTATTCTTCTCAAAAACCACATATGGATCCACCAGTGTCATTGGATGTGTTTTTTTTTGATGAACCACACCCAGTGCCATTGCATGTGTGTTCTTCTCACAAATCACACATGGATCCACAAGTGTCATTGCATTTGTGATCTTTTCATGAACCACAGCTAGAGTCATTGCATGTATGTTCTTCTCACAAACCACATAAGGATACACCCGTGTCATTGCATGTGTGTTCTTTTAATGAACCACACCTAGTGTCATTGCCTGTCTATTCTTCTCACAAACCACATAATGATACACCAGTGTCATTCATTGTGTGTTCTTTTCATGAACCACAGCTAGAGTCATTTCATGTCTGTTCTTCTCACAAACCAAATAAGGATCCACCAGTGCCATTGGATGTGTGTTCTTTTCATGAACCACACCCAGTATCGTTACATGTGTGTTCTTCTCACAAACCACACATGGATCCACCAGTATCATTGCATGTATTTTCTTTTCATGAACCACACATGGATCCACCAAGTGTGATTGCATCTCTGTTCTTTTAATAAATCACATAAGGATCCACTAGTGTCATTGCATGTATGTTATTTTCATGAACCACACCCAGTGTGATTGTATGTCTGTTCCTTTCACAAACCACACATGGATCCAACAGTGTCACTGCATGTGTGTTCTTTTCATGTACCACACCCAGTGTGATTGCATGTATGTTCTTCTCACAGTCCACATAAGGATACAACAGTCTCATTGCATGTGTGTTCTTCTCATGAACCACAACTAGAGTCATTGGATGTGTGTTCTTCTCACAAACCACATAAGGATACACCCGTGTCATTGCATGTGTATTCTTTTCATGAACCACACCCAGTGCTATTGCATGTCTACTATTCTAAAAAACCACATAAGGATACACCAGTGTCATTGCATGTCTGTTCTTTTCATGAACCACATCTAGAGTCATTGCATGTCTATTCTACTCGCAAAGCACATAAGGATCCACCAGTGTCATTGGATGTGTGTTCTTTTCATGAACCACACCCAGTGTCATTCCATGTGTGTTCTTCTCACAAACCACACATGGATCCACCAGTATCATTGCATGTATGTTCTTTTCATGAACCACACATGGATCCACCAAGTGTGATTGCATGTCTATTCTTTTCATAAACCACATTAGGATCCACCAGTGTCATTGCATGTCTATTCTTTTCATGAACCACACCCAGTGTCATTGCATGACTGTTCCTTTCATAAACCACACATGGATCCACCAGTGTCATTGCATGTGTGTTCTTTTCATGAACCACAGCTAGAGTCATTGCATGTTTGTTCTTCTCACAAACCACATAAGCATACACCATTGTCATTCCATGTGCGTTCTTTTCATGAACCACACCCAGTGTTATTGCATGTCTGTTCTTCTCACAAACCACATAAGGATACACCCGTGTCATTGCAAGTGTGTTCTTCTCATGAACCACATCTAGAGTCATTGCATGTCTATTCTTCTCAAAAACCACATATGGATCCACCAGTGTCATTGGATGTTTTTTTGATGAACCACACCAAGGGCCATTACATGTGTGTTCTTCTCACAAACCACACATGGATACACCAGT